>CAUYUJ010021861.1:0-63183 GCA_963575745.1 Prorocentrum cordatum | reverse complement strand
ATGATGATGATGATGATGATTATGATGATGATGGTGGTGGTGGTGATGATGATGATAATGTGAACGATGATGCTGCTAATTGATGGTGCTTGTGATGATGATGATGATGATGGTGATGATGATGATGATGGTGAAGATGATGATGATGATGACATTGATGATGATGATATTGATGATGCTGATGTTGATTATGATTATGATGATGATGCTGATTGTGGCAATGATGATGGTGATGATGATGATAATGATGATGATGATGATGATTGTTATGATGATGATAATGATGATGGTGATTCTGATGATGATGCTGATGATGCTGATGATGATGATTATGATGATGATGATGCTGATGATGATGATGATGATGATGTTGATGATGATGATCATGATGATGATGATGACTGATGATGCTGATGGTGATGCTGATGCTGCTGCTGCTGTTGCTGCTGATGGTGATGATGATGATGATGATGTCTATTATTATTATTATTATTATTATTATGATTATTATGATTGTTATCATTTTTTGATAGGGATGATGATGATACGGATGATGCTGATGATGATGGTGGGGTGGTGGTGGATGATGATGATGATGGTGATGATGATGATGATGAGGAGGAGGAGGAGGAGGAGGAGGAGGAGGAGGAGGAGGAGGAGGAGGAGGAGGAGTGTTTGTCCACTTTGCAGGTTGCATCGTTTGATTTC
This sequence comes from Prorocentrum cordatum, assembly GCA_963575745.1. Classification (NCBI taxonomy): domain Eukaryota; class Dinophyceae; order Prorocentrales; family Prorocentraceae; genus Prorocentrum; species Prorocentrum cordatum. The sequence continues at coordinate 62,475 of CAUYUJ010021861.1, read as the reverse complement.
TCACCGCGGGGCGATCGTTCCAGGGGATGGCAGCGTCCGAGCACCGACGCCGGTGCAGACGGCGGCAATGTCAAGAGAATGGGGGGAAGGGAGAGAGGGACGGTGATGGGGGAGGACGATGTCGAAGACGACGTCGGCGATGGGCAGTGGGAACTGGGAGAGTTAGGGGGTGGGGGACCAGAGTACGTACACCCAAAACACCCTCCCGTCCCAAGCCCCCTCCTCGCACGTGTCTACATTTTTTTTTTTTTGATTGTTTTTTTTTGTTGTTGGTTGCTTCCTCCTCTACAAAACTGCAAGATGCGTTTCTCCCTCTTCCCCCCCCCATTCCCCCCCCCCCCCCTTCCCGTAGAGGGACCAGCACCAAATATGGGCCTGCCAGTGTGGCCAGGGTCAAATTTTCAACAGGAGCTGCCTTGCATTGTTTTGGCGAGTAGTCCGGAACACGAAAAGCTACGATCATACAGTTCAGCGAGCTGCCTAGCGATATTCCCATGGCAATGGAGGGCGGCCCCCCGCCCAAGTAGCTGTTGCACCCGTGCGCGCTTGTGGTCGTGAGCTTCGCGGAAATCTAAAGTGGTATCCACATCTTGACCAGGAGCATGCCTCCACCTGCGCCGTGCTACGTGCTTTCGAGCTTCGGGCCTTTAAGTGATAAGAACTTGAAGCGGTAACCACAGTTTGATAACCAACATTGCAACATGTCAGGCGTTTCGCCGATTTTGAGCAACGGTTGGGCGCAGATGCTGGCCCTCGGGCCGCGCGCCCTCGACGCCGCGCGGCGGCGGGTCAGCAGTGCGTTGCTCGAGCGCGACGTTCTCGGCCCGCGCCCGAAGCTGCAGGCGGAGAAGGCCGAATTCGAGGAGACCTTCGCGCAGGTTGCGGAAGCCGCGGGCCTCAGCGTGGAGGAGTCGCGGTAGCCGCTGAGGGCGTTCGTAGATCGGGCCGTTGCGGACAAGAACACACATTCAGAAACGCTTCAGGGCGTGCGATGTTTGCCCTGGACGGGCCATGCTGGAGGACGCCGCGGCGTGCCTGCGGTTGACGGACTGCCGAGGCGTGGCCGACGCCCCGCCGCCGCCGTGGGCACCCGTGATTGCGGGGTCCGCCTCGCGAGGTGCCGCGTAGCCGCTGAGGGCAGGCGGCCTGGTCCAGTGGTGCTGGAGCGGGCTCTGTGGAAGCCTCGCCTGATCGCGCTGCTCGAGGAGATGAGAGCACCTTCCTTCGGGGCGGCGCAGGCCTGCATGGGCCCAGAGCGGGCGAAGGGCCCCATCGCGGGCCGCGCGCGCATCAGCGCGGCGAGGTCGCACGCGCGCGCCACGGAGACGACGCAGCGGTGGCTCTTGTGCGCGCGCGGGGCCCCGCGCCTCTCAGCGATCGTCCACTTCGTAGACTTCGCGCGCGCCGGGGCGGCCGAGCCGCGCGGGCCGACGGCGCCCGACGGCCGGGCGGGTCGCGGGCGTTGGTGCGAGCGACGGGCCCCCTGGTCGGCCGCGGGCGCAGCAGGTCGTCGCGAACGCAGGGGTGCCCCCAGCGTGGGCGAGAAACCGACGAGGTCAGCGCGTTTCCCCAGTGCGTTCATCGGTGCCTTGGAAAGGCCGGGCATGGGCGACGGCCCCGCGCGGTGCCTGCGCGGGGCGGCGCGGCTTCGCCTCTTTGAGGTGCAGGTGTTGTGACGCTGCGGCAACTGGCCGCAGCTGGCCCCCGCTGCGGCGTTTCGCTTTCGTGGGCGGAAGGCCGACGGCCATGCTGGGGCGTGCGAAGGCCAGGGGGGCAGGCCGCGAGATGGCAGAGCTTCCGCTACCGGCATCCCGAGCGTGCTGCCTGCTGGCCCCGGCGGGGATCCAGGCGGGCTTCGACCGGTGGAAAAGATTCACAGATTTCGAGTGGAACTGCTTCCCGCCGAGGTGCGACGACGCGGGGCTGGCAGCAGTCCGCGAGCCTGCTGGGCGCGCCGGGGCATCGGCAGCGGGTCGGGAGGTGCTCTGGGGAAGTCGAAGCTAGCGGCGCGCGCGCGGGAGGTGATCGAGCCCCTCCTCTCCAAGGAGGTCGCGGGCTTCGTCGCCGAGCGCTCGGGGCTGGCGACGATCGCCCCAGTCGTGGCAGTGTTGGGGGCCTCGAAGACCGATTGCGACAATTCGGGCAAGTGGTCGCCCGAGGGGGCGGGCGCCTGCGCGGGGGCGCGCGGCGCAGTCGTGGCCGAACTCCAACAGCTGTTCGCGCGTGTGCTGCGTTCATGGGCGGCCTGCGTGGCTCTGGGCGAGTCGGCGGCCAGTCCAGAGCTCGCGAACTGGCCCGTGCCCAGACAGAACTTCTCGGCGCAGAAAGCGGCGAGCGCGGCGGCCGAAGCCAGCGCGGCCCCCGAGGCCTGCGCTCGCGGGTCGGCGATGGCGCCCAAGGAGGAGGAGGGCGAGCTGGGCCAGCAGTCCCAGAGACCGCGCCGGCAGCGGTGAAGATGGGGGACCAGATGACGTCGCACCAGCGGCGGAGGCGGCGATGCCTCCGCGAGGAGCGCCGAAGACAGATCGCGGACGCGACGGCGCTGGCGAAGGTGCACGGGCGAAGGCCCAGATCGGCAACGGTGAAAAAAGCCCCCCCGTCGAGGGCAAGGGCGCCGAGGACCGGCTGCTTCCTCATCGCGCGCGCGAAGAAGCGCAAGGACGGGGGCCGGCTGGGCGAGCGGCAGGTCGCTTCTGGATTTGACTTACTTCGACGACGTGCTCCACTCGAAGGACTACGACGTGGTCTGCGAGGCGCCGGCGCCTGATTCCGGCCGAGATGGCGAGGGCGGCCGACGGGGGCGAGGGCGACGACTCGGGCAGCTCCTCCAGCTCCGACGGGTCTGAGATAGCTGTCGCGGGAAAGGCCGCGGTGGCGGCGGACTCCGCCGGGCGCCGGCGCGACGGGGCGCGGGGGTCGAGGCGCGGCGGGCGGGCCTCAACGCTCGCGGCGTCTGGTGGAGGGCCCCGGGGACCGAGCCCCCCGCGCCTCCTGGCCTCCGCCCCTCCCTCTTCGGCGACCGATTCCCGTCCGTGGGGGTGGCGCGGGCCCCAGCGCAATGGGGCGCCCGTCTTCGCCACCGGTGAAAGAGGCGCCAATGTCGCCCCCGCTCTTTTGCCGCCATCGCACCGCTTCGAGGGCCATCTGAGGGCGCGCCCCCGCGCGATAGCGCGAATCTGCATCCTTTCGCTCTGCCCGATGCCCGCGGCCATCTGGGCTCAGTCGCCCGGCCGACTTTGGACAGCCCGCCTGCCGCCTTGGGGCGTCAAGTTTCTGGGGGTGGCACGGGCCCCCGCGCGACCTGGTTCCCGTCTCCGCCATGCGTGAAAGAGGCATCGACGTCGCCCTCCTCCTCTGACCACCATAGCACCGCTTGTAGGATCATTCGAGGGGGCCCTTTCGCCCCTGACGTTGGTGCGGGTGTTGATTTTGACTGGGCGCGGTGCCAAGGCGAGAGTCACAGTTTGAAAAAGAAAAACGCTTCCCATTCTTCGTGAAAGCTGGAAGATGTGAAAACGAATGCGCGCGGGCGCTACTGCGAGGGCCCAATTTTGAAAACGACGCGCTCTCCATCCTTCAAATTGCTGCAAACTTGTCAGATGCATGCGGGCTGCGCTAAGGCGAAAACCGCATGTTGGAAACGGTCCAACTTCCATCTTTGAAGTGATTGCACATGTTTATGGTCGATTATGCACGGCGCCAAGGCGGTAGCCTTAGTTAGGTCGAAAGCCACTCCCCTCCATTCATGAAGCTGTTGCACATTTCCCCATTTCGTACAGCGCTACGATGATATCACATGTATACACTCACCCGCCCTCCATATCTGAAGTTGCTGCACATTCCAATTTCAGGAACATACATACATACATGGCGAGGACGTTTCCGACGGAACGCGCGGCCCGCCTTACCCACATCCCCAAGGGTGCGATATGAATCGGCGGCGGCGACGAGGGGGGGTGATGACTAGGGGGGTAGGTATCATGGCGTAGGCCATGGTATCTCCCCAGATATCATGGCGTTTCTTCTTATTTCAATACGTCCGTGCCCCCCCCTGCGCCGCGCACGTGCCGCCGGCCATGGTCTGCCCACCCCATCTTGGACGCCCCCTCTTGGCCTCCTTCGAGATATGAAAAAGTTGCTCCATCACCAGTCTGTGCTTGCACTTCGCGGCTCTTATTTCCCTTCCTTGCGGCAGTTGAGTTGGGTGTGCCCTGTTTTCGGCCAGGGTCTGCTTAGCGCCCGCGCGTGGGCGCCCCGTGGGCGCCTCGTGGGCGCCCCGTGCGCTAGGTGGGTGTGCCGAGGCTTCGCCCGGTGCCCTCGCGTGGGCGCCTCGTCTGGTGGGTGCGTGTGCCGAGGTCTCGCCTCGTGCTCGCCCGTGGGCGCCTCGCGCGCTGGGCGGGCGTGCCGAGGTTTCGCCCGGTGTCTGGCCCGTGGGCGCCCCAAAGGGAGACCAGAGGGCGCCATGCGTTCTGGTTGGAAGTGCCGAGGTTTCGCCCTGTGCCCGGTCGTGGGTTTCCCCGTGGGTGGCTACTGGGCGCCTCGTGCGCTGGGCTGGTGTGCCGAGGTCTCGCCAGGCGCCCGTCCGTGGCCGTCCGTGGGCGCCTCGTGGGCGCCTCAGGCGCTGGGCGGCCGCATCACTACATAGCTTTTACCGCACAGCTTGCACCACATATCTTGCACCATTTGGTTTGCACCACGGATCGTGCATCTCACGGATTGCACTGCATAGCTTGCGCCGAGCAGCGTACCACCACATAGCTGACACCACTTAGTTTGCACCGCATGCGTTATATTAGTTCTATATATATATATATAGAAATAACACAATCACGTCACGTAGCGTACACCACATCGCTTACACGAATATTCTGCTCTACATGGCCTGCACAGCACAGCTAGCACAACATATATTGTCCTTTCTAAAAAGAGAATAGACCCTACCCCCCCCTTTGTGGCGTTATACCCCCCTCTTTCGGGTATGTAAATCATATATAGTGATGACCACCAGTCCATCCTAAATGTGAATTTATTTAGACTATCCCAGGGGGGCCGGTATCGTTCCCCCTGAGGTCCCATTGTAAAACATCAATATGCGGGGACATTTTTTGCTCTAGCATGCGATTTTTTTCGAATCCCTTGCAACAAATGGGACGAAGTGCACACGCGCGCGTCTTCGCGCGCGCATGCCGAAATCCTCCAAAAACCTTCGGTGTCGGAAAGATTTCGCAATCGAGTTTCCAATACATATACAAAAACACAGGGGTTCGCAACACTGATTTGCTAAGAAAGCTTATGCGCGCGCGCTCTTGCGAAATCTTAAGAAAGCCATGGATTTTGCAATATTTTCCCAACATGCTACCAAAAGGGCTTCGCGCGCGCATGTCGAAATCTGTCGAACGCCCTTGCGCGTGTGCCGTCGCGAGAATCCTCTGCAGAAAACGAGACGAAGTGCAGACGCGCGCGTCGTCGCGCGCGTATGCCTAAATCTTAAAAAACCTATCGGTTTCGGAAGAATTTCAACATCGTGTGTCCAAAAAACCTACACAAGCACAAGGTTTCGCAACACGGATTTTCAACAAAAGCGCGCGCGCGCTCTTGCGTCGTCGTCGTCGTCGTTGCCGTCCTCCCTCCTCCCGCGTCGTCGTCGTCGTCGTCGCCTACGTCGTCCTCTGTCTTTGCTCGTGTTCGTCGTCGTCGTCCTCTTTGGCGTCGTGGTCGTTTCCGTCGTCGTTGTCGCCTTGGTCGTCCTTCCTCCTCCTCCCTCGTCGTCGTCGTCGTCGTCGTCCGTCGTCGGCGTCGCGTCGTCGTCCCTCCTATTTCGTCGCCGTCGTCGTCGTCGTCGTCGTCGTCGTTGTCGTCGTCGTCGTCTTCCCTCCTCCCTCGTCGTTGTCGTCGTCGGCGTCGCCGTCCTTCCTCCTTCGTCGTTCGCGTCGTCGCCGTCCGCCCTCCTCCCTCGTCGTTGTCGTCGTTGTCGTCGTTGTCGCCGTCGTCATCCTCCCTCCTCCCTCGTCGTCGTCTTCGTTGGCGTCGTCGTCGTCTTCGTCGTCGGCGTCGGCGTCGTCGTCGTCTTCGTCGTCGTCGACGTCGGCGTCGTCGTCGTCGCCGTCGTCGTCGTCGCCGTCGTCGGCGTCGTTGACGTCGTCGTTGTCGTCATCGGTGTAGTCGTCGTCGTCGTCGGCGTCGTCATCGTCGTCGCTGTCGTCGTCGTCGTCGTCGTCGGCGTCGGCGTCGTCGTCGTCGGTGTCGTCGTCGTCGTCGTTGTCGGCGTCGTCGAAGTCGTTGGAGACGTCGTCGGTGTCGTCGTAGTCGTTGTCGGCGGCGTCGTCGTCGTCGTTGTCGCTGTCGTCGTCGGCGTCGCTGTCGTTGCCAAGTGCCATTTTGTACCCACCGTCACGGTCTTAAGAGATTTTGCAAACCAAGTTGCGGGTGGGTGGGTGGGATGTTTGCGCGAACAGTGGAGTGGACAACTCATTGCGAGCAGAAATTAGTTGCACCACATAGATTGCAACACATGACTTGCACCACATAGCGTGCACCGCATCGTTTTGCACCATACATGACATAGCTTGCGCCGCACAATTTGGCCTAATGTTTGGGGTCCGCGCTGGCAAACATGAGGCGAACAAGGATGGAAGAGGGGGACACGAGGGGGAGTTGGAGGGGGAGGAACAGGAGGAGGAGGAGGAGGAGGAGGAGGAGGAGGAGGAGGAGGAAAAGGAGGACGAGGAGGAGGAGGAGGAGGCAGAAACAGGAGGAGGAGGAGGAGGAGGAGGAGGAGGAGGAGGAGGAGGAGGAGGAAAAAGAGGACGCCGCATCGGGAGGCCGCGTTCCACGGAGGGTGGGCGCCGTGCAGCGGGCGGTGGCCGCGGCCTGAGCCGCTGACGCCTGCCTCTCTCAGCTGGGCCAGTGTTCCACCACCACTGCTACAGGTAGGACGGGGGAGAAAACAGGATGGGGAACTCCTCCTTTTCCTTTTCCTCCTCCTTTTCCTCGTCGTCCTCCTCCTCTTTTGCCTCCTCTTCCTCTTCTGCCTCCACGTCGTCCTCCTCCTCGTCCGCCTCCCTCCGTCCATTTCACTCAAGTAGGATAGGTCGCTGCTGTTTGGCCCGAGCGTCGACGCATATTTTCTTATTGTATGATAAGTAAAAGCCGCGCAATCTACATTTTTTGCCGCCATGTTTTCTCTCGTACAGTTTCCGAACCCCGCGATTCCAGTTGGTAGCGGAGCTGGGAGCGATCCCGGCTCGCGGTCCATGGAAAGTGCGAAGGGTGCGGTGTGGACGCGTATTCGCACTTACCTGTTTTATTTCCGCATCGGTACCACCCCCCATTCCTTTCGCAGATTGTGCTTATGGTTGTTCTTCAAATCAACCGGTAATTCGCTTCAGACACCCGGTCCGAATGCGAGGGTAAGTGCAGAACGCGTAATCGCGATCAGGAACGAATCGCCCGCAGGAACGCCACGACGTTTCTCGATCCATCGCAACCCCACAGGCACTCGCCGCAGCTTCGCGTCGGGCATTATTGCATGGCTCCTTCCCGGGCTAACGCCATGCTTCGGTACATGTGCGATCGTGCTGGCTGTCCTTGTGAACACATCGCACCACCCGAGTGGAACGCTGCAATCAAGTCTACAAGTTTCAGCGACTTCGGGTTCGACCAAGGTTGGCGTGGGCATCATCATGGCTGCCCCGTGATTCGACATGGCGTTCGTCCCTGCACAATCCGAATCCCAAGGCGCCTACGCAGCCATCGTCGTGGTGAGGCTGTATGAATGAATATATACATGTTGACGCTCTTGGGCAGCATCCTCGTGTTTTTCGTGGCCGTCCTGTTCTGGCTCACGGGCATGATGCCTGGTGGAGCCAGCCCACAGGGCGGCGGCGGCCGCGGTGCCATCACATCCCGCCAGTCGCCTGCATGGTCACCCGAGCTCGAGTCCGTGTACCCCTGTCGCCACAGGGTACAGGACCTGCTCGAATAGAGCGTGCTAGCCACCGACATGGACAGCGCTCGACAATGCGCTGCCGTCATCATCAACCTCGGTGGGGCCGCTCGCTCGTCCGCGCGCCCCTTGAGCTTCGCGGAGATGACGGGGGGGGGCGTGGCCAACGGCCAACCAGAAGACGCCGTAACCTACCTCCTCGCGAACATCGCTATACAGTTCGGCCCATTCGGCGAAGAGTCGCGCCTCCAAGCAACCCGCGAATTCTTCGAGTCCTCGAGGCGACGCACCGAAATCGCCGACCCGCTGCTTTCGCGGCTTCTCACGCTGCGATTCCGGGCTACGCACAACGGTGGAGCTGCGATGTCGCGGGGGCCCTGCAGCTGGCTGTTCCTCCGAGCGGTCGGTGTCGCAGCTATCCAAGTCATAGCGCTGCTGCAGACGCGCGGCAACAAATGCTCGGCTACAAAGGCCGAGTGCAACCGTCTCGCGACGATTTTCATGCGCGTGTGTCAGGTAGTGGGGCGCGTGCCAAACGACATTGCCAGTGCTTTTCGCGCGCCGCCATCGTTCGGGGGATTCGCGGGCACGACAGATGACAACAGCAGCGATGCACGTGGCCCACTGGGCGCGCACGAGGTCTCGACCCATGGGCTGCCTTCGCCGCCGAAGATCCCTGAACAGGAGGCGCCCTGACGCGCGCCATCGGCCCGTCGCAATGCGCTGCGGCGCTGCAGGCAACGCGCCCCGCAGCCGCGCGCGCGCCCGCGCGCGGGGCCGGCTGCGACGACGGGGCGCCCTCTGATGCGAGCTCGGATCTGGGCGGGGAGGTCAATTGCCGAGCGCCCGGGCTCCAGGGTTTGAGCCCTGCCCTGTTAGATGCCCAGCTGTTCCGGCAAGCGAAGGCTGCCGAACAGCAGTGGCATCGATGCGCGCAGCGCCCCGCTCGCGAGGTGCGCGGATTCGTCGACGCGAACGACGGCGTCTTATCCAGAAGGCAAAGGCAAAGGCGAGGGTTCCCAGAGGTACGCATTCCTCATAGAGCTCTCATACGCCCAAGCAGATCAGGTTTTCCGCGGTGGATGAAGGACGGGCAAGCGCACGTCAGGCGAAGGTGAAGGTAGACGCCGCCTTCTGCAAGGCTATGACGGGGCCGCCATGCTGCGTGGCATCTGCGAGGGCGAGTGCCACGTCCGCGCTGAGTGCCCGCGAGGCGCCGCGCCGTCGCCGCGGGGCAGTGGCGAGCCCATGACGGGGTCAACTAGTGCAAGCTGCCCTTCCTGACGGGCGGCGCCGCGGATGTGGGCGCTTGGCTGAAGTGCCGACCGCGGCCATCAAGACTAACGTCGCGCACGACCTGGCTCCTGCGATCTCCACTCGACTATCCACTATGGCCAGATCGGAGGCCGACCGCGACGCTCAGATGAAACGACAGCGTGTTCACCGCCGCGGGCATGCCCGACAGATGATCGACATGGTCACGGCTGGGCCCCGACCGTCGAACCACCGCCACAGACGTCGGATCTACGCGCAGAATCAGAATTCACTGGAGTTGAAGTCGACGCCGATGAGATGTGTGGCATCTGTTCGGGCCGCTGGGTCGACCTGGATCATGCCGTCATTCTGCGGCGTGGCCATCGCTTCCATCGGGGCCGCGCCGGCGCCTGGGCCGCCACTAGCTAAGACGACGCCCAGCTGCGAACCGTAGAAGAAACTCTCCGCGGCGACCAGCCCCGATCGTCAAATTCACGATGCCCAGCGCGCGCGCAATACCAGGTAGCGCGCGAGGCCGCGCGCGCCCAGATCGCCGGCGCGCCCGGCGAAGCGCGCGACGAGGACGCAATTTCCAGCGCCAGTGGCTCCTCGACCGCACCGCGAGACGCGCCGATCCGCGAGGTCACCTTCGGCGCTCCTGCACCCCCCCGGGGGCAGCCGTCGCCTCCTGGCTCACCTCAAGGCGGCGGCGCCGATGCGCCGCCTTGGTGGCCGGCCACTGACCCGGCAGACGAGTGCGCCACTCAGGCGCGTCGCGGTCGCGCGCGGCACCCTTCGGGCGATCTCGGTGTCATCGTGGGCCCAGGTGCGTGGAGTAACCTCGCGGGCGAGATGCTTGCGCGCCAGCTGCGCCGCCGAGCCGAGGCAGGGCGCCGGCCGCAGCGACTTCTGAACAAGCCCCTGAGCACCCAAGGCGTCGGCAACGGGGCCCGAGAGCGCGCCCGTCTGGCGAGCGTCCCCATTGCCGTCGCGGATGCTACCATCCACAGCTTCAGTACCCGTTGTCGGGGGATCGGGCAGCGACCTGCCCAGCCTGCTCGGCCTGCGCAGCATGGGGCCCGTGCGCGCGATCTTGGACATGGGCCAGCGCGAGCTGCTCTTGCCCGGCGGTGGCGACGCCCAGATCCAGTGGCCCGCGGGGGGCCGCGCGCGCCCCGCTGCAGATGGCTCCGAGCGGGCACCTCGTCATGGTCATCGACGACTTCTTTAGAGTTGTGCACGCGGCGGGCGGCGAGCCCGACCGCGGCGTCCAGCTGCGCGCCCGCGCTGCGCAGCTTTCGACCCGCTGACGACGGCGAGGCAGATCGCGTTCTTGGCGGAGCGCGGCCCCGATCAGGCACGGGCAGACTACGGGGGGCGGCGCGGTGAGTTCGAGGCTTTTCGCGAGGGGGGTGAACCGAAGGGTGGCCAGGGGCACTTTGTCCAGGACGGCGCCAACGCAGCCCTCGGCGCCGCCGAGCGGCGAAGCGCCCGGATGAAGACTGCAACCGAGACGCGCGAAGCGACGGCGGGGATCTTCAAGACGTTGGACCCCGTCGACGCTGCCTTGGCTGGAGACGACCGCCCTGAGGGCCATCAGTGGAGATTTTCCCCACTGCGGTTTCTCAGACTTCTGAGCGATGGTGAAGTGGAGAAATGTTCTCTGGTGTGTCTGGTACTCGAGCCATTCTAGCATGTGTACACCATGTATATATGTGTATATACACATGTCACTATACATTATTTCGTATATAATACAATACATACATATATATAATATCATACATATAATACATATGTATACATATATATATATATATATATCATATACATGTATAACATAATATAGTACATATTATATCATTATATAATACATATAACTATAGGGTGCATATATATACCATATATATATGATATAAGATATGAATTTTGAATAATTCCTTTTCAATCCTACCTCTCATGGCGAGGGCTCTCGAACTGGATCGAGAGGGCGGAAATCGAACTCGGCGGGGGGGCGGGAGCAGGAACAGGTTGCCGGACGGAGGGCATGGACCGAGCGGACGAAGGAGAGGAACGGAGGGGGGAAGGAAGGCCGAGGAGGAGCGAGGGGGAAGGATGATGAAGAGGGGAACGGGGATTTTTTTTGTTTTGTTTTCGGCTTCCAGGGGCGCTCGGCGGGCCCAATGAAAAAGGGCCTTCGGCGGGCCCCATGAAAAAAATAGATTCAGGCTATAAAAACCTGTCCCAGGGCCCCCCCCCCGCCGCAGGCCCGTTTCCCTCCCTCCGCGCCCGCAGCTTGCCAAGCCACTCCCGCTCGCCGCTGCGGGGAGTCGGCCCGAGAAGTCGTCGTCGCCGCCGCCGTCGTCGTCGTCGTCGCCGTCGTCGTCGTCGTCGGCGTTGATGTCGTCGTCGTCGTCGTCGGTCGTCGCCGTCGTCGTCGTCGGTCGTCGCCCGTCGTCGTCGGTCGTCGTCGTCGTCGCCGTCGTCGTCGTCGTCGCCGTCGATGTCGTCGTCGTCGTCGGTCGTCGTCGTCGTTGTCGTCGGTCGTCGCCCCGCGTCGTCGGTCGTCGTCGTCGCCGTCGTCGTCGCCGCCGCCGTCGCCGTCGCCTTCGTCGTCGTCGACGTCGTCGTCGTTGTCCGTGTGGGCAGTGAATTTTCAAGGAACTCGTGGGTCAAGCAGTCGTTCCCTCCACGCTCACCCCTCCATAGCAATTCTGGCTCAGGTCGTTGAGATGCCGCGGCAGCGGCCTTCGCTGCGCATTCGGGTAACCCTTCCGCCACCCGACACACCGCAAGAGCTCGACCTCATATTCAACATACCTATCTGTGTTGAGCTTCGTTTGGCTGACAGTCCAGAGTTACAGAGACTCATGTCGGAGGGCCCCGCGGTCAAGAAACAGAAGTGCGACCCAGCGCAGTACAGCGCGGTCATCGTGCCTGCAAGCGGCGCGACGCCGACGCTGCATCCAGTGCACGTCGAAGTTCTTGCCCCCGCGACGCCGCCAGCGCGGGTGCCCCAGCAGGTCGCTCTCGAGGTCAGCGAGGCGAAGGGGTCGAAGGAGCCGCGGGTGCCACCGCGGCGACCCCCCTTGTGGATCCTGGACATGAGTTATCCAGGTCTCACCGACGAGGACTTGGAGGGGCCGCCCACGCCGGAGGACTATCTGGCGAAGGTGGCCCCACCAAGCACTCGCGAGCGGCTGAGGCTGAAACTGCAGCCTCGGCCGCCGCAGGAGCGCGTTGCGGCCGAGTTGCCGGGCGCGGCCAGCGAGGGCGACGTCGGCGAGAACGATTCGCAGAAGCGTGCGCAGAGGACTGGCAAGCCTGGTGAGCGGCTTTGCAAGGGGCGGAACAAGTGCATGGGCACGAGCAGCGGCACGGCCCCCCCCAAGCTCGCGGAGATGGACAGCTACGGCGACCCGACCAAGCTGATGGGCATGGGCAGCGGCGCGGCGAAGGTGGACAAGAGTGGCGACCCGACCAAGCTGATCGGCACGAGCAGCGGTGCGTCCAAGCCGATGGACGAGCGCGTCGACCTGACCAAGCTGATGGACTAGGGCAGCGACGCGACGAAGATGGACGAGAGTGGCGACCCGACCAAGCTGATGGGCACGAGCAGCGGCGCGTCCGACCCGAAGCTGATCCTCACGCGCAGCGGCGCGGCCATGCTGTTGGACAAGAGCGTCGACCCGACCAAGCTGATTGGCATGGGTGGCGACGCGAAGATGGACGAGAGTGGCGGCCCGACCAAGCTGGTGGGCACGAGCAGCGGTGCGGCCGAGCCGATGGACGAGCGCTTCGACCCGACCAAGCTGATGGGCATGGGCAGCGACCCCAAGCTGACGGGCGGGGGCAACGATGGGACACCGAAGCGGCAGATTACCTGCCCGGGCGCCCTGCCCAAGCCCAACGAGATCGACGAGACGAAGCTGCAGGGGCATATGGGCGCCGCGACCCCAGGTGTGGCAGCGCAGCGTCTGCATGCGGCGCAGAACGACGACTCAGCTGACAAGTGGCCGAGGAAGGTCATTGCCATCCCCAGCAGTCCGCCATCGCCAGGCCCGACGGTGGCAGCTTCACTTCCTGTACTTCCAGCGCCTGCTGAGCATCCTGATTCGCTCCCGTCATTCGCCATGGCGCTTCAGCGTGCTGATTGGCCCCATGGAGCTCCTGATTCGCCCCCGTCCTTCCTGGCGCTCTCGCACCCGTTCGGCGGCGACACGCTAGTCGATCAGGACCCATGCGAGTCTTGCTCGCGGAATCCGTACGGGGGGGATTCTCAGACGGTCTGATAGCGGCAGCTGGATTTCATTTAAGATCAGCTGGAGTTCAGATCAGCTGGATTTCATTCAGGTCAGCTGGATTTCACGGCATCAGCTTGATTGCGCGCCTGTTAGCAGCTCGGGATGGGTTTCAAGCGAGCTGGATTTCACAGCAGGTGGATTCCATAGCAGTGCGAAGGCAATATACTTTAGTATATTTCTGAGCAGTTCGATATCAGACTATTCGGCGTGCTCACTCTTCGCTTTTGGGTTAGGAAAAGGTGTGCACTCGTCCTCCCTTCCCAGGCTGTCTTATCTCGGAGGCTGTTGGTCGTTTCGGTCGATCGTGGCCCGTGGGCCCTTCCTAGCAGGGCGACGGCGTGGGCGAAGCCCCATGAATGATGATATGTGATGACGGCGGAGGTGGGCGAAGCCCTTGCTATATTCAGACTTGTCTCTCAGCGATATCTCGATTTCGAGTTTTACGTCATGGAGTTGCGGTTCCTTTGTTAGTATGGGTTTGTTGTAGAGCGAGATGGAGGGAGGGACGGAGGGAAGGAGAGAGAGAGAGAGAGAGAGAGAGAGAGAGAGAGAGAGAGAGAGAGAGAGAGAGAGAGAGAGAGAGTGAGAGAGTCCGCCCCGCCGACTTCCTGGAGGACAACATCGACTTGCAGGCCCGCGCTGGGCCCGCGCCGGGCTTCCGATGCTGCTCTTCTTCCTCATCATCCCACTCTTCCTTTGTGACATTGCCTTGCAGCATGCCCTCAGCTGTTGCCGCCTTCAATCCCCCTCCTCCTCCTCCTCCTCCCCCTCCTCCTCCCCCTCCCGTTGCCGCCGATCGTAGTCGTCCTGTGTGTCGTGTCTGCGTCCCAGGTTTGCAGTTGTAGGCGCGGATCGTCGCCGATAAACCTTCCTATGGATGCCCCCTCGGACCTCGCCCCAATAACGTCCGATCGCAACGGCAGCGACGACGATGACAGCCGAGGAGGGGAAGTGGAAGGGAGGGCGAGGAGGAGGAGGAGGAGGAGGATGGAGGATTGAATAGTGCAAGTGTGCAGCGATCTACTCGTGAGCTACTCTACACCATCAGATCCACCTCGTGGCCTCATTCCTCAAGCAGTGCATGCGCTCGGTGGCCCTCATTGCCACACTATGACACACTTTATGGGGTATCATGCTGTTTGGGGTCCATCCCTGGATGATGGAAGGCCCAAGCGGGGCCATTGAGAGAGATAGAGAGATAGAGAGAGAGAGAGAGAGAGAGAGAGAGAGAGAGAGAGAGAGAGAGAGAGAGAGGAGCAACGCTGGCCCAGGGGCGCGGCGCCGACCCGTGCAACGCGGCGGGGGTCGCGAACGGGGCCCCGGCGCAGGCGCGCAAGCGCGCCGCGTGGGGGGGGGCGGAGTGGAGCGAATGTAAGAGGGAGTGGAAGAGGGCTTGGAAGAGAGAGAGAGAGAGAGAGAGAGAGAGAGAGAGAGAGAGACAGAGAGAGAGGATGGAAACATGGGGAAATGGATGGCATAGGAGGGCGAAGGGGAGCAGGAGGGCGGGTGCAGAGGTAAGGGGGAAAGGTGGAGCGGAGGAGGGACGTGCGCGCGCGCCCTTCACTCTCCTCTCAGTCCACTTTCCTCCTCCTCCTTCTCCTCCTCATCCTCCTTCGCTCCCCTCACTCCACCTTCGCTCCACCTTCCTCCAATCCCCTTCACTCCCCTCGCTCCACCTTCGTCCTCCACCTCCTCCTCCTCCTCCTCCTCCCCCTCCCCCCTCGCCCCCAAGGGTCGCCGGCTTGCGCGCGAGAGATCCCGTGCGCCACCCACTGCCTGCTCTTCCACAGCTGTTTTGGCTTGGGGAGGCCGCATCCTATAGGATGGCGGGCGTTCTGCCTGCAGCCGAGGAGCGGCGCTCCACTGCATGTGGCCGCAATTGGTGGTTCGAGGATGAGGCGAAAGATTTGGCCAAGGCAGCTCCTGACGAAACACCCCCGATAATGACATTACTGAGGCCGCCCCAAGAGGGCCCAAGATGCCCCAAGAGGCCCCAAGAGGCCCCAAGAGAGCCCCAAGCGGGCCCCAAGACGGCCCAAGAGGCCTCCAAGAGGGCCCAAGAGGCTTCCAAGAGGGCCCCAAGACGGCCCAAGAGGCCTCCAAGAGGGCCCAACAGGGCCGCAAGAACGCCCCAAGAGGAGCCCCGGGGGGGGAACGCGAAACAACACTTCGAGCCCTCGGCCTTAAGAAGCCCCCAGGGGCCCCAAGGCGCCCCTAAAAGGCCTCAAGAGGCCCCCAACAGGCCCTCAGGAGGCCTCCAGATCCCCCCTCCTCCTTGTCCTTATCATCCCATTCCTCCTCTTCCCCCGTCTGCCCCCTCCTCCTCCTCCTCCTCCTCCCCCTCCCGGGGATTCGGCGGGGGTGGCCGTGAATCGGTCGTTCTGGGCCAATTTATCTCTGGAGCTCAGACTTGGCCTGCTTTCCCCTCGTCCCAGGCTTGGCGGGCTGCCCTCTCGCCAGGTGCCAAGAGGCCCATAACGACGGGGAAGTTCAAGGGGAACATACTGGTGCCCGTCGGGGAGAAAGGGGGCGGCACCATGCCGAAGCAGAAGGAGCCTACGACGGGCTCTTCGAAGTAGGTTGACCCCTTTAGAAACCACCATCCCTTCCCTCCCTATCGTCTTCCCCCTCGTCCCTCCGTCCTCTGCATACCCTATCGCTCCTCTTGCCTCTTCTCTCCCTGTGCCTGCTCCTCAGCAATCTCATCCAAACTCGCCCCAAATCATCCTGCTCTTTCTCCTCCTCCTCCTCCTCCACCTCCTCCTTCTCGTCTTCCTTGTCCCTCCACCTGTTGTCGGCCAGGATTGCGAGAGGAACGCGTTGTGGTTGCTGCCGGCAGTGGAGGTCCATCCAGAGTGCACGACGTCGGTGTTCTTCTACGCTGACAGCTTCCTGGCCTTGGATAAGCTCTTTCAGGGTCAGCTCCTGGGTGGCAACAAGGAGCCTGGCCTAACTGCTTCCCTGCTTGGCTAATGCAGTCACCCTTGTCTCCCCTGCCTTAGGGTTGGGGAGAATGGGCCGCCTGCGGCCGCCAAGCAAGGGGGCGGCTGGCACGGGCCCCGCAGGGGTCGGTCGCCATGTCGGAGGCCACGAAGCTGAAGCGCTGCATCGGCCACATCAGGAAGCTGAATTCAAACTCCCCGCGAGCCAAGGGTAGCCAGATCATGAGCGATCTCAAGCAGGCCGTGTCTAAGACCGCCCACTCTTGGACGCCAGAGCCGTCGCCATCGCCTTCGCGCTCTGCAGCCCCCTCGAGGGGCCCGTCGGGGATCGAGCTCGAAGGTCAGGAGCTGCTCGCAGATGACGGCGACGATGATATCGATGCGACCTCCATGCCGCTCCACATGTCGGTGCCCGAGGACAAGAGCATCATCCAGGTGGGGCATCTCGTGACGCCGAGCCCGAAGGGGCCGATCAACCTTGACGAGGTCGCGGCATTGTTGGTGGCTAAGCCTCCGGAGACCATCGACTACAAGATGACGACGGGCCGCAAGAAGAAGAAGAAGAAGAAGAATAATAAGAAGAAGAGCAAGGACCAGCCGACGGGTGCCGACGAGGGCGACGACAGCGGGAAGCCGCCGAACAAGAAGCTGAAGGCCATGAAGAGCTCGAAGCCTGCCGCCAAGATCGACCACGAGCCCGACGCCACCGACGACTTCAAGGAGCGCCCGATCTACAAGACGGCCAAGACAGTATAGCGTGGAATGAAATTTCCTCCTCCTCCTCCTCCTGCTCCTTCTCCTTATCCTCCTCCTCCTCCTCCTTGCGCCACCTCCTCCAATTCTGTCTTCACCTACTCCTCTCTTCCCCCGCCCTCGCGGCGGGAGAGGTGGAATGGCAGCGTCGCCAGGGGGCGAGGAGGAGGAGGGGGAGGAGGAGGAGCGTGACGGAGGCGAACAGGAGGAGTATATGAGGGAGGACGAGGAGGAAACGGAGGCCGAGGAGGAGGAGGGATAAGGAGCAGCAGCATGAAGAGGAGCTTGCGACCTGCCCAGGCTGGTATCCCGGAGGAGGCGCTCCCAGGGCCCGAGAGCCTCGGCATGCACGGGCACGCGAAGAGCTACCGTGGCGCCAGAATCGAGGCGGTGCTGAAGCACCGCCACTCCCGCGTCAAGAACGTGGCCCCCGGAGGCGAGGAGAAGAACGTGGGCCGCTCGAAGGCCTTTGGGGCGGACGTAGGCGAAGCCTGGAAGGTCGCTCTGAAGCTAGCTGGCGTCGAAGCCGATGAGTAGGGGCTCCGGGTGCGCTCAGAGGAGGGAGCTCTTCGATTCGTCATCGTCATCGTCGTCGTCGTTCTCTTCTCCTCCTCATCCTCGTCGTCGTCGTCGTCATCCTCGTCGTCGTCGTCGTCGTCGTCCTGCTCCTCCTCCTGCTCATTCTCCTCCTCCTGGAGGTGGGGGGGACTTTGGCAGCAGCGGCGCATGCAAGCTTTTAGGTGCCCTCGGGCTCAGGCATAAAGCCTGCGAGGGCCACTCCTCCTCCTCCTCTTCTTGTGCCTCCTCATCTTCCCCGCCTCCCGCTGCTGCTGCTGCTGCTGCTCCTTCTCGCCGGCGTCTTCGCCCTGGCCATCTTGACCTCATCCGCGTCCTCGTCTACGCCCTGACCCTTTCCATGGGTGGGCGCACCCGGCCTCTCGCGACGGGGGCTGCTGCGTGACCGCTTGCTGGGGCGTGCTTGTGGCAAGCAGCAGCTTTGGGTAAACAGATAGGCTGCTTGGGTCGTCGTCGTCGTCCTCGTCGTCCTCGTCGTCGTCCTCGTCGTCCTCGTCGTCCTCGTCGTCGTCGGCGTCGCCGTCGTCATCGTCCTCCTCCTCGTCGTCCTCCTCGTCGTCGTCGTCGTCGGCGGCGGCGGCGCTTCCTCTCCCTCTCTCTCTATATACATAAATTGATTTATCTGCCTCTCCTTCTCGTTCCACCTCATCTATCCCTCGCTCCCACTCCCCTCCCGCTCCGCCCTCCCATGCACTCTCCCTCCCACTCCCCTCTGTGTCTCCGACTTTCTCTTCTCTCTCGTACTCCCCCACTCTCCCTCCTACTCCCCCCTTTTCTCTCTCTCTCTCTCTCTCTCTTTCTCTCTCTTCTCTCTCTTCTCTCTCTTCTCTCTCTTCTCTCTCTTCTCTCTCTTCTCTCTCTTTTCTCTCTCTTCTCTCTCTTCTCTCTCTTCTCTCTCTTCTCTCTCTTCTCTCTCTTCTCTCTCTTCTCCCTCTTCTCTCTCTTCTCTCTCTTCTCTCTCTTCTCTCTCTTCTCTCTCTTCTCTCTCTTCTCTCTCTTCTCTCTCTTCTCTCTCTCTTATCTCTCTTCTCTCTCTTCTCTCTCTCTCTCTCTCTCTTCTCTCTCTCTCTTCTCTCTCTTCTCTCTCTTCTCTCTCTTCTCTCTCTTCTCTCTCTTCTCTCTCTCTCTCTCTTCTCTCTCTTCTCTCTCTTTTCTCTCTCTGTTCTCTCTCTTTTCTCTCTCTCTTTTCTCTTTCTTTTCCTCTCTCTCTCTCTCTCTCTTTTCTCTCTCTTCTCTCTCTCTCTCTCTCTCTCTCTCTCTCTCTCTCTCTCTCTCTCTCTCTCTCTCTCTCTCTCTCTCTCTCTCTTCTCTCTCTCTCTCTCTCTCTTCTCTCTCTCTCTCTCTCTCTCTCTCTCTCTCTTCTCTCTTCTCTCTTCTCTCTCTCTCTCTCTCTCTCTCTCTCTCTCTTCTCTCTCTCTCTCTCTCACTTCACCTCTCTCCCGTCCCTCCCCAATCCCTGCTTCCTCCCCCCTCCGTCCCTCCCTCCCTCCCTCCGTTTCCTTTCTCCCTCCCCTTCCTCTCTCTATCTCTCTCCCTCTCTCTCTTGATTGCTCCGTCGCGCCCGTTTCATTGCGCCCGTCGCCCCCAGGCGACGGCGCAACTACGAGGTCCTAGAGCTCGCCGGCACGCCCGCGCCCTGCCCCGCAGACCGCGCGTGCACTGGGGAAGGAGGGCGAGGAACGCGGAGAGAATGATGAGGAGGGCGGCACGGGAGAGGAGGAGTGGGGGAGAGCGACGAGGATAGGTCGGGTAATGAGGGGGAGGAGCAGGAGGAGCAAGACCAGGACAAGAGAGATGATGCGCATGATGGTGATGATGATGATGACTATGATGATGAGGAAGAGGAGCACGCCCCATGGAAGCGATAGCCGAGAGAAATAGGATGAGGAAGAGGAGATTGAGGATGAGGAGGGCGACGACGACAACGACGACGAGAGCTGCTGCTGCTGCTGTCCGGTGCAGGGGTAGCACTTGCTAAATGTTTAGCGCGAGTGACTGCGATGCCGTGGTCACCTGTGTCGACCGCAGGGGCGCGAAGAGGACCGCGCCTGCGGGGGTGCGAAGATAGCTGCCCTTCGTCGAGGTGGCTTCGCGAGGGCGCGAAGCTCATCTCGCCGCGGTCCTTGCCAGACTGACCTTTGGCTGAGGGCAGCGCTGCTGGCGGGAAGGCCCTCCCTCGCTGGCGCGATGGCTAAGCGCACCACGAGCAAGAAGGGCACCAAGTCCAAGAGCGACCTCTCTGCTTCGAAGAAGTTCAAGCCGAAGGTTTACTGACCAATCGTCTCCCTATCTCACTCCTCCTTCTCGTTATTCCTATGCCCTTCCATCTCCCTCAATGGAGATTCCCATTCTAACTCTCCGCCGCTTCGCGAGGTGAACGAGGCGACGACTTCCACCCTGAAACGGCTGGTGCGCATGAAGGCCCCTGCTCTCCTCGTCCTCGCCGCCGCGCTGATCGGCTGCCCTGGTAAGCTACAGGTGAGTACGGAGGAAACTTACCCTCCTCTCCCTCCTCCCTCCTCTCCCTCCCTCCTCTCCCTCCTCTCCCTCCCTCCTCTCCATGACCCCCCTTTCTGCCCCCCCTCCCTCACTCGCCCCTCCTTCTCCCCTTCTGCTTCCCCCCGTGCACCTTAGAAACATTCTGGACCCTCGGATAACCGCTTGAGTGTGCCAAGACCCTCTTGGAGATTTTCGGATTTGGGGGAATGAGTCACATCGTTTTGAGGCCGTCTTGGACCCTCGCGGTGCGAGGTCGATTTCTTCGAACAGATGGCAGGCAAGAAAGCGATCACCCGCTCGTTCGCTGCTTCCGGATACAACGCGGTGCCGTTCGAGATCGAGGAACCTTCCCACTAATCGGCCCATGCGTCACCCTGGGATTCCTCATCCACCGTCGTCGTGATGACCCGTTCGGGGGGGGGGTAGCTCGCGAAGGGTTGAGCAGCCAGCAGCCAGGACGACAACGTCTACTGCGACTTCGTGGGGAAGGATGGGTTCGCGTGCGCTCTCCGGATCGGCATGTCCATGAAAATCGGCAGCGGCAGCTTTGGAGCACCTGTGTGTTCTAGTTGGGTCGAAGAGGGAGCGCGCAGCCGAGTCATTAACCCTATCGCTGCAGAGTCTCGATCTGCTCCACTATGATGGGATTAGCGACGTGGCGGCCGGCAACGGATGGGTGGGCGCCCATGGCCGAGGGAAGCCCGTGTGGGGCCCAGTGCAAGGGGTGTTTTTAAAGACCTTTTCTGTTGAGCTCGTCGTCTTCGTTGTCGTCGTCGCCGTCGTCGTCGTCCTGGCCCTCGTCGTCGCCATGGTCGTCATCGTCGTCGTCGCCCCAGATCTGGTCCCCATGGGCTGACCTTTGCCTTTGCACCATCCTTTTGAAAATATGCAAATATCCAGGTCTGGGTCAACCGCTTCAGCTCAGGGCGGTCTGAAATCGATTAGCTCGGCGCATCTTCCGCCGCCCAGTGGTCAGGCAAAGCAATGCTTGGTCATCATTGCACAAACGAGGGGGGCTGACGCAGGACGCCCCGTGCATGAAGGGGCCCTCGGAAACGACCATTAGGGTACAGGCATCTGGAAAGCGTCAAATTGGGGAACACAATGGTGAGCAACATGGTGCTCCTTCTGATACTCCTGACTGCCGGGGGCATCAAGTGGGTCATCGAACAACCCATGGGCCCCCTCCTTGAGAAGCATCCAAGGTGGTTTAGCGCGCCACATTTCTGTAGGGTCCGTGGAAAAATCTCAAGAAGGATCAACCATGGGAATGAGGAGGAAGACGAGGAGGGTCAGGAGGAGGGGGGAACAAGGAATGTCGAGGATGAGCAGAAGTCGAATCCGAGGCAAACGAACAAACTGTCGATGAAAGCAACGCTCCGATTTGGTCGCCACGCAAGGTGGGTATACATGTGCCGCCTGATGAAAGTGTGGAGGACGCACGTATATATGGGTGACTTCGGTGCGAAGACGGCCAAACCGACTTGGTTGCACAGCAGCGCGCAGTGGATCAGCGAGATTAGCGATTTCGCCATCAAACGCACTTCTGGCTTCAGCACCACTAAGAAGGCCTTAGTCACCTACTCGACGGATGCTTCTGGGAAGAAGGTGGGGGTGCAATGAAATTCCGAGGATTGAGCTCGAGAGCGCCCAAGGAGCGGAGAAGGAGTAGAAGGAGGAATTGAAGGATGAGGAGGGCGAGAAGGGGGAGGGGGAAGGTGAAGGAGGGTGAGGAGTCGACGATGGAGGAGGAGGAGGAGGAGGAGGAAGAGGAGGGGGAGGAGGAGGAGGAGGAGGATGGACTCTTTCCTCTCCTGCCCCCCTTCCTCCTGGGCCCGGGGCGCTCACCCTGTGCAGGTGGTGCGCGGCGTGAAGGGCGCGATGAAAAATAGCCAGCACTACCCAGACGAGTTCGGCCACGCTGCAAGGCAGCTTTTTGAGAGGCACTGGCCAGCTGTGAAGAAGGATGCGTTTCAGGAGAAGAGGGGTGCCGATGTTTCTAAGCACGACGTGGCCAAATACATCGCAGCTGCCAAAGACAAAGGGACCGATTCCACTCTGCCTAAGGTCCTTGCTGATCTTGCCGGCGGACTGGCGCGGGCCCTCGAGTGGGCGCATGCGCAGCTAGATCTGAAACGCATGTGGGCAATGAAGGGGTGGAGCACTAGATAAGAAGAAATAAACGTGGAGGGATGGGGTGCCTGACCTAACATTGAGCCCTGGGCAGGCGGGAAAGCTGACTGCCTGGGCCAATCGCAGGCCTCAAATGTTGCCGGTGCCAACTCCCAGTGGCAATTGCAAGCTAATGAGCACGATATTATGCGTGCTGTCCTCCTCCTCATGCTCTCGTCATCCCCCTCAGCCTCTGCCTTCTCCTCGCCCTCCTTCTGGTCCTCCTGCATCCTCCTTCCTCCTTCCTCCTTCCTGGGAACTCCTCCCTCTCCTCGTCATCCTGCATAGTTGGTCGCGTCGACCGTCGGGCGCGCGCTATTACAACGTGGTGTGTCTTTCCAATGCCATGGCCGCGTGCTTAGTGCGTCTTTCTCGTGCTCGCATGAGGTTCGACCGAAAGAAAAGCGGCTTGCAAAATGCGAGACGAAGGGCATGTGCTCCTGCCTCATTCTCGTGCTCACAGCTGACGTGCACTCAGAAAGTTGACTGCAGCCAGCAAGTGCCCCACAGACGTGTCATATGTGTCTTCCCCGAGTGTAATCCTATGCGTTGCCCCTTTTCCCCTGGCCGTCGGCCTCTCCCCCTCCCTCCTTCCACGCCTGTGCCCTTCGATGCCGATCCATGCCCATTCAACCTCCTCGTCGCCGGCTCGCCCCCCTCGTGCCGGCGCAGGTGCCATGGGGCGGCTCAGCGACCGCTGCATCTTGAGACGTGCGCCTAGGGGGCACGCAGGGAACGATCGCTTCTCTTATGTGCCTGTTCGCTCTGCTCCCTGGCGGCTCGCTCCTCTCCCTGACGGAGCGCTCCGCGCCCAAACGGCTCGGCCCCCTTTTTGCCAGCCCGCATGTTCCCGCGACGGTTCAGTGAGTTCTTTTGCAGAACTTTTTTTTTGGGGGGGGGATTTTTTTCGCTCGGCGCCCAAAATGACGGCGGAAATGTCTGGGGATAACTCCGGAAAAAATGGGAAAAGGGCGGAAATGCAGATGCACCCAAAACATCATGGTTTCCACGCTCTTCGTGTTGCGTCTCCTCCTCTCCCCCCACCTCCCCCGCCCCCTCCGCCTACCCCTCGCGCTCTCCTCACTCATCGTCCTCCCCTTGCCCATTTTGCGCTGTGCCCCCCCGAGCTGCAGGGCAGCGGCGCGCAGAAACGCATGATAACTTCGAGTTGTGGCCTTCTTCCCTGGCCCCCGCCCCCGCCCCCCCCAACTGCAGGGTGAGAATGGACATTAAGAGGTTTAACATCACGCGTGTCTGCGTGCCGCGTAGGCCCGAGCCGCGCGGCAGGCCCGAGCCATGATGAAGAATAGACCCGCTGCTGTCCCCGCGGCTCCAGAGGCTTGACCGACAACGCCCCTTCCCTACCCCTCTAACTCCTCCTCCCCCTCCTCCTCTTCCTCCTCCGCCTCCTCCTCCTCTCGCCCCCTGCCCCGTGCAGTATTGCGTTATCGACGGCGTGGAAGTCGCGCCGAAGAGCTGCCCCTGGTGGTTTACCACAGTTGACAGCCTGGCGCGCTGGGAGTATAAGCTCTCGGATCGATCGCGCCGCGTGGCTCCCCCCCGACGACGAAGAAGACGACGGCGACGGCGACGGCGACGGCAACGACGACGACGACAGCGATTCTGTGATCCAACTCTTTCTCCCTCCTCCTCCTCCTCGTCATCCAACTCCCACCCCTCCTCCTCATCCTGTTTTGGATGATTGATGGGGCGTTGCGCCCTCAAAGGCGCCGCGCCTATCGCCGCCGAGCGCGCCGCTGCCCAAGGGCGGCAAGGGCGCCGCCGCCGCGCCGCCGGGGCCCGCCCCGAAGGCGGCGGCTACAGGCCTATGTTGTATATGAAAAGGAGGGGGAGGAGGAGGATGAGACGGAGGAGGAGGAGAAGACGAGGAGAGGAGGAGGAGGAGGAGGAGGGGGAGGAGGAGGAGGATGAGGAGGATGAGGAGGAGGAGGAGGAGAAGGAGGAGAGGAGGAGGACGAGGAGGAGGAGGAGGAGGAGAGGAGGAGGGCCACGCACGTGCGCTGGCAGCTGCCCCACGCAAGAACCCGTATGATATTCGGCGGTAAGAGAGAGTTCCGTGGGTTGTTCTTCCTTGGGATGGGCTACTTGCGATTGGGCACCCCATCGAGCAATCCCAACCCAGGCAGCGCAAGCAGCTAGCAGCTCAGCGCGGAGCAGCTGAGGGCCCTCATGGCCAAGGCTGCTGCGCAGAATGGATTCAGCATTGAGCAGTTGTTTCCGGATGCCGCGGCGTCGGGCTCCGAGAGGGCAGCATCCGAGACCAAGGCTGGCGACGCCACATAAGGGGTTGCCCCGTCTGCGGCTAGATACCCCACGGCCCAGGGTCCGTAAGTGACCCGTGGAAAAATCCCAGCATGAGAGCCTCGACAGAGGACATCATGGCCCATTGCACGAGGGCCCTGGCTTAAGTCCCCGATGTGGCATCGCATTGCAGGGCAAGGCGCGCGGTCGGGGCGCTGGAGGCGGCGGCGCGAGGCATGCCGCGGCAGAAGTAGAGGAGGAGGAGGAGGAGGAGGAGGAGGAGGAGGAGGAGGAGGGAGAAGAAGAAGAGGAAGAGGAGACAGAGGAGGAGGAGGATGAGGAGGAGGCAGAGGCGGCAGAGGCTCCGAAGAGCAAGAAGCCCAAGCTCGGAAGCAAGGGTCCGCCCGTCGGGTCGCATGGTGCTGCAGGAAAGGCCAAGAAAGGAAAATGCGAAGAGGGGGAGGAGGCTGATCAGTTCGACGAGGAGGAGGAGGAATCTGAGGAGGAGGAGGAAGAGGAGGAGGAAAAGACAGAGGAGGATGAGGAGGACGAGAAAGACAAGAGGAAAGCAGGCGCTCCGGCAGGTAAGGCAACGGACCCCAAATTGGCCGCGAAACAAATGGTGATAAAGACCGCGGAGAAACAAGTGCCGAGAAGGCCGCGCCCAACCCAGAGACGCCCCTGAACAGCACGAGCCACCTGAAGGAATGGAAACGCTTCACGACTTGGTTCAACAACAGCAAGAAGTTCCCTGCAGACCTGAAGTGCGAAGATAAGCAGGATGTGTTTGTAAAGTTCATCGAGTGCGGCGAAGATCACGCGACAACGGCCCTCTATTTCGAGCGCAAGCAGAAGAACAGCAAGGTGGCAAAGGAGGGCATTAACAGCAAGAAGCTGAAGGACATCAAGAAAGAGTTTCCAAAGGAGAAGGTGGATACCATCGTGGCGTGGAACAAAAAGAACAACTCGTGGAAGTACGACATGATGTTTCCAAATGACGAGGATGAGGCATGGTTTTCTTTGGACGCGGGCTTCAATTTCGAGAACGTGACAGAGCACTCCGAGACCGTCAAGCTGACGGGCGAGACGCAGGTGGGGTCCGAGGACGCCATCGCGATGCTCCTGAACGGCCCGCTGTCCGCAGACGCAGGGCGATCGGAACTATTCCTCCTCCTCCTCCTCCTCCCCCTCCTCTTCCTCCTCCTCCTGCTCCTGCCCCTTCCTCGCCCTCCTTCTCAATGCCCTCGCCCTCCGTCTCCTCCTTCTCCATCGTATTTCGCCTCTCCTCTTCCTCCCGCTTCCCCCCCTCCTCCTCAGAGAGGGGGGCAGGGGTCGAATCGGGGGCTCAAATCGGGACCAAAGTTGGAGCCCTCTCGGGGCCCTCTCGGGCCGCTTGCAGGAAGTGGTGAGGGGGATAGGAGGAGGACGGGGGGAGAAGGGGGAGGAAGGGAGGGGGAGGAGAAGGAGGAGGCAAGGAGGGGGGGGCGGGAGGGAGGCGAAGAAAGAGGAGGGGGCCCTCCCAGGCTGAGCCTCGGCAGCGCAGAGAGCCTGCTGACCGGCCTCGGCGTCGCTGCCAAGCCTGAGAAGCAGGTGAAGCCGAAGCCTAATGCGCGGGGAGGCGATGCGAAACTGATGATCCCCTCGAAGCCGATCGACAGGGCCAAGACCGAGATGGGGAAGCTCACTGACCGATCCGCCTCGTGCGATCGCTACCTCATGCAGCTCGGCGAGGACCCTTCGATCTAATCCTTGACCCTCATCCTCGTCCTCCTGCTCCTCCCCCTCCCCCTCCTCCTCCTCCTCCTGCTCCTCCTCCTACTCACCCCCCGACCTCAGAGAAACCTCGTGCCCTCCTCCACCTCCTTCCCCCCAGGGCGCACTGGAGATCCCGGCGAAAGATGCTCTGAAGGCGCATGAGAACAAACTGAACGAGCTGTGGAAGGAGATCAAAGAGGTAGCGATTGATCGCAAGTCCGATGAGGCTGAGGACTACGAGGAAATGCATTCCAAAGCCGAGGAGCTCTACGAATATTTCGAACAGACGGTGGAGCCCGTGGCGAAGAGCTTGGTCCAGAAGCTGAAGCCGGCCAAGAAGAAAAAGAAAGCTGCTGGTGAGGAGGAGGGGGAAACGAAGCCTGAGGAGGAGCCGGAGGAGGTCAAGCCGAAGAAGAAAAAGGTCTGGCGTCTCATAATTCTGGTTGCCCCATGGGGCATCGCTGGAGATTTATATAATACGTCGCCCTCAGTGTTCCACGGGGTTCCACTATGGCGCCTCAGGGGTGAAACAGGGTAGAGAGGGGGCAACATATCAGACGAGCCGATGAGCGTAGACATCGGTCATGACAAGAGCACGTGGTAAGATGAAACGTTCGATACATGTAGAGGGAGAGAGTAGTAACAGTAATGAGAGAGCACTGAAACAATGCGGGGCCCGCTTTCCAGCATCACTCAGGGAAAGAAGAAGCGTGAGGCATCGTGGGAGGTCCGTGCGACCGAGGCCAAACACGGCCCCAAAGATGGTCGGATCCTGCCATGCACCTCATGGGCCATTCGGGTTTAAGTTGTGGGAAGGCTCGCGATTCATTCTGAAGGTGGATGGCAGTGTCATGAACCATCTTTGGGGCCTCCTGCGAGCTCTACATAGGGCCACTGTGCAGCGCCAACGCGTTTGCTTGAAGGAGGCATTGCAGGAGCGGGCAAGGAATTCGTCGAACCACCCCTCATGATGAAACCACAAAATAAACTTTATGGAAACTGGTGCCCTCCTGCGTTGCCCCGGTCGAGCCCGCTGCCGGCATTTTAGTATACGGGAGGTCGGGGCCCTGTGGCGCAGGGCCTGCGCAGGATGAAATGGCGATTGCCACTGCCGCGGCCATGGGTAGGGTGGGGGAGAGAGGGAGAAGGCGTGCCCCATCCATGAGGTCTCGGAGGTTCTCACAGAGAGCTGCGAGGCATCGCAAGTGTTGGAGGAGGAAGACGCACGAAGTGGAGCGTGAGGATAAGGGGGAGGAGCAGAGAGCATGAGAGGGAGGAGCGGGAGGGAGGAGGGCGAGGGGAGTAGCAGGAGGAAGAGGAGGGTGATCGAATAGCCAGCGAGCGAGAAAGAGGTGGCAGCGGGATAAGATAGAAAGAGAGAGAGAGAGAGAGAGAGATAGAGAGAGAGAGAGAGAGAGAGAGAGAGAGAGAGAGAGAGAGAGAGAGAGAGAGAGAGAGAGAGAGAGAGAGAGAGAGAGAGAGAGAGAGAGAGAGAGAGAGAGAGAGAGAGAGAGAGAGAGAGAGAGAGAGAGAGAGAGAGAGAGAGAGAGAGCCGCACGCGCAGGCACCTGCTACGAGTGCGAGCCGAGAAGGTGGGCCTGCGCCCCCGGCAGCCCTCACTTCGCCTTGTGCCTGGGCCCCGTTCCCTACCCCTCCTCGCCATCCTCTCTTTCCCCTCCACCCCTCTTGCCCATTCCCTTTCCCTCTCCCCCCTCCTTCACTTCCCTCTCTTCCCCTTCCCTCCCATCTTCGAGTCTCTTTGCACGTGTGTGATCTTGCTCACCAGCTCACGTATCCTGGTATCGAGTGAACACTTGCACGTTTTGCTGCCACCACTCCTGCTGCTTGTTGCCTTCTGCCGCGTGGGTGGCGTTGTAGGCAGAAACAAGTTTCAGCCGCAGCTGATGAGTTTGCTGATCTATTAGTTGACGAACTTGGCAATGGTATCAACATATCGGTTGCTGCAAGGGCTTCCAGAGCAGTGAAAACGGTGCTGGACCTCAATAACGTGAGCTCCACCAGGATCTCTGAAATTGCAGGAGTGGGCAAGTCGGGAGAGCTGCCCTCGCACCAGGACCCAGGGATGTCTTCGTTTCGCCCCGTCGTGACCAGTGAGCTCAAGTGGTTCGTACCTTCTTCTCCTCCTCCTCCTCATCGTTCGTTCCTCTTCCACCTCCTCCTCCTCCTCCTCCTCATTCTCTTCCTCCTCCGTCTCCCCATCCTCCTCCTCCTCATCCTCCTCCTCCTCATCCTCTTGCTCCTCCCCCCCCCCCCCTGCCCCCCCTGCGCTGTCTCCCGTGGGAGCGGGACTTCCACGTGAAGGCTAAGAGCTGGTTGACCATGGGCCTTGACACCTACGATGTCACGATGCCTCTACTCGACTCCGATTCCACGGAGCCGGAACCTACGAGCGCGCTTTGCTTTGCGCCTCATGAGGTGCCGAAGTTCGAATCCCCCCGCCCATATGTTCATTTGCTACGGGCCCCCCTGCTTGAAATTCTAGGCGATGCAAATCCTGGGGCCCCTCGGGGGGTAAGGCGTGGAAACCCTCTGAACCCCTTCAACGGTAAGGCGCTTAAGCTCTCGGACCCCCATCCAGGGGTAAGGCGTGGGAACCCTCTGAACCCCTGCAAGGGTAAGTCGTTGAAGCCCTTGGGCCCCCATCCACGGGTAAGGCGTGGAAGCCCTCTGAACCCCATGCAAGGGTAAAGCGCTTGAGCTCTCGGACCCCCATCCAGGGGTGAGGCGTGGAAACCTTCTGAACCCTTGCAAGGAAGTCGTTGAAGCCCTCGGACCCCCATCCAGGGGTAAGGCGTGGAAGCCCTCTGAACCCTTGCAAGGGTAAGGTGTTGAAGCTCTCGGACCTCCATCCAGGGGTAAGGCGTGGGCGCCCTCGGACCCCCCCCAGAGGTAAGGCGTGGGGGCCCTCGAACCCCATCTGCGGGGTCAAGGCGTGGAAGCCCTCGGACCCCCATTCGGGGGTAAGGCGCGGGGGCCCTCGGACACCCTCGGGGGGTGCGGCGTGCGTCCGGGGGCCCTCGTAACAGGGCAAGGGGCCGAATCCCTGGGGGTGGGGGGCAGGAAGATGGAGGAGGAGGAGGAGGAGGAAAAGGACCAGAGGGGGTGGTGGAGGTGAACGCATCGCAATAACTCTTGAGCCTCAGGTCATTGCAGCTCTGTATAATGGAGGGCCTGACGTGCGAGAAATCGGCTTATTTGGTCCCGACGGCGAGCCAGGCGTTGCAACGTGGTGGAAAAATGCGCGGACATTGCCATTTTGGAACAATCGCCACGCCGCTGGAGTGAGAGACGCACTAGGTTTCCTCATTCATCACGATGGTGCCGAGGTTCATCACGACGCCGAGTACGAGACTTGGAATATGAGATCGGTTCACGCAACAAAAGGGTCCATACATGATCGCGTCATTAATCTTGTCATGATCCGGAAGAGCAAGATAGTCGACAATATACATATCCAGACCATTGTGGCAGAATTTCTAGCATGGAGTTTTTCACATGCGTTGGCCAAGCGGTTCCCAGAGACTGGATTTCAAAATATCCCGTTTGCCCGGAAGTCCAAGAGAGAAACGCTAGCTGGACAACCTTTAGCGGGGCCCTGGGGGGCACATGCGTTGGATTTGAATCAGATACCAAAGCCAGAGTAGCAGCAAACGATCTGGACCGTTGGATGCACTCATCTCTGTGATATTTGCCTCGCTCAGCAGCCTTTCAAGAAATCAGATCCGCACATGAGTTATCAGAACTTTAGCCCGAATGCCCCTTGGAGACTCACCGAATTTAGTCACGAGCTGTACACAAGAGTTTCGAAGCCTTCGCCATGGTTTGTTCTTGGCCTGACAATAGAGATGGTGTTTTTCGATATCGCGCACAACTTATATCTTGGAATCGCTCGGGACCATGTCGCGAGCTTGATCGTTTTCTGGTGGGAGAACGGTTTCTTTCTTGGATTTCTCAACTCGTTGGGCATCTACCCTAAGGACCGACTGCCCTAGGCCCAAAGGAGGATGGGGGAGGATGAGGAGAAGAACAGGAGCAGGAAGTACAACGGGCAAGAAAATAACAGGAGAACGGTAATGAGAAGGAGTAGGAGAGGGTTGGTTCAAATGGCGTAAAATAAACATAAAAGCAGGAATAGCGGGATGAGGAAGAGGGAGTGGCAGAAGGGAGGGTTGGAGAGGAGGGAAGGGACACGACAAGCATACGCAGGGGGAGAAGGGTCATGAGCGTGCAGTCTGCAGGATCAGAATGAGGAGCTCACCTACTTGTCATTGCATCTACAAGCGTGGAAACACAACAATGGATTCCGGAATACCTATCGCAAGATCAAGTTCAGCAAGAAGACTCTAGGCCGCCCTACGAAGGCCTTGGGACTTTCCAGTCCCCCCCATCACCCTGCCCCCCCCCCCCCCCCCCCCCCCCCCCCTCCCCCCGCAGCGAGGAAAGAAAAGAGGATATGGAGGAAGGGCGGGGATGAGGAAGAGGAGGGAGGGAAGAGAATGAGGAGGAGGAGGAGGAGGAGGAGGAGGAGGAGGAGGAGGAGGAAGAGAGGGAGGGTTGACAGGGCAGGAGGAATAGCGAGGTATGATATCACAAGTCTTGCGCTCCTCTGCAGACAGACCTACCATGCATGTCAAGCCGGGTGAAAGCTGCTCCCATGAAAATGCTGATTGCCTTCGTTGGTTACCTTGCAGCTCTGCCCCATTTTCAAAGCGGTGAAGAGGTTTTCAAAGTTGCAACTATCTGCGCACACAGTCTTGCTAAATTTGTGCACGTGCTGGACGTGACGCCCTACTGGATGCCCGTGGAGAAGGCGAACAGTGCTCGCCGCGCTGGTCGCATATATTTGCAATGTTGGCAGCATTTAAGTGCGCACTGTTGGAAAAACAACATATTCAATTTCAACGTGAGGCCGAAACATCACTACTTCGACCACCGCGTGGAACACGTGAAGTCGCGCCGGATAAACCCACGTTTGATGTCGTGCTTGTCGGGTGAAGACTTGCTCGGGAAGATCAAGCGCATCGCAAAATCAACGCACGGTCGAACTACATCAAAACGTTTTCGGCAGCGCTATCTTGTGTTTTTGGACCAACGGTGGCGCAAGAGAAAGTTGCGCAAGTGAACCGACGGTAGCAGCATTGGCTTCGCCAGCGAGGTCGGCGACCCCGAGTGCTCCGCGGATGAGCTCTAAGGCGCTTGCTGATTTGTCAGGCCTTCACGCGACCTCGGGACATCGTGGGATGGCTCTGATGGGTGCGGTTTGCATGGGAGTGCTCCTGGGAGTGATCTCCAAATCGGTTTGCGGGGGAAAGAGGGGGGGCGAGAGAGAGAGAGAGAGAGAGAGAGAGAGAGAGAGAGAGAGAGAGAGAGAGAGAGAGAGAGAGAGAGAGAGAGAGAGAGAGAGAGAGACACAGAGAGACCTGTCGAGGGCTAGAGGAACGTCGGACTATATAAGACACAAGCCTAATGACATTTAAAGGCGTGCATGGGGCGTTGTGCGCTTGCATGGGTGAAAGATATGCCGCTCTCCTCATCCCCTTTATCGTCCTCTTCCTCCCTGCACCTCCTACCTCCTCCAGCTCCTGCTCTTTGCCCTCTCCTCTCCCTCTCCCTGCTTCAAATTCCAGGCGAGGCGAGTGTTCTCCGCCCCCCGCTTGGACCCCCTTGGATTCAGGCGCGCGCCCTAAGGAGTCGGGCCCCCTCCAGGGGCAGGGGGCAGCGACAAAACTTCGAAATGAACCTGCAGGAGCAGGACTAAGATGAGGGAGGAGGAGGAGAATAGGGAGGAGGAGGAGGAGGACAGGAAGAAATATGATGAGGATTCAGAAGGCGCAGCCAGCAGCAAAAGCAGAGGATGGAGGAGTAGTCGCGCACATAGCAATTATCAAATTCGAGGATTTGAAAACAGTTTGTGCGCCTGGCCCTTCTTGCTGTTCGTGGCGAGCCATGGCTTGCCTGCTCCTGTCGCCGCAGAACGTGCTGAAGGCCAAGTTCCGCATCTTCTCGCCGGATCTCAACACGTGGATTTCGATCTACCCGACGGTCGGCAAGGCCAAGAGTGATGAGTCCAAAGAGTACGCTCTGGTCGAAGACATGAAGCTTGATATCAAGGACGCAATCAGCTACTACAGGTACCTCGACATCTCGATATACCGCGCCATCGCGGAGAGCCCCAAGGGCCAGGAGCTGCCCGACGACTGCGCAGTGCACCGCGAGTGGTGGATCTACGTTAAGACGATTGGCGAAGGGTACTGGGACAGTGAGATCGTGCCAGAGCCTGCATCGGCTGCAAGCTCGAATGGGACGTCGGACCCGCTCGAAATCTCCGTGAACGAGCACCTGGCCGCCATTGCAGCGAGCCGTTCGACGAAGTGATCGACCATCAGAGCCGTTTGACGGCGATTGAGACCGGAGCGTACACAAAACAACCCTACCCCACCCCACCATCAGGAGGAGGCGGAGGAGGAGGGGAGGGGAAGGGCGAGAAGGAGGATGGAGGGGGATGCATGGGGGAAGGAGGGAATCAGGAAACGGGGAAGGAGAAGGAGGGGGGAGGAAAAGGGGATGAGGGGAATGAAGAGGAGCCGCCCGAAGGATAAACGATACTTGCTGAGAGGGGCCCGCCTGCTCCCGTGCTCGGCCGCGCTGGAGGCCGCCCGTTGCGAGCTCCCGGCTATTCTTGGAAAGGTTTAGGTGGAGGCGGAAGGATCGGGTGGAGGAGCAGAATGAGGATGAATATGAGGATGAAGATGAGGACGGATATGGTGATGAGGATGCAGGCGAGGATTAAGATTATGATGGGGATGGCAACGTTGATGATGATGATGATGATGATGATGATGACAGGTATGAGGACCACGGGGGCAACTTTGATAATGGTGATGATGATGGTGATAAAGATGGGGATGATGATAAAGAGGGTGATCACGATGCGAACCA
Organism: Prorocentrum cordatum; assembly: GCA_963575745.1. Classification (NCBI taxonomy): domain Eukaryota; class Dinophyceae; order Prorocentrales; family Prorocentraceae; genus Prorocentrum; species Prorocentrum cordatum. The sequence goes on along the minus strand of CAUYUJ010021861.1, from coordinate 29,053 downwards.
GGACGAATATAACGATGGGAATGAGGAGCGTTCATGAGCATTGTCACGCGCATGATGAGGAATATGATAATGAGGATGGCGACGTTGATGATAGGTTTGGGGAGAGGAACAGGGGGGATGAATAAGACGATGATGATGATGATGAGGACGAGGCAGAGGAGGAAGAGGAGGAGGAGGAGGAGGAGGAGGGGGAGGAGGGCGTGGAGGTCGATGCAGAGGATCTCCACCTCTGCATATCTCACCTCGAGGATCGTGGTTCGGTTTGTTTTGGCACTGGGCCCTCCCCACCGTGGCGGCTGGGCGCGGCTCGGAAACCTTATGCGCTTGGACCCCTGGGGGGGTCTGGGAACCGATTTCGAGCGGATGTAAGCTGGGCGGGAAGGCAGCCGCTAACCCACCGCAGGCGCTAAAAGTGGGAACGGCCTTCGACCCTTGAAGCAGGAGGGCGCCTGTGGATTTGGGGCCCCATGGGCGGCGACGGCGACGGCGGCGGCGACGGCGACGACGACGACGACAAACGACCGACGACGACGGACGGCGGCGACGACGACGACGACGGACGACGGACGACGGACGACGACGAGGACGCGACGACGACGCCAGAACCTTCTTCCCCTTCATCTTGCTCTCTCCTCTGCCCAGTTGCTGCTGCCCCCCCGGGGGCGCCCGGGCGCGCCTGACGGAGCGGAGGCTTGCCCGAGTCTGTTCCCCCCGCCGTCCTCCTCCGTCCCCCCTCTTCCGTCTTTCACCTCTGCTCTCCGCTTCCCCCCTCCTATCCCTCCGCCTCGCCCGCGACGACGGCTGCGACGACGACGACGACGACGACGACGACAACGACGACGACGACGACGACGACGACGACGACGACGACGACGACGGCGACGGCGGCGGCGGCGGCGGCGGCGGCGGCGGCGGCGGCGGCGGCGGCGCGGCATGATATGTCAGAGGCAATCCACGCTTCCTCTCCTCTCTCCCGCTCCCTCCCTCCCCCTCTCCCTCTCCTCCTCGCGTCCCTCCGTCTTACCTCTAGGCTTATAATCCCTTGCCATTTTGGCTCAAGTTAAAGGCGCGCGGGTTGCCGCGCGCATTGCGGGCTTGCGGATCCCGCGCGCCCGCGCGGAAAATAATTTCCACCTTTTCCCTGAATTTCCCGCGTCATTCCCGGAAACAGGCGCCGATCCGCAAAAGCGGACTGATTTCCCGCACGCGGGCCGTCCGCACACGCGGCCATTGCGGGAAAAACGCATGATTTCCCGCGCGCGGGCCCTCCGCGCATTGCGGTCCCGCGCAGCGCCCGCCCAACAAAATTCCCCTTTTCTTTCAGAAAATCAATGGTGACAACTTAATGGTTCCATTTGAATTCTGGATCGTATAATTCGCCCCGCGCCAGCGCATATCTGCTTTTTGCGGACCCGCATATCGCAAAATCCCCGCTACATGTCCGCATTTTGCGGGCCCGCACAGCGCCCGCGCAACACAATTCCCCTTTTCCTTCAGAAAATCAATTGTGAAAACTTAATGGCCCCATTCAAGTTCTGGATCCTTGATTCAGGGCCCCGCGCGCGCGCGCTGACATGTCCGCTTTGGTCGAAGGTTTCGCACGGCGCCCTTGCAACAAAATGCAGTTTCTGGTTCCTACAGGTTCAGCGCCACACGCCCGCGCGCGCTGACATGTCCGCCTTGCGCGGCTGAAGACCCCGCGCGTAAAGTATAACATTTCATTTGCCCCGCGCCCGCGCGCGCTGCAATCGTATGTTTGCGGAAAACCCCGCGCTCGCAAGCATGCTTTCGCGCCCGCGCGTTTGTGTGTGCGATGGCACCGCATACCTATTTCGCATATATATGCGCATATATCAGATATCAATATGTTACGTATATCACATATATGCCATATATAATATCATCTATAATATATGCATATGTATGTATCAAATATATACATATATGCATATATGTTATATATACATATATACATGAAATCATACGCATATATGATATATACGCATGTTTTTCCTGATTTCCGCGGAACTCACCTCTAATCCGCGGAATCAGATTCTGTGATCTTGAATCATCTTTTCTCGATTCTGGTTTGAGAATCAGTCGGTTCAGTCCCCCAGACTCCGAAAAATCTCCACTGATGGCCCTCAGGGCACCTACTGGTCGGGCGCAAACAGCGCCAGTATGAAACCGGCATGGAAATTGCATGGCAAGTTTTGTGGGACAAATCCAAGCGGGCATTTCGCAACTTGCGCTCTGGGTGCCTGTGCGCGACTAGATTCCGCCATGTTTTTCTCTGCTGTTCTCAAAGCAAATCATGCTGGGCGTGTTTTCCGCAGGGGTTGGGCGCTCGCGTTCTTTTGGCCGTGGCGTGCGATCTGTTTTCCTTTGGTATTTATATGCGCATGCGTTTTTCTTATGTTCTCTCTCCGTTGGCCTGGCTCGCCGCGCTGCCCCCCGCGTGCCCCCCGCGCGCCGCGCCGCCAGATGGGGCGACCTCGCGCGCCCGCGGGCTCAGCCCGGCCCGCCGCCCACGCGCTCCGCGCCCGACAATGGATAACCAGCCTCATTCACCTTTCCTTCCTTCTCCCGCCTCCTCCTTCTCCTTCTCGTCCTCCTCCTCCTTCTCCTCCTCCTTCCCCTTCCCCCCTCCTCTCCCCCCCCTCCTCCGCCTCCGCCTCCCCCTCCTCCTTCCCCTCCCCCCGCTCCTCGTCCCCCTCTGAGCCCCTTCAGTTGCGGGGCGAACGCCCTGTCGGCCTTGCGCGACAATCCTTTGGGGCGACGGAGCGCGCCCCCTGGCGCCCGCCCCTGCTCGGCGAGACGGCGCGACGCGCGGCGTGGAATGTGGCGCGAATTCCGGCGTGGATCCGGCGTGAAAATGGCATGGCAAATTCGGGTAATCCAAAATAGTTTTGAATGGTGCATGGCAAATTTGCGCCGCATTTTTGTCGTGCGCGCGATTTCGTGGTCGCCGCGCCGTCTCGGGCGCCCTCTGGCAATTTTGCCATGCCGCCCCCGCGGCTTCTGTCTCCAGTTCTCAGGCGGTCGCGAGGCGAATGGCCCCTGGGCCCTGGGCGTGGTCGGCCAAATCAGCGTCGCATCGTTGAACGTCAGGCGCGTCGATGTGGGGCTGCTGGGCCCCCGGGGGCGAGGGCGCGCTACCCCTCGCCTCCGCGGCGCGCCTCCGCGTCGACAGAAAAAAGCCGGCGCCGATCGATGGCGCCGCGCGCGGGCCAGCGCGGAAACGCGGCCCTCAGTGCCCGCTGCTGCGCCGTGGGCGCCTTCGCCGAGTCCCCGGGCGTCTGAGGCGCATGCGAATTTTTCCAAAAGGACCTTCGGTCGCTTGTTTTGGTGCTGCGGCGCGCGCGAGGGGCGCGCCGACATCTGCGGGGGGGGGCCCGTTCGAACAGTGGCATCGGGGCCATCGGCAAAGCCGCCTTCGGGGCCCTTCGCGCCACGCTTGCGGGATGGCCCACGAAACCTCGGGGGGTCTCTGCGCGGTCTGCTCGGCCGCCCCCGAGCGGGCCTGGCAGGGGCGGGCGCGTCTTCGCCGAGCGGCGCTGCACAAGTCTCCAAGTGCATCGAGCTGGCCCGCGGGGCCCCGTGGGTCCCGTGAGGCGCAGTGGGACTTGGGGCGTGGTCTCGCCGAGTTGTGCTCATCGTTTCAGGTCGGTCAAACAATGCGCCCCTGGAGGTGGCGTTCCAAGTTGCCGGGTCGCGTTTGTCGTTGCGCTGCCATAGTGATCTGGGTGATTCTTGCGCCCCGTAGCCGTCGCATTTTCCGCTGCTGGCGCTTGGCTTACGACTGCTCTTATTCGACGTCGCCGCCCAGCCAGCCAACATCGTGTGAAGTAGTTTCGTGAGGCGTTTTTACTCTTCGCGCGCCCCTTCTGCGGGTCCGTGGGGACCAATGCTGGCCCCCGTCGGGGGCCCGTGTGCGGCTTCGCGCAGCGCGGCCGCGAGCGCCGTGGCGCCGCCGACAAGTGCGACGGGGCGGCCTTCAAGGACATTTTAGCGAGGCTTGCCCACGTCATCCGTTCATGCTATCGGCGATCGGCAAGTTGCGCGAGGATGGCGCCCTCGCCCAGCCCCTCGACCCGAGCGTCGACTGCATCGCCTCGGCAGCGAAGCATCTCCCAGAAGGACCGACATTGCGCGCGCCATTGGAGGCGATTGAGCACCTGAACATGGAGAAGAAACCCGCCCACTGCAGCCTCCGCGTGGAGACCTGTTGCAATGAGCTCCAGACGGCGACGTTCGCGAATCGCGGCACCTGCGACATCGCTCCTGCAAAGACGCCCCGAAAGACGGCGGCAGCGCTGGCGGGTGCCAAGCTGATCGCCGAGGCCAAGAAGTGTATGTTTAGAACGTCCGTCTCGTTCGCGGGTTGGACGCTGCGCGCGTGGAACCAGGTCGCGCGGCAGATGGGCGCGGCTGCAGCTGGCGACTTACTTCTCCAGAGCTCGGAGTTGATCAAGACTTGAACCGGGGATCGTTCTGCGACTGCTCGCGAGATTTGATCCGTCGGGCAATTATTCAGGGCTTAGAAGAACTGCAGTGAGACGGCGCTGCATCTCGCGCGGCTGGGATTGATGCAGGGCTCTGTGAATGAGCAGGAGTAGGTGGAGAACGACGGGCACGCTGGCTACCATTCGATCGCCGAGTTCGCTGCGCTGACCAGGATCTCAGACCAAACGTCGGGGGCCCCGCAGGAGCTTCAAAGACGAGCGGCTTGCCCGCGAGGACTTCCGCGATGACCGGATCGCGCGCGGAGAAAAGCGGGTTGACTGGCTGGCCGGCCTCGCCGCGGAGCTGGAAGAGAAGGCCGTGCAGGCGCTCTGGGCGTCGTTCGCGAAGACGGCCGGCAGCGAGGCGGGCGGCGAGGCGCGGCGCGCGAAGCTGCCCGCGGAGGCGGCTACCTCCGAAGCGGTGCTAGCGCTGAACTCGCTGGAGGGCTGCGCTGCCAGGCAGCAGAGGCAGCGCTGGGCAGAGCCGGAGAGCCCGGCGCGGCACTTCGCTCGCGCCCATTCCCACGGCCCCCCTTCCGCAGCGTCGTTCGAGGGGCCTACGGCCTTTCGAACGACGAATATGATCGTGAGGGGCTTGGATGGTTTGGCGTTAATTTTGGAAGGGCGTTTCGAGACCGTTGGGGCGACTTGGGGCATTATTTGATTTAATTGGGGGCAGGGGTCTAGGGGCAGTGGGGTGATGCGTGCGGTGCCTCGACCAGCTCTGCTGCGGTCTGCTTCTGGCTTCTGCAGGTCGCCAAGAACTACCAGCAGACGGTGGAGTTCGTCGTCAGGGAGGTCAAGGACGCCGTGAACCAGGATGCCGGGAAGCTCGGCTGGCGGGCCGTTGCGACCGAGTGCGAGAGCTCGACCCCGCGCGCGGCGAAGACGCTGGACTCGCGGCTGAAGGCCCCCCCCAGCGGAGGCCCCCCGCGCTCGCGAGAGGCAGTTTTTGCCCCTCCCCCCCCCTTCGCCGGGAGGGTCCGATGGCGCCCGCGGCCCGCGGGCCGCGGCGGCGGGCCGCCGCCCGCGGCGCGTGGGCCGGCCGCCGCTGGGTGGCCAAGAAGAATATCACCCTTTCTCCGCATGTCCTTTCCGCCGCCACCTGCGCCCTACCTCCTCCGTGGGCCGCCTCGCCTGCCTTCATCCTTGGTCCTTCATTTTCTCCTGCTCGTCGTCTTCGCGTAACCCCCCTTCCTCTTTCCGTCTTCCTTAGTCCCTCTCGTAACCTTCGCATTTCGCTCCTGGCATCTTGCCCCAGTCCTTGCCCCCTCTTTCCTCCCCCCTCCTTCCCCCCCCTTCCAACTTTCCCTTGCGAATGCTTGCGCGGGGCGGGGGTCGCGTGCTGGGCCATGGCGTGGCGTGGCATGGCGTAGCGAAGCATTGCGCCGCATCGCGTCAAATTGCATCGCGTGCTTCGGCGTCGCATCGCACTGCGTTGCGCGGCGCGGCATCGGAGGGCGCGCGGTGTGGAGTTGCCCTGGGCAGCGGCGACTTGAATGAAGCGGAAGCGAACTCGAAGTATATCATACCCATCTCGGAAGGTTCGGACATTCCGCATGGGGCTGACCCTCCGAGGCTTCAAAGACGGGCGGCAGATGGGCGTGGCTGCAGCTGGCGACTTACTTCTCCAGAGCTCGGAGTTGATCAAGACCTGAACCGAGGATCCTTCCGCGACTGCTCGCGAGATTTGATCCGTCGGGCAATTATTCAAGGGCTTTGAAGAACTGCAGTGAGACGGCGCTGCATCTCGCGCGGCTGGGATTGATGCAGGGCTCTGTGAATGAGCAGGAGTAGGTGGAGAACGACGGGCACGCTGGCTACCATTCGATCGCCGAGTTCGCTGCGCTGACCAGGATCTCGGACCAAACGTTGGGGGCCCCGCAGGAGCTTCAAAGACGAGCGGCTTGCCCACGAGGACTTCCGCGATGACCGGATCGCGCGCGGAGAAAAACGGGTTGACCTGCTGGCCGGCCTCGCCGCGGAGCTGGAAGAGAAGGCCGTGCAGGCGTGCGTCGTTCGCGAAGACGGCCGGCAGCGAGGCGGGCGGCGAGGCGCGGCGCGCGAAGCTGCCCGCGGAGGCGGCTACCTCCGAAGCGGTGCTAGCGCTGAACTCGCTGGAGGGCTGCGCTGCCAGGCAGCAGAGGCAGCGCTGGGCAGAGCCGGAGAGCCGGGCGCGGCACTTCGCTCGCGCCCATTCCCACGCCCCCCCCCCCGCAGCGTCGCTCGAGGGGCCTACGGCCTTTCGAACGACGACGATGATCGTGAGGGGCTTGGATGGTTTGGCGTTAATTTTGGAAGGGCGTTTCGAGACCGTTGGGGCGACTTGGGGCATTATTTGATTTCATTGGGGGCAGGGGTCTAGGGGCAGTGGGGTGATGCGTGCGGTGCCTCGACCAGCTCTGCTGCGGTCTGCTTCTGGCTTCTGCAGGTCGCCAAGAACTACCAGCAGACGGTGGAGTTCGTCGTCAGGGAGGTCAAGGACGCCGTGAACCAGGATGCCGGGAAGCTCGGCTGGCGGGCCGTTGCGACCGAGTGCGAGAGCTCGACCCCGCGCGCGGCGAAGACGCTGGACTCGCGGCTGCAGGCCCCCCCCAGCGGAGGCCCCCCGCGCTCGCGAGAGGCAGTTTTTGCTCCTCCCCCCCCCTTCGCCGGGAGGGTCCGATGGCGCCCGCGGCCCGCGGGCCGCGGCGGCGGGCCGCCGCCCGCGGCGCGTGGGCCGGCCGCCGCTGGGTGGCCAAGAAGAATATCACCCTTTCTCCGCATGTCCTTTCCGCCGCCACCTGCGCCCTACCTCCTCCGTGGGCCGCCTCGCCTGCCTTCTTCATCCTTGGTCCTTCATTTTCTCCTGCTCGTCGTCTTCGCGTAACCCCCCTTCCTTTTTCCGTCTTCCTTAGTCCTTCTCGTAACCTTCGCATTTCGCTCCTGGCATCTTGCCCCAGTCCTTGCCCCCTCTTTCCTCCCCCCTCCTTCCTCCCCCTTCCAACTTTCCCTTGCGAATGCTTGCGCAGGGCGGGGGTCGCGTGCCAGGCCGTGGCGTGGCGTGGCATGGCGTAGCGAAGCATTGCGCCGCATCGCGTCAAATTGCATCGCGTGCTTCGGCGTCGCATCGCACTGCGTTGCGCGGCGCGGCATCGGAGGGCGCACGGCGTGGAGTTGCCCTGGGCAGCGGCGACTTGAATGAAGCGGAAGCGAACTCGAAGTATATCATACCCATCTCGGAAGGTTCGGACATTCCGCATGGGGCTGACCCTCCGAGGCTTCAAAGACGCCGACGCCGATCGCATCGCCGCATGTGCAGGCGCCCCATCGCGAATCTCCCGGCGCGCGAGTGTCTCCGTGGCGGCCTGTCTGGGCGATCGATGCGAGGGGCGTCAAGAAGGCCTTCTTGACGGGCGCCAGTTGCCGGGAAGTTGCGGAGGCAACGGGCGAGGATAAACGCGAGGTCATTTTCGAGCTCCCCCCTGACGCCGTCGCATATCTACGCGACGTAATGGGGCGGGAAGATTTCGAGCCAACGCAGCGCGCGAAGTACTCCGCGCGGACAACCAGGCGCCGGGTGGAGATGCTGGTCCATCCAACTCACGAAGATCACAAAACATATGTGCCAGGCCACCCCGACATTATTCGACAGCGAGTTCATCGCCATATACAATGACGGTGACCTCGCCCCATTGGCCGTCGAACATGTCGGCGGCATCAAAGTCACAGGATTACCACAGGAAAAGGCCAAGTTGCGTCGATGTTTAGAGGATGCTTTTGGCAGAGGTGAGCTGGGTGTTAACGAACGTAGTTTCGCGCGCCTTGGAAGACGCCACTCCTCCGCGCACAACGGCGGATAGGAGCTGGGCCAGATCGCGTGCGCGCAGGCGTTGAAACCGAAGGGGGGCGCTGAGCTGGCCGGCAAGTCCAACTCTGAGCTCGCTCCAGAGAGCTGGGCCGAAGTGCGCCTCAGTCTGCTTATGGCTCTGGCTTTCGCGCCCATCCCCCGAATCGATCTGCGCGTCTACGCGCCGCGCAGCGGGGCCAACGCGCGGCCGCAAACGGTAGCTCAACGCGCTGGGGAGATGGGCACAGGCCGTGCCAGTGCGCACTCACTACCCACCCATGCGCTGCGCATGCAAGCTCGAGATGCACAGCGACGCATCACTCCTAAAGGAACAGAAGGAGGGCGTCGACGCAGGGCGAGCCTGTGAGGGGCCCATCTTGCGCGCGGGCACCGGAGACGCGGGGGCTCACCGAGTCCTCGTCGGCAAACAAACGCATCGCTTGCTTGGCTGGCAGCGCGGGGCATTTGACATAGTTGCACGAAGCGCCCTCGCGCGTGAGCTGATGGCTGCGATCAACTCTGCCTCGACTCGATGGGGGCGGCCATGGCCGTTGCAGAGAGGAGACCCAGGCTTCCGGCAGAACGCCCACTGCTGCCGCATGTGCTAGGGCTTCTGGACCTCCTGAGCTCGGGCCAACCGCGGGCCCTGGGCCGGGGGGGTGCCCGCGACGTGATCGCGGACGGACTAACCGAGGGCAGCATGGATAGATCTGCTCGCCATGACGTGGCCGATGGCTTTCGCCAGCGGTCGCATGGACCGCGCGCAGCTACCCTCGCGTCCGCTGGCAGGCTCGCCGCGCTGGCAGGGCACGAGCGCCAGCCGGCTTCCGACAGCTAACTTGCACTTGCATGCTTATAGGAATCGCGTGCATTCATCTCCTCGGTGCATTCAGCCTTTCCCCGTCTTCATCTTGTCGGAGGGTCTGTCACGTGGCGCGCGATGGCTCGGGGGAATGTTGCGGCGCGGCCGTCTGGGGGAGCGCGCTGTCGGAAGTCCGAGTTGCAGCGGCGATCATTCGCTGGGGCGCGCGCGCAGGTTTGCGCATGCGCGGACAGACCGGCCGCAGAAGCAGCAGGAAGGATCATGGGGAAACATTTGCGTTGCCGCTGCCGTTGTCTCATTCGCAGGCTTGCGCTCTGCCCGGCCGAGGCGCGCCGAGCTGCCGGCCATTGTTCGCGCGCCGCCGGGCCCGCGCGCGGATTTTCGTCGCGCGTCGTCGCGGGGCCCGCGGCCGCGCGCGCGTCGCCCGCAGCTCCGCGTCGACGCCGCGCGGCGGCCGCGTCTCACTGGCGGGCGCCGCCGACTAGTGAGGCGCCCGAGATGGCGCCGTGTGCAGACCCTTTGCCAAAACAGGTCCCCCGTCGCGCCTTGTGCGGCGCCGACTCGGTGGATCGCGGGCTCCGCGCAGCTACCTTCGAAGCGCGGGGAATCATCGGCCGCGCAGACAATTTTCCAAGGCGCGCGCATGCAATCGCCCCCTTGGGCATCGCACTCGCGACGTTCACGGCGAAGCTCCGCCGCCTCCGGAGTTCGCGGGGCCCGCGGCAGCGAGGCTAATGCGAGCGTTGTTGGGCGCTGATGGACGCGGGTCTTGGCCCGGATCTGGACAGGGCCCGACGGCCGAGCTCGACGGCGTGTCGCCCGGCATCCCGTCGTCCAAGAGCCGCCCGCCTGGCCGCGAGAGGCCGGCGGGGCTGTCGCCGCGCGCGGCGCTCTTCCATTCGGGCGAGCGCGCGCCGCGCAATCCGCCTCGCCGCCGCCGCTCGCGCCCCCGCTCGCCAGAGGAACCTCCCCCGTCGTAGCCCGGCGAGGCCGCCGTCTGCGACGAGTCCAACGCGGCCCGCGGTTCGAGCTGGAGACTGACGTTGCGCCCGTCGGCTCCGCGCCTGATCTGGGCAAAGACAGGGGCCGCGGCGCCCGTCGGAAGGGCGCGAGCAAGGGCCGGGCGACGCTGCTGACCTCTCCAGGAAGAGGCAGAAGGCCCGCAGGGCTGGGGGGGCGGCCAAGCGCCCGCGCGCCGGCGCGGCCCTCGGCGCGGTTAACCGACGAGCCCCTGCAGCCGCGTTGCATCAGGGGCAGCGCCGAGCCCGACGCGCCCAGCGAGGGGGCATGCCCGACGGATCCCGAGGCGATTGTGCCAAAAAAGTGTGCGCATCCCTCAAGGTCAATCTCCATCCACCACCTCCTCTACCGCCTACCAGGTCAGGGCACCACACATCCACCTCATCTCTGACGCGACCCCAGGGCCGTCATCTTGCCTGCGTCTCAGGACAGGTTTTCAGACGTCATGTCTGCGGCCTGAGGCCACCAGTATCACGCAATGCGGCACAAGGTGGCTCACGCCATCATCACTCACGCGCGTGAGCTCCTCCTGTGCTGCTCTGAATAGCACGAGTGAGCTCGCCAGTGCAGTGGATGAGCTTGCGCCCGTACGCACGCGCCCGTCAGGTCAGACAGCGACGGTCTCCTTGCCGAGTCTAGAGTGTGCTTGTGGTTGGACAATGATGGCTCCCTTCTTCCTTCGGTCTCTCTTCTCCGCCTGAGCTATTCGACCGCCCGCGCAATCCCGATTCAAATCGGAAAGATCGCCGCTGTTTGGCCCGAGCGTCGATGCAGACCTTCCCATTGTATGATGATTAGAAGCCCCGCAATCTACATCATGCTGCCGGCATGTTTTATCTCGCACAGTTTCCAATCCCTGCAATTCTAGTCTCTCCTCCTCTTCCTCCTCCCCCTCCTCCTCATCCTCCTCCTCCTCCGCCTCCTCCTCCTCCTCTTCCTCCTCCTCCTCCTCCTCCTCCTCCTCCTCCTCCTCCTACCTACGGCAGTGGTCGTGGATAATCGGCCCATCGGTGCAGCGGGCGGTGGCCGCGGCCCGAACCGCCGACGCCTCTCTCCGCGGACCGCGCCGCGCTCGGGGCCGCGGCTCGACGATCGGGGATAAGGATGGGGAGGATTTCGGCGCCTGGCACTGAGGCGCCCGGCTGCCAGAGCCTCCCGGGGCGCGGTCCAGGGGGGGATGGGGGTCCTCTTGGACGGGGCCCGAGTATTGGCGGCGAACGACGGGGGGGAACCAAAAAATTAACCTTTCCAGAAGGCGGCGAAATTTCTCAGAAACCATCGGGCCTTCTGGCTGGTTTTCTGCGCTCTAATGGAAGGCTTCGAACATTTGTCACAAAGCCGGGGGGGTTTCGAGCCTTCTGAGAAGGCCCGCCCCCTGTCACTTCCCCCTGGGCTTGCCGCCGATCGACGATTGAACAACGCACCGCGCACCCATATCCATACAGGGTCGCAAAGTGGCCGCGATTCGGTCGGTTCGGTTGCGTCGCAGTCGGTCGCGTTCGGTCGGTTCGGTTCGGTTGGTTCGTGTGCCGTTGCGGGTTCGCTGCGCCCTTCTAGGCTGTGGCCTTCTAGGTTGCTTTCGGCATGCCGGTTTCGGTTGGTTTCGGTTTCGTTGTCGGTTTCGCTGTCGGTCCGCTCGGTTTTCGTTTTTGCTGTCGTCGTTCACGGCTTGGGGTCGGAGGGGGACGGTTGGCTGCAGGTATGCGTGCGGGCAGTCGGACCCCAGGTGGGGACTCCCTCGAAAAGGGAGCTTCATCCAACAACGCGCACCCATAGCCCCCTCCATTCCCCCAGTGGGTATGGATGTGTGTGTATGTATGTTGTTCGTTCGTCGTGGTTGGGGCGCAGAGAAACAGGCTGCATCGGCCCCCCGACACGTTCCTCAAAGTCGCCCGTCCCTCTTCCCTCCCCCGGCTACGGATTGAAAGGCCGACGGCGACGACGCAGAGGCAACCATTCCGCTGCCCGCGAGGATTTCTCGGATCTGCGCCTGGGCCCCGTGGCGGTGCCCCCGCGCCGAGGAGGGGGGTCCAGCGCCGAGCCAAGAAGTTCGCGCGGACCTCCGACCGTTCCGGTGAATGGATGGAAGCGTCCTGAGGGAAACAGGTCCTCGGGGCTTTCGCCGTTTTCGGCCCTCCATGGGCTCCAGGAACCCTCGAGAGACGGCTCGGGCGGAAAGGCCGGTCAAAGAGGAGCAGCCCCAGGATCCAGGACTCGCGTCCATGAGGGGCCGCGTCCCTCGTGCCATTTGCTCCCCCGAGGGGAACAGCATCGTGCCGGGAGGGCCGAGCGAGTGTCTTGGGTCTGCCCCATCGATTCTTTCCAGCGCTGGGCCTGGGGAAGCACGACGGAGTGGTCGAGGAGGGTACGGAAGAGTGGAAGGGGAAGGAGGATGAGGAGAAGGATGAGGAGAAGGAGGAGGAGGAGGAGGAGGAGGAGGAGCATGAGCAGGAGGGGTTGGGCTGAAATTGTAATGATAGTATGAAGGAATTGTATACATATAACAATATTGCGGATCCGATTTTTATGAATAATATTAGTAGTAGCAGTAATACGAATCGTACTGACACCAATATTGAAAGTAGTAGTACCCTGTATGTCAAAACGAATTTTAACCGTATCAACAAACAAAGCATTTAATAGCACCAGCGTTGACTCCAAGCAGATAAGACTACTCAAATCAAGGAATCAGAGGAATCAAGCATGCTTGTAATCCGCAACTCAGCTAACAAGCAAGCGTGCAAGCAAGCGCGCAAGCAAGCAAGCGCTCAAGCAAGCAAGCAAGCAAGCAAGCAGGCATAGGCATAGGCATATGCGTAGGCATAGGAGTTAGGGGGAGGCATAGGCATAGGCATATACATAGCCACAGGAATTAGGGGGCACAGGAATTAGGGGGGCAAGCCTATTCGGGTGATAATGATAATACAGAGGATTAACTAATCATCGAACTACTAACAAAAGTAACAATCCTACTGACATTGCTAGTAACCGTGATGCGATTTGTAATAGTAGTAATCATGATCGTATTAATATTGATAATATGGGTATTCAGACTACTACGAATAATTAGAAGAAGAGTAGTAGTAACACACATAATAATAATAATACTAAAACATAATAATACAAATAATATGAGGAGGATAAGGAGTGATCGCGGATACCGAGTTGCACAACATTGCGTTACGTCGGTCAGGCGCGTTGTCGTAGTCATTGTTGTATTGCCCACGGGGTATCCCATGGGTATCCCTCTTGGCGTCGTGGTCAGCATCACGGTCGCCCGTGCAACAGATTGTGGGGCTGTCATAGCACCTCATTCAGAACCGTCCAGAGCCGTCCGTTTGTCGACCACGTGGCCGGCGCTGGAGCAATTCAACCTTGAGCGTTCGCGGAGCGCGGCGCACGCCGTCTGCTCTAAGTGATCAGAGGCAGCATCGACACCGTACACTGCAAGCAAACGTACTCCGAGTTTCGTAAGTCGGGGTGGCGTCACCCCCGCCGACAGCCCCACATCGACCCCCGTCGCGGGCAGCCGCCGCGCGCCGCATTCGCTCCGACCCCCGTCGCGGCGCGACGACGAGGCGAGGTTGACCCCCTTGGGGGGGGGACCCCCCCACGCTTATTCAGAAACCCAGAATCTGCTCGAGGGAGTGTCACCCTTCGTCGATGTGCGCGAGCCATGGGCGCGGCGCGCAGAGTCGGCCCCGCGCGACCTGCGGAAGGACAATGCGCCCAGGACCGCACACGGTCGCTCCGCGCCGCGCCGCCGGGCCGGGGGCCCCAGCGCGGGCGAGCGAGGTGGAACGAAAACCGCATCCATCTATCTTGCTATCCTCTCGGCTCAGGTATTGGAAACTGGTACCGCGCCGCCTGCCCGCGGCGCACGGGAAGAAGGGATCGCTACCCTCTCCCTAACCTTCCTCTACCTACGGGTATTTTTGTAGGTTCGAATCTTCGGTCTTTAACCTACACACAGCCAGTGGCCTAGAGTCGGCGGAAATCGGACGGTCCGCGCCATCGGACAGCCGCGATCGTACAAGGTAGTCGTTTTTCTACGCATTGTTTTGCCGATAGGCGCGGGTCCGCCCCCCCCACTTGCCCCCCCTCCCCCCCCGGAGTGGATCTTGGCTGTTCTTGGCGCCCTTTTCGAGCAGGTGGAGCCCCTCCCCCACAGGACGCACTCTTGCAAACAGCCGCACGAGGCAGAGATCCGGAGCCAGACCCCCCCCTCCGCCCCCTTCGGCCCAATGTCGAAACGCCGAGTAGAAAACGCTTACAAGGTGGAGCCAGCCACGCGACGTCAGAAACCAATGCTCAAGTCGTGACGGCACGAACCTGCCACATCAGTGCTCTCTTGAATCTCAGGGTGTCGGAGGGTGCCCTCCATCTTCTCGATGCTCGGTCATGGCCCCTTGGTCAAAACTGTATTCTCCGGCTTTCGCACGGAAGACCGACAGATCCTGGCGGTTACCATCAAGTATCCGAAGACCGCTGGTGACCGCCGAAATCGAATTCGTGGCAGGGGGTCCATGATCGAACACGTAACCCCAGACATACGACGTCTTGATTTTTTCAATGCGTGGTCCCTGTAAGTCCCCAACCCTTTCACTGGGACCGGTTTTTCATCCTGAGTCGTTTCTTGACGGTCCCGAGGCCCGGCGAGGGCCCCCCGAGGCCGAAAACGGTGAAAAATTCCGACGAGAGCGCGTCTGGGACAGCCTTGTGCTTGCCGGGCGCTGTCAAGCGGAGCGTCCCCGGGAGCCTTGGGACGGGGGTCCATGCAATCGGGGGTCAGCCAGAGCGCCCAATCCTGCAGGGCCAGGGTCGCCTGGACCCGGGCCTGGGCGCAGGATCCTGCCGGATCCTGCAGGATCCGTCGCGTTGACCCGGGCCTGGGCGCAGGAGCCCGCAGGAGCCTGCAGGCTCCCGCAGGGCCCGACGGACCCGGGCAACGGGTTCGACCCAGGCCGGCAGCTCCCCGACGCCCGCGGCGCCTCTCTGGCGCCGCGGCCGCCGAGCAGCAGAGGCCGGCGCCGCCGCCCAGCCAGGCGGGCCGCCAGGGTCGGCGGCGCGCCCAGAGGAGAAGCGGGAGGAACGAAGGAACGGAACGGAAGTCTGCGTGCCAGCTCCGGTAACCGGAGCGGTCCCCTAGAGGGCAGACCGTGCGCTGAGGGGTTAGGGTTAAGTCGGGCCTGTCCCCCATACAGGGGGATTGTCGACGGAAAACAAAAAGGACCCCCAACATAGTCCCAAAGTAGTCTGGGGACTATTTTTGGGTATTGTTTAATTTTTTTGGGGGTATCTTTTGGGTATTTTTAGTTTTCTGTCGAAAATCCCCCTGTAGGGGGACAGGCCCGATTTGAGGTCAGGGGCAGCGGCATGGGGGGGGGGGGGGGCAGAGGGCCAGAGCCCCGTGAATCCTCAGGGGCACCTCAGGGGCACCTCGGGCCGGGGCCACCGCGGCTTCCCTCTTCGGGAAGCCGGGCCGGAGCTGCCCCGGGCGAGCTGCCCCGCCCGGTTCGGGCGTCGGGCCCCGAAGCCTCAGGGGCCAACCCGGGTCGGGGCCAGCTCGGGCTCGGTTTTCGTCGTGACCCTTCGCCGGAGTGACCTCTGGTGCGCGCTCAGTGGGGTCCCCCGATCGCCGCGCTCGGTGCGAAAGTAGCGTCTTTCGCGCTTGTGTTTGGCCTCCTCGCGCCTCCAAAAACAGCCGCGCACCAAAGGTCACTTCTGCCCGGGGTCACTCTTGCGTGCAGCCGATTTCGGGCATCCGAACCCGAGTTGCCCTGGGCCCGAGTTTCCCGGGACAGCTCGGGCGCCCCACAGGCCACAGGGGGGGCATGCGTCGACCCCCAGTCACCGGGCGTGTTCGTCGGTCCTCAGTGGCTTCCCAGCCTCGGGGTGCTCTCTTCTCCAGCAGCTGCGCCTCGCCGAGAGCGTTCCGGGCGTGCCCGGATCGTCCCGAGCTGCCGCCAGGGAGCGGCGGTCCGACCCGAAAGCCAGAGGGGCAACGTCAGGGGGGGGACAGGCCCCGGGGGGATGCGTCGATCCTAGAGCGCCCACTGATCGCCGATGGAAGTGCCCGATAGCCCCCAGCCTGCCCAGGAGCGTGCGGATTCGCTATCGGGGGCCTATCGCCGATCTATCGGCGATGTACAAGGGCGCCCTCGAGGGCGCGAAGTTATTCGCGCTTCGCGCTTCGGCTCCGATTCCTCATCCTCCTCTTCTCCCCTGGGAGGCGGCGCGAGAGCGCGAAGTCATTCGCACTTCGTGCTTGGCGCAGCGCGAAGCGCGAAGTTGGGAGCCCTTGTTCAGGCAACTCGATGGGCGGCGGGGGTAGGGTAGGGAATTCGTTGAACATGTGGCGAAACCCGAAGCCCAACCCCCGCCCCCCATTGATTCAGCAGAATGGACGGTTGGTGGGGACAGGGTTCTCATGTCGCCACCTAAGCCTGAGGAGGCAGAGAGGAGAGTGTTCTTTTACCCTCTGGGCCATAGCCCGCGTTATGCCCCCTACCCTCCCCCCCTCCCTGTCCCCCCCAACAGGTAACGCCCTCCCCCCTTCCCAGTGCGTCCCCGGCACTGCCGCAGTGCGTCCGGCACCACAGTCCGGGGGGGGACGGGGCGCTACGTTATGCCCCCTCCCGTCCCCACCCGCATTCCCCCCCATAATAATGCCCGTTGCGGCCGCGGAAAAAACAGGGTTGGGGTTGCCCACTCCTGTTCAACATGGGTCAGGAGTTGTTTGGTTGGTCAGGGGTCGATGACCACGCCACCAAAGGGGGCAGGCTTTCTCTGAAGGCGGCGGGGCTTCTCAGAAGCCCTCGGGCCTGCGAGAAGCCGCCCTCGGCGCTCGGAGGAGACGCAGAACTCCGCTCGGGGGGCCCGAGCAGGAGAATATGGGAACATATGGACAATGGGGGGGGAAGACGAAACCCAGAAGACATGGGAAAATATGGGAAATCCTGGGAATTGTGTGTATATTTATGTGCGTGTGTGTGTGTGTGTGTGTGTGTGTGTGTGTGTGTGTGTGTGTGTGTGTGTCAGGACGGGCCCCGCCTAGCTCTAAACCGGAAGAGGCCCGCTCTCGACCCGCCGACCCCTAAAAAGCGTGTGTCCCAGGGCCCCTTTATGATCCCGCCCCACTGCTCCGCGCTCCAACTCAGGACCTCGCCGTCCTCGGGGCGCCCGTGCGCGGGGGGGGGGGGGATAGCGCGGGCAGGCGCCATCGGAAATCGCGGCGCACGACATCGAGGGCCCCCCTCGCCCCCTTTCGGCAGGGGCGCGCAGATTGATGTTCCCTTTGCGCCGCTGCCGCCACGGCCGGCTCAAGCGTGCTTTCCGATGACCAGATCGCGACGCCGCTGGGACCACCCCGTGGGCCAGGCCGGCGGGAGAGCCCCACGAGCCGCCGGGGCGCGGGAGCGAGCCGTGGGGACAGCGTCCGTCGCCGTCGGCGACTTCCGGGCCTCCTGAGTTGCTCCAGGGCTGCTGCGGGCCCCCGTCTGCCCTTACCTTAGGTCGGGCATGTCCCCCTACAGGCGGACTCAGAGCGAAGAATGAAACAATCAAGATATTCCCAAATAGTCCCCCAAAAATAATAGAAAAATCGTCCCCAGAGTATTTTGGGGGCATTAAAAAAAAAAAAAACAAAAAAAAAAAAAACCTGTGCAGGGACAGGCCCGACTTAAGTCCACTCATGGCGGCGAGCCCAGGGGGGAAGCGAGAAGGAGAAGGTCTGCCCCCCCGCCTTCGAGAAGTTGTTGAAACACCTTCCCCGAAGATGCAGCGGCCCGCCGCCGCGCCCCCGCCCGCATCGGCGGCCGGGGAGCTCCTCCTGCGCCTCGGGCCGTGCCCGCCCGCCCGCGCCCCCGCCCCTGGGAGGAACAGGGAGGAACACGCTGCGGACCGCAGCCCTGCCAACCACTCGAGGAGGAGGAGGAGGAGGAGGAGGAGGAGGAGGAGGAGGAGGAGGAGGAGGAGACAGAGGAGGAGCGACGGTCCTCGGGCCCCCGCCCCCGCCCGCCCGCGCCCCCGCCCCCCCTGGGCGTGTCCTTCTACAGGGAGGAACACTCAGAAATAACAAAAGAATGGTACGTGTGGGGGGATGACTGTTTTTGGGTTGTTTGCTGAGTGTTGTGTTGGGTATCTTGGGTTCTTCCCTGGGTACTTTGATTTGGGTCATCTGTCGGGTCTTTTGATTTTGGGTTATTGGTTGAGTATGTTTGAGTGTTTTTGGGATATTTGTTGGGCGTGTCCCTCTACAGGGGGGAACGTTCAGAAACAGCCAAAGAATGGTACGTATAGGGGATGATCGGGTTCTTTGTTGGGTATTTTGGGTTTTGGGGTGTTTTGAATGTTTTCGCGTTATTTGTCTGAAGGTTGCGTCTATTGGGTAATAATGATACGTATGTTGAGTATGTTTGAATGTTTTTGGGTCATTTGTTGGGTATTTTCGATTTTTGTAAAACATCCGCCTGTAGGAGGACATGCCCGACCGAACCCTGGGGGCGCCCGCCCGCACGCGCCCACCACGCGATCGCCGTCGTCGTCGTCGTCGTCGCCGCCGTCGTCGTCGTCGTCGTCGTCGTCGTCGTCGTCGTCGTCGTCGTCGTCGCCGCCGCCGCCGCCGTCGTCGTCTTCTTCGTCGTCGTCGTCGGCGTCGTCGTCGTCGGCGTCGGCGTCGCAAGCATCGCAACCACGAGACCTGCTCTCCGCCCGTCTAGGCCCCAAAGCCTGGAGCTCACGATCAGTCCGAGGCCCACGCGCAAGCGCCCACCACGCGGGCGTCGTCGACGCAGGCATCGCAACCACGAGGAGGGTGCGAAGCCCCTGCGAGTGGGACGGGGTGGGCACAGGGGGTCAGCATAGGCACCTTGCACCCCATTCGAGACCATCAGGAGGGCTCGTTCTGGGAAGAAGGTCATCACAGGCCTTCGGCCGCAACGTCTTTTTGGACACGGTTCGGGGCCGGATCCGCACCATGGCGGCCTTCGAGGTGGGCATCACAGCCGCCTCACCATGGCCAATCAGGTCATGCTCTTGTCATCGACCTCCTCGCGTGCGCAGCATGCTCCCCCCCCCGGAGAGGCCCCGAGCGGCAGAGAGCGGCGCCGCCGCCCAGCCAGGCCGGGGGCTCCTCCTGGAGCTGGCGGCCCGCGCCCCGGAGGCACCCGGGCTCGTAAGTCGGGCATGTCCCTTTGCGGGAGGGAGATTCCAGCGCAGTACAGCGGGGGCGCGCATCAAGAAACCA
This sequence comes from Prorocentrum cordatum, assembly GCA_963575745.1. Classification (NCBI taxonomy): domain Eukaryota; class Dinophyceae; order Prorocentrales; family Prorocentraceae; genus Prorocentrum; species Prorocentrum cordatum. The sequence continues at coordinate 9,629 of CAUYUJ010021861.1, read as the reverse complement.
CGTGCTTTTCGTCAGGGTATCTTGGGTTTCTGCACTCCGCGCGCTGCGCGGTGACTTCCCGCAGCCGGGGAGGACGCTGCTGCGTTCAGGGTGCTCCGGGGGCTTCCCCTCATCAGGTGCACCTCGCGCGCGTGCTCTCAGGGTTTGGGTTCCTTGCGGGGGTTTCTCGCGGCCGCGCCCGCGCTGTGTAAGAAGAGCCGGGGGATGACTGTGCGACCATCTCTGGCCATTTTCGGAGACTCTCTGGCTGGTTTTTCCATTCCTCTCCCAAACTCTCCGCCGCCCGCAGGGGGACGTGCCCGACCCAGCAGCGGGCTCCAGGCGCCTCCCGGAGCAGAGGGCGCTGCTCCCACGGGACGCCCACGGGCGCAGACCCAGACCCCTGCGCGTGGTGCAGAGCATCGCAGCGGGGGGGGGGGGTTCTCGCTCTCGTCGGCCTCCGGGGGCCCCCGCCGGGCCTCGGGGCCGTCCAAGAGCGACTCGGGATGCACGACCGGTCCCGGGGAGGGGGGGCTCAGACTCCTGGGGGTCGGCGTTGCGAGGAAAGATGACGTCGTAGAGGGTCTGGGGGCGGGTCGCGCTTGCGAGAGGGCCCCCACCATGCGAGAATTGCTTCCCGGGAAGCAGGCAGGCGCTCGTACGTAGTGTCATCCACTCACGGGAGTCGTACAGTCCGAGGCGGGGTTTTCTGTATCCATAACCACCGCCTGGGGGATTCATCTTCGCCGAGCTCCACAGGCGGCGGATATGGATAAATTACCCCGGCCTCGCATACAGCGGGGACGCGCATCAAGGAACCGAAAGCTTTCTGTCAGGGTACCCTGGGCTTCTCTTCGCTCCGCGCGCTGCGGCGTGGTGACTTCCAGAAGCCGTGGAAGAAGTTGCTCCCCCGACCTGTACCTCGCGCTCGCGGGGTTCCAGGGCTGGGCTTTCTGCGAGGGCTGCTTGCGGCCGCGCCCGCACTGCAAGCAGCACACTCCAGTCCCGCCCGCGGCCCGGTGCAGACCCGCCAGGGCGCCCCGGGGCCCCGCGCGAAGGGGGGCGGCCCGCGCCGCGGCCGGGCCAGCACGCGGGCGGGCGGGCGGGCGCCATGGACGCGGGCGGCTCGCGGCCAGGGGTGAGGCCGCCCGGCGCCGTGGGGAGAGGAGTCGGCGAGACGAGGAGGAGGAGGAGGAGGAGGAGGAGAAGGAGGAGGAGAGGAGGAGGAGGAGGAGGACGGAGGAGGGAGGAGGGAGGAGGGAGGAGGAGGAGGGAGGAGGGAGGAGGGAGGGGGAGGAAGGGGGAGGGAGGAGGAGGGAGGGAGGGAGGAGGGAGGAGGAGGGGAGGAGGAGGAGGGAGGAGGAGGGAGGAGAGGGCGGAGGAGGGAGGAGGGAGGGAGGGAGGAGGAAGGAGGGGGAGGGAGGAGAGAGGAGGAGGGAGGAGGGGGAGGAGGGAGGGAGGGAGCGAGGGAGCGAGGGAGCGAGGGAGCGAGGGAGCGAGGGAGCGAGGGAGGGAGGGAGGGAGGAGGGAGGAGGAGGAGGAGGAGGAGGAGGAGGAGGAGGAGGAGCTGGAGGAGGAGGAGGAGGAGGAGGAGGGAGGAGGGAAGAGGAGGAGGAGGAGGATGAGGAAGAGGAGGAGGAGGAAGCGAAGGAGGAGGAGGAGGAAGAGGTGGGGGTGGAGGTGGAGGTGGAGGTGGAGGCGGAGGCGGAGGAGGATGAGGAGGAGGAGGTGGAGGTGGAGGACGAGGAGGAGGATGAGGAGGGAGGAGGATGAGGAATAATGATAAGGTTACGCATGCCAAGAATAGTATTAATCATACTACTATTAGTAATACGAACATATTAATACGAAGACTACCAATCACACCAGCAATAATACAACATGCCAGCCATACGAATAATAACTAATCAATCGAGTACGAATAATACTGACGCAATGATAATAATACGAACGGTATTGATAATAACGCTACTACGACACTGAATAAGAGTAACATGACTACTACTAATACTATTGCGAAGAGATATACTCATTGTTATAGTATTATATCAATCATAGTACTGGTACTTCTCGACGACTAACACTAAGAATCGCAAACACAGTGCTGATAATACTACTACTTGCGTGTAACAATAGTACTGGTAAGACTCATACGGATAGCATCAATAAACATATTTCTACGACTGATACTACGAATAATACGAATACTAGTCATACCAACACTACTAGTAATGGTACTCGTTGTAATACTCACAGTAAGGATACTAATGCTCACAATGCTAATACTATTAGCAATGCGAATGCAAATAGTCGTAATTGTAATACTAATATTAATAATAATAATAATGCGACTAGTAAGACTACTACTAATAATAGTAATAAGAAGAAGAGGAGGATGAGGAGGAGGAAGACGACGACGACGACGAGGAGGAGGGCGAGGAGGAGGAGGAGGAGGAGGACGAGGAGGAGGAGGAGGAGGAGGAGGAGGAGGAGGAGGAGGAGGAGGAGGAGGAGGAGAGGGAGGAGGAGGAGCAGGAGGAGGAGGAGCAGGAGGAGGAGGAGGAGGAGGAGGAGGGTTGAGCGAGATTGAGCGGGCCAGAACTGGTCTCGACGCCCAGCGCCCAGTGGTTTCGTGCTGTGGGAGGCCTGGCCGCTTCGGGCCGTCCCCGAGCCGAGCCAGACCTCTAGGAAGCCCCGATAGGGGCTGCAAACTTCTCGCAAGAGTTGATCTCTGCACTGTCATGAGGGTGGCCCGACCGAGCCCAGCGACAACAGACCCTGCTGCCGCTGCCGATATTGGGCTCCGGCTTCGCCGCCCGCTTCTCACAGGAGGCCTGCCACTGAGCTCCCGATGAATTGCAACCCTTGCTTGCACGGCTGCTCCCCTGCCATTCCGCGCACGAGCTGATCCCAGCGCTGTAGTTGGTGAAGTGCCCGTCCGACCGCTGCGGCAACAGAATCCGCTGCCGCTGCCTGGGTTTGCGCACGCCCCGATCCCCGCACTGAAGCAAACATCGAGACTCGGGCTCCAGCTTCGCCTCGCACTTCTCGCAGTGGTGTCGGAGCTGCCGCTGCCCTTATTCTCGCACGAGCTGTTCCCAGCGTTGTAGCTGATTCCACTGCTCGCTCTGGCCCCAGCGTGGCCCTGATCCCAGCGCTGTAGCTGAGGACGTCGAGCTCGACAGTCGCCCAGCGGCCACCAGCGTCTCTCTTCGTCTGTTGTAGCTGATGGCGTTGGGCTCGAACGTTTCGTTGCGTCTGTATGACTGGTTTGGTATCCAGCTTCGCCTGCCCTTGCTCGCAGTTGCGTCGCTCGAGCGTTTTCAGCCCCCTTCGCACGATCTGCTCCCAGCAGTTCGCCCCGATCCCCGCGCTGTAGCTGATCGTGTCGGGCTCGGAGTTCGACTCCCGATTCTCACATAGTGGTACTGCACGCAGTGGTGTGGGATCCCTGCCGTTCTCGTCCGCACCTGGCCGTGGCGACGATGGGGAGGGAGAAAGGAAGAAGGTGGAAGGCAGGGGCTGGGAACCACGCCGACTCCTCCCGCCTCTCTCAGGCGATCGCAAACATGGATCAGGGGGGCGTTGATTAGCGACGGGTCCCGTTTCCATAGAAAATCTGTGATTTCCGCCGCCGAACGAGGCGCCACCGGCCGCACTTTTGGGGAGGGCACCTCCCCCGATCCATGGATTGGGCGACCGCGCGCCAAATCCATGGATCGCTAATCCATGTTGGCGCGCCCCCGACTCTCGCAGATGACGCATGGCTCCAACTTCGCCTCTCTCTTCTCGCACTGCCATCTTGCATCGCCCGGCACTGTTTTCGCAGCGCCGGCGTCCGCTGCCACTGCGTGTCCCCTTCTCTCACGGGCTGCCCCCAGCGTCGCTGGTCGTGGCCCACCCGCGCTTCTCGCAGCGCCAGCTGCGGTTGCCACTGCGCGCCCCCTCGCACGGGCTGCTCCCAGCGTTGTGGCTGATCGTGGCCCACCCGCACGTTTGGCTGCCACTGCGCGCCCTCTTTCTCGCACGGACTGCTCACGGCGTTGTAGCTGGTCGTGGCCCGCCCGCGTTCTTCTCGCAGCGCCAGCGTAGGTGCCACTGCGCACCCCCTTTCTCGCACGGACTGCTCCCGGCGGTGTAGCTGATCGTGGCCCACCCGCACGTTTCGCTCAGCCTGGCTCCGGCCTCTCGCACACCAGCCAGAGCCTGCTGCCACTGCTCGCCCTTCTCGCACGCGTTGGCTTCAACGCTGTAGCTGAGGACGCCGGGCTCTAGCTTCATCTCCGTGTCCCGGAGCCTAGCCAGAGCTTGCTGCCATTGCCCGTTCTTCTCACACGCGTTTCTTTGGGCGTTGTAGCTGAAAACGTCGGGCTGTGTCCCTACTCTCTCCCACTCGGTGCTGCGTTTTGTTGCCAACGTGCTGTGCAGCATCACTGGTGCTCGCCAGGAGGAGGAGGAGGAGGAGGAGGAGGAGGAGGAGGAGGAGGAGGAGGAGGAGCAGGAGCAGGAGGAGGAGGAGGAGGAACAGGAGGGGAGAGGGAGGGGGAGGGGGAGGGGGGCAGTAGCGTGTGGGTCACATTGCAACCAGAGCGGCCACTTTACAACCTGATGGGGCACTTTACAACCAGCATGGGTTTTCCCAGAAGGGCATATTACAACCAGGATAGCCACTTTTCAACCAGGCGAATAAACACATAAGCGACGCATGTTTTTCAATTTCCGAAACTTCTGTGGGTCCATGTAAGGGAGACGCTTCGCTCTCTGAAGCGTGTTGGTTGTAGAGTGACACGTCTGAGGCGAGAATCTGTGGAGTGGCGGGTTCCCAATGGTATGCAACAAGAACCCTATGGGAATCCTATTGGCACCCTTCCCACAGGGATCCTGTTGGCACCACATGAATCTTATTGGTATCCAATGCGATTCCTCGATATGGGGCCTACGGGTGTCTTATTGGAATACGACACGGATGTTTCCTATTGAAACCTGCTGGGGCCCTTCCTGATGGAAATCGAGGGACATTCCTGTTGGAACCCTGCGGGAAACGCGCTGGGGGTACCATATGGAAACCCGGTGGGTATTCATAAGAACCGTCTTTCTTGGAATTCCATCAAAACCATATTGGCGAAAACGAAGGATCTCGCATTGAAATCCAATCGGAATCCTTCCTTTTCGATCCATACGGGCATACTACTGGGATTCCACCAGGACCCACCTGTAACTCAACAGAAACCTGTCCTCTATGACTCACATTGTACCTTGATTGGCGTCCTATTGTTATTCTTGTGGTCTCCCAAAGGAGCTATTGGAACCCAATTGAGATCCAATGAAGATCCCCCCGCTACAGGCAGGTGGCAAGCCTGGGCGGTTAACGTGCTTTACATCCATGCCCTAAATCTATATGGCTGTTTGGAGCCTCGTAACCTCTGCCTGAAAAATCATGTTTCTTCTGGAAATAGAGAAATGTAAGCGTTCGCCGAAAAAGACGCAGAACAATACACGCGCTCCCCGGAGACCGGAAAGGTGGCCAAGAAGTCGTTGGTACATTTCTAGCCAACACATGCGGATTTCTTTTTCCGCATCATAGACATTGTTTTGCCCTCGCGCCTCATCGCCTGGCCACGACGCAACCGTATGTTTTCGCATGTGCGGAAGCACGCGTATCCAGGAAGGCGGAACAAGCGGAAATGTGGCCAAGAAATCATTGGTAATTTTCTTGCCGACACATGTGGATGTCAAATTTTTGTTGGTTTGCATCAGCAAACAGGTTTGCCATCGCGCCTTATCGTCTGGCAAGAGCAAAGAACATTATTACCTACCTAGGCTCTGCCTAGAAGGGTTCTTACTCTCTTGGCTTAAAGGGCCGGGCAGTGCTACACGCCCTGGGCGGTTCCCCCGGCATCCGCCCCGCGGTTCCCCTGGTTGCGTCCCCTTAGCTTAGCGTTGCTTATCTCATCTTAGCTTAGCTTATTGCGAAGGCCTTACGGCTGGTGCCGCCGACCCTGAATGGCGACGACGACGACGACGACGAGCGCTCTTGGGGGCCTCTGGGGGGTAGTTTGTGGGCCTCTTGGGAAGCTCTTAGGGGCCGCTTGGAAGCCTCGTGGGGGCCTCCTGGGGCTTCCTGGGGGTCTCTTGGAGGGGGCCTGGGACGTCTTGGAGGCTTCTTGGACGGTCTTGGGGCTATCCTCATTTGGAGTGTTTTCGAGGTTTCTAGGCCGCCCGAGGAAAAACGAATCTGCCCCCCCACACCCCGGGACCCCCCCCCCGGGACCCCCCCCGGGACCCCCCCCGGGTTCCCCCCCCTCTGGGGAAGGGATCAAAGGGAAGGGGCTTCCCTTCGACTCGATTACGACACTGCTAGATTTTTCTCTCGCTCACGAGCTTGAGAAGGAAGCTGCAGGGAAAGAAGACGACGGAGGCGACGACCGACGGAGACGACCACTCGAACAGCCAAGCCCCTCGCACACGCCGACACAGTGTCGGCGGATTTCATATTAGTTTATCTTAGCTTCATCTTAGCTCAGGTTTATCTTAGCTTAGCTTACCTTCATCTTAGCCTCGCCGATATTTAGCATAGCAGAGCACAGCATAGCATAGCATAGCATAGCGTAGCATAGCATAGCGCAGCACAGCACAGCACAGCATAGCACAGCGCATCATAGCATAGCGTAGCATAGCAGAGCATATCATAGCATAGCAGCATAGCATAGCATAGCATAGCGAAGCCTAGCATAGCACAGCACAGCATAGCATAACACAGCTTTGTATATCATAGCATAGCATCGCTTAGCATAGCACAGCGCAGCATGACATAACATAGCTTAGCATACCATGGCATATCATAGAATAGCATAGTACAGCATAGCATAGCATAGCATATAATAGCATAGCACAGCATAGCATGGCATGGAATAGCATAGCATAGCAACTCATGCTGCTTCCCTAGGGGCTCCAACTTCTAGGTAGGGTCGCACTGGGCTAATGTTTCCCTACCTATGCTCTCTTACTCTCTTTCTTAAAGGGGCCGGGCAGTGTAACCCGCCCCGGGCGGTTCCCCCGGCATCCGCCCCGCGGTTCCCCCAGTTGCGCCCCCTGGGTTCACCCAGCTTAGCTTATCTAAGCTAAGCTTAGCTTAGCTGAGCTCATCTTATCTCATCTTAGCTTAGCTTAGCTTAGCTTAGCTTTGCCTAGCCTAGTTTAGCTTTGCTTAGCTTAGCTTAGCTTATCTCATCTTAGCTTAGCTTAGCTTAGCTTAGATTAGCTTGGCTTAGCTTAGCTTGGCTTAGCTTAGCTTAGCCTAGCCTAGCTTAGCTTAAATTAGCTTAGCTTAGCTTATCTCATCTTAGCTGAGCTTAGTTTAGCTTAGCTTTGCCTAGCCTGGCTGAGCTTATCTTAGCTTAGATTAGCTTAGCTTATACCATCTTAGATTAGCTGAGCTTAGTTTATCTTAGTTTGGCTTAGCTTAGCTGGGCTTAGCTTAGCTTAGCTTAGCTTAGCCTAGGCTAGCTTAGCGTAGCTTAGCTTAGCTTAGCATTGCTAAGCTTACCTTAGCTTAGCTTAGCGCCGCGCAGCATAGCGCAGCGCAGCATTAGCACAGCATAGCATAGGATAGCATAGCCAAGCATAGCATAGCATAGCATAGTTCAGCATAGCATAGCATAGCATAGCATAGCATAGCATAGCATAGCATAACAAAACATAACAGAGCATAGCACAGCGTAACATAGCATAGCGCAGCATAGCATAGCATAGCATTGCTTAGCATAGCACAGCGCAGCAAATCATAGCACAGCACAGCATAGCATAGCATAGCGCAGCATAGCATAGCATAGCATATCATAGCATAGCGCAGCATAGCATCTCATAGCATAGCCCAGCATAGCATAGCATAGCATAGCGCAGCATAGCATAGCATAGCATATCATAGTACAGCATAGCATAGCATAGCATTGCATAGCGCAGCATAGCATAGCATAGCATAGCACAGCGCAGCCGAGCGTACCCTAGCATAGCATAGCATATCATATCATATCATAGCGCAGCATTGCGCAGCATAGCAAAGCATAGCATAGCACATCATAGCGCAGCATAGCATAGCATAGCATAGCATAGCATAGCATAACAGCAAATCAAAGGCAAAGCAAAGGCAAAGCAACAGCAGCAACAGCAAAGCAAAGCTTAAGCAACGCAAAGTCGGACCTGCAGTGCTGAACAGTCTGCAGCTCTTGTAGATGTAGATGTAGATGTAGATGCAGGTGTAGATGTATATGTAGCTGTCGGTGTAGGTGCAGATGTTGCTTTCCTAAATGCTCCAACTCATAGGTAGGGTCGCACTGGGATAATTATTATAATTGCGGAAACTTGTGTGTTGTGTGTTGTGTGTTGTGGTTGCGTCTGTGTGTGCGCGCGCCCCCCTTGCCCCTGTCTTGCTGGCCCGTTGTCGTCCTCATTCTGGCCGGTGTTGTGCCAGTGCTACATAGCCAGCGCTCGGGCGGTGACTCTGAAACGGTTTGCGGTTCGGCATGGCCTGCGACGGTTCACAACATGTGCGCGTGTGATGTGCTGTATGGTGGTGGGCGCCTCGGTATCCACAGCTACTTTGCCGCGTCGCCGCGCGCGAGGCCGTTCTCTCCAAAGGTGTGTGTGTGTGTGTGTGTGTGTGTCTCTGTAGCCAGTTTGGCTCAGGCCACCTTGGCGCTCGAGCGCCGGCGCGGCGCGCGAGGGGCCTGCCCGCGGCGGGCCCCGCCGCCCGCGTGTTTTTCGGGGCCCTGGCCGGAGAGGCCACATGGCAGAGGGCGCCGCAGTCCTCGACGGCACCTTCGGGCACGAGGCCAGCGGCGCAGCGGCGCAGGAGCCCGAGCCGGGCCTCTTCGAGCTCTTCCTGCTCGCGCCCCTCCCGCTGCAGCCCGCGCCCAGCGCCTCCGGCACCGCCCCGTTCGCGGCCGTGGACCCCGCCGCCGCCCAGGAGCCGCTCGGCGTCGGGGCGCTGGCGGCCGCGCCGTCGCGGCTGCTGCGCTTCGCGCTGCCGAGGCGGGTGGAGCTGAGCGAGGCGAATTCGGACAGGCCGTGCACCGCGTCCTTTGCGCTCACAGACGCGCGGGGGGACCACGCCTACGGCTGCGCCATGACTGTGGTGCACGAGGACGAGGACTGGGGAATAACAATTGGAACACACACACACACAGCACGCACGCACGCACGCACGCACGCACGCACGCGCGCACGCACGCACGCACCGCACACACACACACCCGCACACCCGCACACCCGCACACCCGCACACCCGCACACCCGCACACCCGCATTCCCGCACACCCGCACACACACACGCACACACGCACACACGCATACCCGCACACCCACACACCCACACACCCACACACCCACACACGCACACACCCGCACACATGCACACACGCACACACGCACACACGCACACAAACACACGCACGCACACGCACGCACACGCACGCACACGCACGCAACCGCACACACGCACGCCTGGGGAACAACAGCTGGTACGCACACACACACACGCACAAATCACGCACGCACGCACGCACGCACGCGCACGCACGCGCACGCGCGCACGCACGCAACCGCACGCACCGCACGCACACACACACACACACCCGCACACCCGCACACCC
>CAUYUJ010021860.1:614923-699100 GCA_963575745.1 Prorocentrum cordatum | reverse complement strand
GGAGGAGGAGAGCGGGAGGCGAGAGGAGGAGGAGGTGGAGGAGGAGGAGGAGAGGAGGAGAAGGAGGCGCAGGGAGGAGGAGCAGGAGGAGGAGGGGACGGAGGAGGAGGGGAAACGGAGGAGGAGGAGGAGGAAGGAGAAGTAATTGGAGGAGGGAGGAGAGGGAACGAAGAGGAGGAAGGAGGAGGAGGAGGAGGAGAGGTACGAAGGAGGAGGAGTGAGGAGGAGTGAGGAGGAGTAGGAGGAGGAGGAGGAGGAGGAGGAGGAGAGGAGCGGGGAGGAGGAGCGGGTAGGAGGAGGATCGAGGAGGAGGAGGAACGGAGGAGGAGGAGGAGCGGGAGGAGGAAGAACGGAGGAGGAGGAACGAAGGAGGAGGAGGAGGTGGAGGAGGAACGGAGGAGGATGAGGAGGAGGAGGAGGAGGAGGAACGAAGGAAGAGGAGGAGGAGGAGGAGGAGGAGGAGGAGGAGGAGGAGGAGAAGGAGGAGGAGGAGGAACGGAAGAGGAGGAGGAGGCGGAGGAGGAGGAGGAGGTGAACAAAACAAGCTGCGCAAACAAAAACAACACGACGCCCAGGGCCTGTGCCAGCCGCGCCCGATGGAAACGCCGGCCCCGGCGCCCCCTCGGAGCCTCGCGGCATGCCCAAGATCTGGGCACCCTTCGGCGGGCCAGGTAGCGGGGACGAGGCTCGCAGGGCCCCCATCTAGACTGGAGGCTGTTTGTCTCTAGACTCTGGCAAGCTTGCTTGCATGGAGTTGGGAGGGGGCGGGCGCGGCGAAGTTACAAACACCCACGATTGATTACGTAACTTGGAAGAGAATGTGACAGCGGAGTCCCCTGCAACCGATCATCCTCGAGAGGCCTCTCGGTATCCCGCTCAGAACAGACTCGGCAAGGCCAGACACTACAACGCCTTGAAGACGAACAGTTGGAGGAGGAAGAGGAGGAGGAGGAGGAGGAGGACGAGGCCCGAAACGAAATCTGGACTTTACGCAGGTCGGAACTCACTTGGACGCCGTTTCGGCCCGGCGCTGTTCGAAAAGGAGGCGAGGAGAGGGTGGGGGGCAGGGGGGCCGAAGTGCCATGAAAGTGAACTTGCCAGGATCTGAATAAAAACGCGCTGCTGTCGGCCCGCGAAGGGGCGGCCGCTTAGGGCACAGACGGGTAGAAACTAGCAGACGCCAGCGAAGGAAGTCTTGACACAGTTCCAGGAGTGCGCGCATTTGGCGGCGGCTCTCCAAGCATCGTCGCGTCTATGTCTTTCGCGCCCCACGGGGTCGCCCGGGCGGTCCCCAGCAAGCCCCCCCTGGGCCAGGAGCCTCCAGCCAGAGAGCCCCAGTGCCGCCGCGACAACCCAGGGGCCCAGATTCTAGAGCGCTTCGTCCCCAGACGTGTGTACGCTGCGGCTCCGCACCCACATGGGAGGAGGGCCAGTGGACACGACCGTGGCCCTCCCTGGCATTCTTCGTTCCTTTCGAGCCTCCTGGACGTCGCCACAGCAGAGGAGGAGGAGGAGGAGGAGGAGGAGGAGGAGGAGGAGGAGGAGGAGGAGGAGGAGGAGGAGGAGGAGAGGAGGAGGGGAGGAGGAGGAGGAGGAGGAGGAGGAGGAGGAGGAGGAGGAGGAAGAAGAAGACCACGGGGAGTGTCCACGAAACGATTCTGAGCGGATCTCTGGGCCAAGGCGAGAGAGCCGCCGGAGCCTCCACTGGCCCTCCTCCGAGCTGTGGTGCCCCACCCGGACCAAACTCCCTCCTCCTACTCTCCTCCTCCTCCTCTCCTCCTCCTCCTCCTCCTCCTCGTGTTCTTAGTTCGATAGTCTTTGCCGCAGACGCGGCGTCGTGGCCATTGTCAGGCTCTGCCACGGTGAAATCTTCCGGCCGGGAAGGGAGAGTAAGGCTCGCGGCAGCTATGGTCTGGTCGCTCGGGTGTGCGGAGCAGACGCGATCGACGAGCCAAAGGTCGGCCGCGCGGTCAGACTAGCGAAGAGCAACCCCGTGACGTCTTTGCCCGGAGTCGGCTTCGTGCTTCCATGAGCTGTGGACAAAGACGCTCCTCCAGCCCAGATGTCGTCGGCGAGCGAGGGGGGAAGTGAGAAGGAGAAGGCCTTCTCAGAAGGTTCGGAAGTCTTCAGAGAAGTTTTCTAAGCCTTCCCCGAAGACAGGAAAGACTTCTCAGAAGGCGCGAGGGCTTCTGAGAAGTCCCGTCGCTCTCTGAGAAGGCCTTCTCCTTCTCAGTTCCCCCCTCGCTCGCCGCCGAAGATGGTTACCGATCAAGCCAGCACAGTTGGGCGAAAGAACGTGCCGTCGTCGCGCGGCAGACCGAGTCCACAGACTCCTGCGGCATTCGGAGCAGGTCAACGAATTCTCACACAGACACCTGGGCGCAGCGCAGTGCTACCGTGGGGGCGCGGCCGCAAGACCCCCCCCGCCAAGAAACCCAGCCCTGAAAATCAAAAGCGCTTCTTGCCCAGGGCATGGGCTTCTCAACCAGGAGCTGCACTCGGAGGAAACCCAGGGTACCCTTGCCCGAGAAGTTTCTTCCCTGCACGTGAGAAGGAGATGCGCGAGGTGCGATTGGCAAAGGAAACCAAGGTATCATGAGCGCAGCAGATTCTTCACGATCAGGGAAAGCCACCGCGCATCGCTGGAAACGAAGAAACCTCGAGAACCCTGACGAAGACCCTACGGTATCCCAGTGCGCGTCCCCACTGTAGGTATGATTCGTGTGGCATCTCGTTGTCAGCTTTGCCGCGAGTCGTGCCGACGGAACAGTCATTGAAATAGGAGGCAGAGAAAGGGGAGCGCCAATACAATCGCGCGCTCAATCACCAAAGTCATGCGACAACGGTGCGTACGCACACCACTGGATAAATACTCTAGCAGGACAAAGCCGAAACGGCATTCGGGCCAAGCCCCGCGCCGGCACGCAGCGCCCCGCCTCCGAACGAATGGGTGACACGCAAGGAAGTTACCAACAAAACGGAGCAGGTGGGGCCGGAGGACCGCACCGCATCGCCGATGCATGGGCGCTGCAGCGACGTCGGGACGGAGAGCATCGGGCTCCAGATCGCGCCGCACCGCCGAGGCATCGGCGATGTGCCGCGATCCTCCGACCGCCTCTGCTCCCGGCCGCCTCCTGGGAGGCCCGAGGTGCCGCATGCGGCGGGAGTCGCCGAGAGGCTCAGACGGTGGTCGCGCCGATGGGGACGGGGTGCAGGTGGCGGGACGCACCCAGCGGGGTGCGGGCCCTCGACTGCGCGCTGGCCGGCGTCAGCACCATCGACGCCGACACGGTCGGCTTGTCTTCCGACTCGGCCATGACCCCCACCTCGAGATCGTAGAGCTCGGGGGCGCAGCGCTGCACCACAAACGTTGGCGCGCCCCCGATGTCCTGGTACAGCACCTGAGCGAGCAGAGGAATGCGGGTGCCGCTGCTCCCCTTCGAGCTCCTCGCCCTGGGGCCCTCTCGGGGACCCCCAGGGCCCGGGACCCTCTTGGGCCTCTCTCGGTTGCCTCTCGGGCCGTCTCTGGCGCCCGTGAAGATCGACAAGGCGAGCGTGCAGCACATTATACAGAAGCCTAGGAAGCTATTGTGCAATGGTTTTGACAGCTTGGGTCGGCCAACCAGGGCCCAGGACGGGGGAACCCAAATGCACCGATACCGCGACTCCCTGAACCTCTCCTGGGGAGCGTCGAGGCGAATCCAGCGGTGGCGACAAGGGCCTCCCAGGAGGCCCTCCACAGGGGAAAACGAGAGAAAAGGAGCGGAATCGGCGGTACCTTCTCCTGCTCTGACAGAGGGCCTCCAAGCGAACCCCAGGACGCTTTCCCAGGCCGCGCTCTAGCCAAGACTCCGACGCGCATCCCGGGCGTGGCAGCGCAAAGACCCCCAAGAGTAGGACGAGAATAAAACCGGGTGCGGTTACATCGAGAATCTCTGAGATCCGGCGGCTCTGGAAGATGTCTCGGGCGCCGCGGCCTTCTCAGAGCGTTCCAGAACGCTCTGAGAGCGATCCGGAACGCTCCGGAAAGGATTTGTCCTCGTTCTAGCCCCGTCCGACAGGGCTCCCGAACCCTTCCCCAGAGGTTGTCTTGCGTCCCCGATCCGTGCTTGATGGTCCCAGGGCCCGGCGACGAGACCAAGAGGCCGAAGCGAAGGAGCAGCCGCCAGGATTCGAGGAAGCATGTCCGTGGAGATCTGGGTTCTCCCCTGGGCACCAGGTCCCCCTTCGACGTCTTCAGGACGAGCTCCGTCCTGGGGGTGCACACCACGACCTCGTCGCCGAACCCCTCTGCGGTGGCCTGCGCCTGCAGGGCCCGCAGGCACGCGCCGCTCAGGTGCACCTGCAAGGGGGCCCCGGGGAACACAGACAAGTCTAGATCACTGTTTGGACTTCCCGTGCTGGTCTTCCCCCTTCTCCGGAGTTCCCCTGCCCCCTCCATTTCGCATCGTCTCCCATATCTCTATGAGAAATGAGCATGTCTCTGTGCTTGTGTATATCTTTCCCTCCTGAACCTGCCCCGTCGGGGCGGTGGACTCGAGCAGCTCTAGGGCTGACAGCATGTGGCCGAATAGGTGGTACCGCTTCATCTCCGCGCCGACGACACCACCGACGCACTCGCCGGTGTGAACGCCAACCCGGCAGTCGAGAGGGACGCCCATGTCGCGAGACCAGCCCCTCACTGCCTCCACGATCTCGGACGCGAAGAGGACCACGCTGACGGGCCTGTAGACCGACGTGAGCGGCCGGGCCGCCTGGCCGGCGATGTAAGCGTCGCCGACGGTTTCGATCTTGCAGATCCGGTAGACGTCGCTGAGCCCGTCGAATCTGCCAAAAAGGTCGCTGACCAGCTCCACGACCTCCGTGGCCGTGCGCGTGCTTGCCAGAGCCGTGAAGCCCACGAGGTCCGAGCACGCGATGGTGGCCTGCTGGTAAAAGTGGGAGTACTCCTGCCTGTGATGCAGGATCTTCACGCTGTTGGGTCGTCTGCTCATCTCGCTTGCAACCAGGGGGGGCAGCAGCTGGCTCAGGATCGAGTCCATGCGGTGCTGCGCAAACTTCACCTGCTTCTCCGCCATGTACCGCTCCCTGTCCTGGGTCTCGTCTATCCCGGCTATCTGCACGCTCACCACGCCCATGATGAACATGCTGACAAGCTGGACCGAGCTTCCAACGTTGCGAAGAGCCGGAACTGCAGACGAAATTATGTACGGCGTTGGCAAAGAGAAGGCCACGAAACAAACAGTCGGCCCCACCCGTAGCTGCAATCCCATCACGGTCACCCCGTACCATAAGAGGAACATCATCTGCCACAGGGGTACCCTGAGGGGCTCTCTCCGAATCTCATCCCTGGCCTGTGAGACGCTCAAGTCCAGGTTGAACTCCTCGATTTCAGAAAGCAGGCCGTACGCTATAAACTGAAGGACCAACGAAGCGCAGGCGTGCGCCAACCGCCACAGCTCCGCCTCCGCCGGCGAATGCAAAATCCAATCCTTGTTCTGTGCAACGATGCGCCACCGAAAGATTAGCGCAAGCAAAGTGGCGCGCATGACCAGGAACAGCCAAGTCCGTCTCATGCCGAGCACATCTCCCATGCGAGGCTGCATCATCTCAGCCACAAACACCTCTGCCAGGGTAAGCACTAGAATCACGGCGGCGAGCCTGTCTGAACGCCGCCCCAGGTGGCTCGCAATGCGGAAGTAATAAAACTCCTGAAGCCACTCGATGCTGACCTCGCCGCCGAAGAGCGAACCGCCCCTGAAATAGTTTGCCACCCTGTGCTCGAGTCTCTTCAGGCGAGTGTCCCTGAAGATCGAGCTACCTGCGCTTCTGCTGCCAGTCCCCAGGTCCTCCTGCTCCTGCTCTGCGCTAGCATCATCGTCTGGGTCCCAGCTGCGGTGCGACATGATGCTATCCAGGCTACCCCGCCTGGCCTTGCGGAGCCCGTAGGAGCGGATCTGCTCCCAAACATTCCCCCCAGAATCCTTAGGGGGAGCAGAAGGGCGGACCGGCTCAGAGGGGGGTGCTGGGGACACACCGAGCTGGGATCGGCATTGCATCGCCGATGGATCGGCGATGGTCCCCGATTGCGAAACAGCACGTTCCTGAGAGCGGCGGGCTATCAGCCGCTATCGACGTAGAATGGGCAATTGGGGGTCGATGCTTTTCCGCCTTGGGCCAGCCCCCCTGTCGTTGTCCCTGGTGTCCTCCCCCAACCTGTCCAGGAGGTACGCGTCCACCTGGCCCTTCCCCTTCATCTCGACCTTTCCCCTGGAACGGTACCGCGCCCATGTGGGCATGCACGCCCGGGTCTCCTCACCGAACTGGAGCTCGCCGTCGAGCCCCTTCTGCATCATCCTGGCGGCGGTGTTCATCGTGTCGCCGAATAGGCGGAACCTGTAGAGAAAGAAAAACTGGCATAAACATAAACTTTCGGATCCGAGTGGACTTCTTGCATCGGCGCTGGACACCCCTTTCCGGCGCGCGGAGATCCCAATGGGGTGGCGCGGGAGGCGCCGCAAGGAGGGACCAGCGCCGATCCAAGAAATCAGCGCTGGCCTCCCTAGGCTTATGTCTATGCAAACCCACCACCATGCCCTCGGGCACGAGTTGGAATATCTTCAGGTCCCTTGTTGGATCCCCTCGAGCCTCACTCCGCAATCCTGGGGATTCTTTATGTGGGCCGGGCCCCACATTCACAAATCTCCTGGGGCTTGGTTCGTGACTCATGAGGCCCGTCGCCGCTCGTCGCGTCACATTTCCGGGCCCAAGGGAGCCTCAAGACGGGCCCAGAGGGCCCTAAGAGTCCTCTCAAGACGCCCCAAATGGCTCCATGATGGCCTAAGAAGCTTTCGATACGCTCCAAGAGAGCCCTACGAGCCTCCCCAAGAGGGCCCCGAGAGGCCAAAATCACTGATGTCCCCTAAGTGTTTCGATGTGTTCGGGATTTTTTCCTTTCTTAGCTTCCGACGCTCTGAGACGTCCGAAGAGGCCCCCAAGACCACCCCAAGATTGCTCAGAGGCCCCCCAAAAGGCTCAAAAACGGCCGCCAAAGGGCTCCAGAACGGCCCAAGCGGCGCCCAAGCCGCCCCAAGAGGGCCCCAAGACGGCCGAGGGGCCCAAGAGGGGGAACACGAACCGAATGTCCGAGAGAGGCCCGAAGAGGCCCGTAAGAGGCCCCAAGAGGCTCCCAAGAGGCCTTCACGTTGCCACAAGAGGCCCCCAAGAGGACCAAAAGAGGCCCCAAGGGGCCCCAACACAGGCCTTCAGAGGCGTCAAAACTGCCTCCAGGAGGCCCCCGAGAGGTCTCGACGAGATTTCCACGACCATACAAGAGGCCCCAGACCCACAGCCCAGGCATGGTGGCGGGATGGGCTGAAGGCCACTGAAGATTTTGGTCTCAGAACCTTGGCAACTTCTGCCCGATCACGCCGGCTACGACCGGGCCAGTGTGCAGCCCCATTCTGAACTGGACGCCTGTCAGGGGCTCGCCCTCATCGCCCTCCTGCGCCATGAATATACCCACCGCGGCGACGATGAGGCGGCTTAGCACATCCCCGTGGTTGTGGCTCCCATTCGAGTAGTCCTCTGGCTCCACGCCGACGGCTGCGACGAACTCCTCGCCCACCGTCTCGATCTTCGTCACCTGGCAATCGAAACATATCCGGTCGATCTTGCGGAAGAGGGTGTTCAAGAAGTCCAGGAGCTGATCCGGCGACCGCCGGCTCATGTGACCGTGGAAGTCCGAGATCACCACGAACAGAACGGACGCCTTTGGAATCTGCTCTGCGGAGATGGCGTTCGGGTTCTTCAGCATCTGTGTAATGATGTGGTCCGGGAGGAAATCCTGGAGCAGGTCGAGGAGCTTCATGGAGGCATGCGCCTTTCGCTGGTAGAGCAGGTTCATATACTTCTGTCGCGCTCGCATCCTGTACTTTGTGTATGCAGCCATCACGATGGCGACAGCGATCAAAAGGGTGGCAACCATAATATCCACCCAAGTGTAATACCCCAGCCCGGCCACGTAGAGGTAGATTACAGACGCCGCAACGTACCCCGCCATGTCCAGGGCCACGAACAATAGCAGATGCCTCAGCTCGGGCACGATGTGTGGAGACGTGCAGATGAGAGCAAGGTTCGCCACCGAGGCTGTCAGGCCCTGCGGCCCGCACCCCTGCTGGTAGGGCCGCAACAAGTCCTTGCCCATCGTGCACTGTTGGTAACGCCACCGATCGTCGCACGAGGGCTCCGTGGGAAACAGAGGTAACGCCACCATGTAAAGCCTCACAAGCGACGACCACATCTATAACGCGACCAAGCGATTAAGAAATGACCGGAAGGGGTCGCAACGCCCCAGTGGGAAATGGACGATGAAACGTGAATTCCCAGCTTGTCGTCGTCGTCGTCGGGGCCCTCAAGCCGCGGCCAGCGACCCAGACGAGAAACAACTGTTCGTTGAATCGTCCCTGCCCGGTTTGTTTGTTTGTCACTTGGTCGCATTATCCACGCCCCTGAAGCTCCCGCGGTGCTGACGAAGAGGCGCGACCCCATGGACGCACGATCCCACGGATGCGTTTCGCGAAGGGCATCCGCGAAAGGCTGGCCCTCTATCCATGGGATCGCTGCCGAAGAATCCAGACAGCGAAGCCACGGATACGGATGCTCCCGACCCGAAAATAAAACGCAACAACAACATTGCCAGCAACAGCAACAACAAACACCACCACCAACAACAACGACAACTACAAACCACAACTACGACAACAACATGAACAGCAACAACAACGACAATAACAACATCAACAACACCACCAACAACAACGACAACGACGACACCAACAGCAACAACAACAGTCATTATCAACAAACATACGCGCCTCTCGGGGCTGAACCACTATTATGTCTGACGGCCTTCCTCCAGCTTCCGCTGGCGGAGCCGCCCCAGCTTTGCCGCCGACGCCTTGTTACTTATAGGATACTGCGCCCAAACTCCTTGCAAAACGCTTCGCGAGGGCCCAAGTTCAGCACTCGACCGGAATGGGCGCACCTACAATCTACTACTTAAAACGAGGTCGGTCCCGGAACGAGAGCGGTGAGCCGCGGGCGGGGTTCGCCACAGCCGCACACTCACGCGCCCCCGCCTGTGCGGAGGCGGGCACGGCACCGTGAAAGCAGCCCCCTGACCCCTCTGGGGCCAAGGAAGCCGCCCACTCCAAATCCGGCTATACCAGAGATTCACGACCCCAAAGATATGGGGGGGAAACAAAAAGGGGCAGCGCAGGCGGTGGCGGCAGCACGCGGTCTCACAGTACACCTTCAGCCCCACTAAAATAGGTTCACCCCGCGAAACCCAGTCACGACAACGAGTTTGCACACTTCTTCTCGCCACCGAACCACCCCTACAGGAAGTTGAAAAACACGGATGCGCCAAGACAGCAAAACACAAGAGAACCACCAAGTCACTTTCGTCACGTTCCCAATTCCTCCTGGGGAGGGGGGCCGGATGTTGCTAATCGTTGTCACGGCCGCGTGGCCGATGGCACGCCGGAGCTCGGGGGCAACCCCAGCGACGTTCCGACGGCCCGCCTAGCAAGTTGCCGGAGCCGCGATCATCATGCTGAACACTGCACGGCGCTAACAGAAGACGCCCGCTGTCGTCTGGATATATCACGAAGCGCTCGCTGCGTAGATTGCGATCTGTCGTCCTGGGTACATTGCGTTTTGGCCAAACTTGGGCTATCACGTTCCGTCGCCGTCGTGCACCGACGTCGCGGGGTTGAGAGGTTAGTAACTGCTTAGCGACTCCCGCCAAGTCACTGTCACGATTCGGAACGCCTTTCTGTACAAGGGTAAGACGTCCGCTGGTGTTTGAACATGGCACTAAGCGCTCGCTGCGTCGGTCTAGACATTACTTGGGGACCCATCAGGAGAACTATGGCGACGCTGAACCTGGGCGAACCAAGATTTGCACGCTCTAACGCCGATTCGGATTCTTGGGTACCTTGCCGCGTCCCTTGTCGCCGCTCGTGAAAACTATACGCTCGATATGCTTGTCTGCTTGGCAACTGTAGACTTGGGGCCGTGATCGTGTCCAAGCGTTGCGCTGGCCGCCACGAGCCCTCCGTTGCCCCTCAGCGCCACCGGGGCCCCCCACGGGGTCTGGGCGGGCGTCGCATGCCCTCCCGCGCCCAGCGGGTCTGGCACGCTCCTCCTTCGCTCGCGTTGACTTTCAAGCATCTCGTCGACTTGACCGTTCCCTTTATTTCAATTCCGGGCGCGAGCGCCCCATTACTCCAGCGCCTTCTTTGACTCCGCTGCTCCGGTCGGGTTCGGGCCATTTTTGACGGCGCCAAGTGCTAAGTGTGGTTTGTTGGCGGTGGCCTCCGAGGTTATGAAGATGATCGCCCCGAGTAGCGCGTCTGGCTTCTTGCCCATCGGGCGCCCTGTGAAATTCTCCTCCTTGCGAGCTTATCTCGCCCGTCTGCGCGCACTTCTGGTCGCCCCCCTCCAGCGCCATCTCCACCCTGGTTCCCTCCCTGCGAGCCAGCGTGACATTGTCGCCCCTGGCTGCCGACTGGTGGTCGACTTAGCGTTGCAGCAGTAGGCGGCGCGTGCGCGCCTGGTACTTCCCGCCCGGAGCTCCGCCGCCCTTGCGCTGCTTCGGTCTCTGGATGGGGTTGGCTCTTCTGCCTGTCGCTTGGCTGCCGCGATCTCTCCGATCGGCGCAGACCTCGCAACCTGGGGGCGAGCCGTCAGGCGCCACTAGATCAGGGGGCCCCGCCCCAGGGCGCGGCGCCCCCGCTGTTGAGCCGGCGGCGGCGAAGCGGCGAGGCCTCTCTGAAGGCGCGCGTGACTGACCAGGGCTTCCCCGCGGCTGAATTTGACAGGGCGGCGGGGGCATTTCAGAGATCGCGTCGCGCCCCAGTGGCCCGCGGGGCCGGCGCGCCCCCCGCGGGCGCGGAATATGCGCTTGTCCAGCGCCTCGCTGCCCTGGCACATCCTGGCGCAGTTCGCACACTGCAGAAGCAGGTCTGATGGAGGGAGTCCTCCCGCGGCTATTTTCGCTTCGCCCTCAGTCGCGCTGCTGTCTGCATGTCTGACTCGGGCCCTCGGCGCCTTGCGCAGCCACCAATGCTGGGGTCGCGACGGAGCAGGGGCGCGGCCCTGGAGGTCATGGGCCGTTGTGGCTGTCTGTTGGGCCTCAGAGGCGGTCGCGCTCCAAAACGCGCGCAAGTCGCCCTGGAAGATGCCCAGCGACTTGGCCCCCCTATGCGCGAGGCCCTCGCAACTGAAACGTCAAACAACCACCGCTCTGACCAAAAATGTCGGGTCGTGCCGCCGGCCCCCTGGGCGCTCCTGTCTCGGGCACCTCTCGGTTCTGGCCTCCTCGTCCGCCCGGCCCGCGCCCCCCCCCCCCCCCCCCCCCTCCTAAGGGCCCGGGCGGGGCGCCCTTCTGGGCCCGCCGGGGCCCGTGCGGAGGAGTCCCGCCCCTGCTTTCACAGCTGGAAGAATGCTCTGAATGCAGACAGAAAGATCCCTGGAGCATGATCGCGAAGGATCTGCTGACGGCAACGCCCACAGAGGGTCATTAAGTCATTTTCGCCTTTCCATGTCGGCAGCGTTAGCGCCCAGGTGCTCTGCCAAGTCAATCCTTCCAAGCGCCGCCGGCGCGGGCGGTCCCACGTTCTGCCTTGCGGTTTCGCCCCCACCAGTCGGATGGCTACAGCGCAGCGCCCAATGCAGACGAGACGTTGTTTCGCAACATCGACAGGCGGATGTCACTTGATGCGGCGGGCCCCGCCTGGTCTGACTCAACGTCATTTCGGCCCCCATTCCTGCGCCGCGCTATCAACTTTTCCCGCGGGGATGTCTTCAGCACGTCGGGGAAGTCGGGGCGGGGGGGCCCTTGCCGCCGCGCCGTGCGACGTTCTATGATGAATGTCAAGGCCACTGCGCGAATGAGCGCAGCGCGCGGGGCCTCGGCACCGCTCGGTCGACGCGCGCGCGCAGGGCGGGGGCGGGCGAAGGATCCCATTTTTCTGGTCTGACAGTTCTCGAATCAGACGATGCCACGCATGGCAACCACTGCCGCCGTCAATTTGCGCGCGGCTGCCGGGCGAACAAGCGCGCACCGCGGCCGCGCGTGGAGGCCGATGCTGAGGTGGCCCTGCAGGCGCGGCGGGCGAGACGAAAGCAGGCAGCGCGAGCTCCTTGCACTCCGTGCGTTCCCCCTCCTCCTCCTCCTCCTCCTCCTCCTCCTCCTCCTCCTCCTCCTCCTCCTCCTCCTCCTCCTCCTCCATCGCGCGCCCCCCTCCCCCGTTGCTTCGATCCCGAATGTTTGGCGCTCGGAATGGCGTGAAACCGTGTTCCGTTCTTCGGATGTCGGTCGTCTTCGCTCGGATCGCCGACGCGCTGGCTCTGCCGAATTCCCCATGTCACGGTGATCCGCATATTGGCCTTCGCGTCATTCATCGTCACGTTACTCCCAGTTCCCCCGGCCTTCAGCAATCCAAGAACCTGGCGGCGGTGTCATGGGCGCATCGCTACTCGCGAACGCTGCGCGCCACCGATGCTTCTGGAAACTTTGAAAGGGCGTGGCTCCGCGCGAGCCGCGATGTCAGGGGGTCGCAGAAGGCGACGCACAGCGCGGGGCCCTCGACGCCTCCCCGCCGGACCCCCGTAGGAATAATCAATTTCCTGGCGGGCCCGCTGGCGCGGGTGCCCCGAGCGATGCAACGCGTTCCGTCGTGTAGCTCCTCCGCAATCTGGTCTCGCGCCTGAGTGCGAGCCTTTTCGTTCGATCATGCCGAAAGCCGTCTCCAAGTCCATTTGGACTTCCATTGCCATCCCTGGGGTGGCGATTTGCCCGAAACTTGATGTTCTGCCATGGGGTCGATGTCGCGCGATACCTACCGCCGCCGTTGCGCGGGCGCCTCCACTTGATCTGGCTGCCATTGCCCCAATCTGCGAGACCGATATTTTGGGGGGCGGTTCTCTCAAACATAACTTCGCGGTCACGCGCGTGAATGCCTCCCCCGCATGACTGATGAGGCGCGCGTCGCGGACGCGGCCCCGCGCTTTCTTGCCTCGGCCTTTGGTTTCCCAGGCGAAGCAGTTTCTCAATCTCCAGGTATCCACGCTGGGCGCCAGAAAAGGCGGCGCGCCTGAAGCGCGCCACTAACAGGAAAAAACTGTCCATGACGCGCGCAGCTTCCATAGCTCAATCACCGGCCAATCATCCAGTCCTCCCGGCTGCTCGAAAGCGGAAGTCGGGACAGCCGGGGCACCGCTCTGCTTGAACCTGACCCGGGGGCGCTCTTGAAGTTGGGCATCACTGAGGGCAGCTCAAGACCTCGACCGCGCGTGAGCCTGTGCGGGAGACATCTCCGGGCAGGGTTTCACGTGGCCCTCCTGTGCTGCCTGTGTCCACCAAGTTGCCGTCGAAGGTCGCGCACAACGATTGGGCTCTGACCTCCACCTCCTCCTCCGCGCACATGCATAATCCTCCTTTTCTGAAGCTTGGTGACCGCGATGACTGGCGCCACTGTCTGGGTTGCTATCCGACAGATCACGCTGTGGAGCTCCCTCAGGTTCTTGTTGGCGTATGCGGCCTCCACCTCGTTAGCCATCTCTGCCACTCCCCATCTCTGTTCAGCGCTGGCTACTTCTGCCGCGGTTGCGCATGCCTCGTCGCACTGGGGCCCGAACGCCTGGCACCTCGCGGCGGTCTGGTCTGAGAATGCAGCCGTGCGTTTCTGGAGTTGGTGCTTCCGACCAGTGAGCTCCAGCGCGGCGTCTTCAAGGTTGGGTCTCGCCGTCTTCGTCGGTCCCAACACGAAGTGGATGGCAGAAGCCTTGATGACCAGGTGTTCTGGTGCCACGAAATGCTATGATGGTGTGGCATACCAACGGTCATCGCCACGCTCCCCCCGCCAACGCCCGGTGAGTCCATGATGCGCCATGCCCTGGGTGATCGGGGATCTAATGGAGCAGCACCAGGGCCACGACGGAGCTGCAGGTCACGAGCGAGAGCATCTCGGTTCCATCTGGCTGGCTCCGTCTCCGGGGGTTGTCGCGCTATGAGTCCTATGTAAATCAGAGCTCCCACTGGTCTGGGGCCGCAACAAGCTCCAAGACTCACGGGGAGTTCCTTGTTCGGGCTCCGCATGATCCGTTCAAGGATAAATCAACATACGATGTCGTGTTATTTTTGACCGTCTTCTGCTTCCACACCCCGCTCTGGCGGGCACTCTTGCTGAAGGTATTCACGGCTTGGGGGTGGAAGTCTTGCGAACATTCAATGAGTCCCATTCCGTTCGAGTTGGTGGCCACATAACTCCTTCTTTGCCCTTCATATCCGACATGCGGTAGGCTCGGCGACATCGCAGCGTTCGCGTCCAGGGCAGCTCGAACAAAGTAACTGGCTGAAGGCATTCATGCATGATGTTCAGAACTGGTCTTGAAAGGCTCGACCGGCTGCGGTCATCACATGGTGGTGGTGCTCGCCCACTCTGGCCTGGCGGACCTCATTGGTCGGCAAATAACCGTTCGACACGTAGTTTTCTTTCTCTATGTCTCTCTCTCTTCATTTTCTGTGGCCCCTGCGAATCAGCGTGCTTCCCTGCAACCTTCCTTCCATCCACGCGGGGGTGCCTCGGAGCTCACTCAAAGAATACGACTTCAGGCTGAACGCCATCAGGCACCCGTCTCGGCTCGTCCTGGTGGTGCGTGGGGTCGGCATGATTCGATACCCGCCCGCCGTTCTCGGGATCCCAGGCTCACGTGGGGTGCTCGGGATACTGGCAGACGCAGATCGGGCCGCCCTGGCGATTCTGAAGATCTCTGCTGGGCGGCTGGCCCCAAGGTTCACTCTCGTAGTTGTACCCCCAGGGTTGCATCCGCTGCGTGCGGCGGCGAACTCGGCGGCGCTGGCGGCACTGCTGTTTCGCAGCTCTGGTGGCCACGGGCGTCAAGGGTGGTTCTCGCCGAGATGGCGCCGGTGTCCTAGAAAGCGCAGTAGGGGAAGCAAAGCGTGATGTCGGGGCCGTATTTGAATCCCTGATTGGTTGCAATTTGGAAATGTGGTGGCGCCCGTGGCGCAAGTATACCTCTTGCGGTGGAGCCACACACTCACATACACAAGCCCGTGTACCTCCCCTATCAACTTGCTCCCGGGAGGCCTCACACGGAATGGTCGGTCCCTCGTCCCAGGGTCAGGTTTCCCGTGCGGAGGACCAGCGCTCACGTCGCCGATTGTCGGCGACGCTGTACTTCCGCTCGCACGCCTGAGAAGCCGCCGCTGCCATGGGCGCGCGCGCGAGCGGGAGAAGGTCGCTGAGGTTGTTGGGCTGGGAATTGCCACCCAGCACGCCTTGAGCGTGCCCAGATTCACTCGAGCCGTCGAGGATTGCGGACGCCTTCCGCCACCTTCCGCCGAGGAAGAGAAGTCGGCCCTTCGATCTCTGCATGGGACGCCGCGATCAAAGCACAAAACACCACGAGAAACAAGAGCCGGGGCCGTCGAGCCCGTCCTCCTGCGGCTCGCCTCGAGGCGGACAGGCCCGTTAGGGCTTCGGAACGTGGGCCGGGGTAAAACTCGGCAATGGACAAACCTCCCCTTAGTAAACCTCCCCTTGGTGAAAACGGCCTAGGACCGAAACCGACGGACCTGGACCCGCAAGAATGACGGCCGCGACGCCCTCTCGCGAACCGAAAACGGCCAATTCCTTAGTCGACGCGTCAGGGTAGGAGGTCTATCAACCTCCGAGGAACGAGTTCCAGCGTGACAAGACTGCGACTCCGGCAGCACCAGGGTCCCAGACCCCCGACGTTGTGGTCTGTTCATGACCTGCCCCCAGAAGCCTGGACCCCCTTGATGGGACCAGCCTTGCATCCCGAGAAGTCCTCTGACTGCCCTCGGGCGTGGCGCGGGCCCCAGACTAGCTGGAAGCCCCCAGAAACCTCGACTGGGGGATCGACTACAGAATTGATTTACCCCAAAATTGATCTCCACGTCGACTCTTCCACAAAAGTACGTCAACCATTCGTAGGTCTGCGATAGTTCTACGAATTGCCCGTGGATCCGACAAGAAAAAACAATTCTGGGGTGAATCGATTCTGTAGTCGATCCCCTACTGGAAAGCCGTCCGCCGTGAATTGCTGCTATGGCGCGGAGGAGACTTTGGCATGCGGGTCACATCTCGGGGACCTCTGGCGGCCGATGTGGGGACGACCCGGGAACCCCCAGCACGCCCTCGGCGAGGCACAGCTGCTGGAGAGCACCCCGCGCCTGGAGAACCGCCGAGAACTAGGAGGAGGAGGAGGAGGAAGAGGAGGAGGAGGAGGAGGAGGAGGAGGAATAGGGGGAGGAGGAGAAGGAGGAGGAGGAGGACCAGTGTAAAACCAAGAGTCATCAACGATGTTGGAATCAACCGAAGCGTCCGAAAACATCGAACTTCGAACCTTTTGAAGAAGCCCCGCGCAGGGAGCCCCACCACGAGCAGCACGAAGTAGTGCCTGCGGGGGCACGGGCGCCGGATCCCCATGAGGGCAGCCAGGAACCCAACGAACACCACAAGGCCCTCCGCCGTTAGGCTCGCCAGCGCGGTGTAGGACCCCTGGAGCCGGTTTGTGTTTCACTCGGGATAACACCTGTGACGGGCACCGCTTTGAATCTTTTCCCAAGCGCTGGATGCAGTTCACTAGCACGATCGCCTTAAACGGGCTCAAGCTGAGCCCCAGAATGGGCTGCGGAACAGTAGACAAAGACCCTGGCGAGAAAATTCCCCATGACCACACAACTGCATGAACGCTGGCATGTAGAAGTTGTGTTCCCAAAACAATGGTTGCACATAGGGTATCCTACTTCTTCTCTGCGGAATTGAGCTGGTGTGGCGGTCTGGCGGCTACGTCGTCGCCGTCGCCGCCCCGACGCCACTTCGTCGCCGCCCGTCGTCTGGGCCTGGGGGTCGGCTTGGTGGTTATGTCGTCGCCGTCGCCGCCCCGTCGCCGCTTAGATGCTCTTTTCAACATATATGGACGCTACCCCCCCCTCCGCTCCCCAGACTGGCTCTTCTTGTCGTAATGCAAAGTTACATACCATTTTGCCCCATCGACCACCCAAAATCTGAGTTCAGACCATCCCAAGCAAGCCCTTACCGCCCTCCCCCCTCGTCCTCTGCAAGAACTTCTACGCACGCGGGCTCATTCACCAAAAACCAACAATGTGCAATAATGTGCTACAACCGATCGGACTGACTGCGCGGACGCGCGTCGTCGCGCGCGCATGCCGAAATCCTTCGGGAAAAAACCTTCGGCTGAGCAAGAATTTCGAAACCGAACGCCCCATAACGACACATGGTTTTCCAACACGGTTGTTACAACATGTCGTTCGGCTTCTTGTGGTATTTGCACAAAATCATCGGCTTTGTTTCACAACATGTCAGACCATGTTACCAAACGGGCCTCTCTCGCGCGCGCGTCGGCATCGCAACAACTATCTTTGCGCGCGCGCTGTCGCAAACAACCCTGTCAACATATGGGACGAAATGATCACGCGCGCGCGTCGCGCGCGCATGCTGGAATCCTTCAACAACCTCAGGCACATGGGTTTCAAAATCGTATGCCACGAACGCGCGTGAAAACAAACATGGTTTTGCAATGCCAGCTCCCCCCACACAAACAAACAACTGCGTTCGCGGTCCTGCTAATCCTTCGGAAAAACCACAGGTTTTCAACAATCCCATCAACATTTGCAAAACAGGCCTCTCGCGCCGAATGTCGCAATCATTCGAGCGTCCTTTGAGCGCGCGCTGGGAGGGACACGACTCGTGTCAAATTATTCCGCGCGGGTCACTCTCGCGCGTCGGCCGCGCGCGCGTCGAACTCCTTCAAAAGCCTTCATCGCCGACTCGAGGGCGCCGTTTCGCCGTCGGCGTGATCAGCACTGGCGCCGTCACTGGCCTTGCCGCCGTCGCTGTCACCATCGTCACCAGCATCGCTAGTGTCATCCTCGTGTATACCATTGTCGACATTGCCATGATACCGCGCCCTCCCATGTCGTCGACTCGCACCGAAGTGCCCGCTTGGAAGCGCCCAGCGGCCAGCGCCGCGGCCGCGTCGGCCCAGCCAAACTAGCTGGCCACATTGCGCGCGAGTATGCGCGGGCTAGCGCGGCCGCGGCGACGCGCCAGCCAGCGCCAGGCAGTCATCGCAATCGCCGCCGCCTGGGTTTTGCAAACCTAGTTGCGGGTGCGCGGGCGGGATCCGGGATGATTGCGCGAGCAGTGGAATTTACAACCTGAAGTTCGGCAGGGTGACTAAAAAGATGCATATTCTGCCCCCGTCCCCCCCTGGGCTTCACGGCCCCCCTTTTTGGGTTGTGTTGTCGTGCTCATTGTGCGCGCCCGTCAATCCTAAACGCGAACGCGTATCATCCCAGCTACGCAGGCTTCGCTCACCCCCCCCCCCCTCATCACCTACAGAAAATGCCACGCGCGCGCTCGTTCATCGAAAGCACATCAGCCCCCAAGAAACCCTCGGCAGAACATGGGACCACGCGCGCGGGCGCGCGTCGTCGCGCGCGCGGGCCGGGCCCCTTCAACAACTAGAAAGGCTTCGCAAAGATATCAAGGCAAGCGCCCCGGAAACTCATGAAAACACATGGCCTCGCAAAGGGGGCCTCAAACCGCAAAGCCTGCGCCCGCGCTCTTGCGATTTCCGCTGGTTGTTGAACATTTGCAGAACGCGCCGCCAGACGCGCCACTTGTGCGCGCGCGTCGAAATCGCTCGGGCACCCCCGCGCGCGCGCCGTCGCCGGGGCCCCGCGCGGAAAAAAATGAAAGGCGCGCGGGCCCGTCGTCGCCCGAGCACGCCGACGACCGCCAAACAACCTCAGGTTCCGCATGGGTTTCAAAATCGAGCGCTCCAGAAATACGCCAACAAAAGTGTTATGCGTCGATAGTTTTGCACGCAAAAGCCTGCTGTCGCGAACCTGCCAATTCTCGCCAAAACCAGGAGCTTTTCAAGATTTTGAACAATTCGGCAAAACGGGCCCCTCGCGCCGCGCGCCGAAATCATTCGAACACTCTCGGCGCGCTGGGAAGGGGGGGCGCGATCCGCGTCGAATAAAACTATGCGGGCCACTCTCGCACGTTGGCCGCGCGCGCGTGTCCAACTCCTCCCATCGCCTTCATTGCCGACGCGAGGGCGCCGCCATCGTCGTCGGCGTGGTCAGCACCAGCGCCGTCACTGGCCTTGCCTTCGTCGTTGTCATCATCGTCGCCAGCATCGCTGGTACCATCCTCGCGCGTACAATTGTCGACGTTGCCGCGATTGCGGGGCCGCCCAAGTCGCCGACTCGGACTGAAGTGCCTGCTGGAAAGTCGGCCAGCGCCACCGCGGCCGCAACGGTCGCGCAAAACTAGCTGGCAACTGCGCGCGTGAGCATGGGCGGGCTAGCGCGGCCGCAGAAGAAGCACCAGCCAACGCCACGCGGTCCTCGCAATCGCCGCCAAATTTGTTTTGCAGACCAAGTCCCAGGCGGGCGGGGTGGTTGCGCGGGCAGTGGAGCTCGCAAATCATTGCGGACAGATGTTCGTCGCACAGCGTGGATTGCACCACGCGGGGTAGCATGTCACCGAGCGCACAACATTGATTGCACGCGTAGATTGCCGAACGCGACGCCAATTGCACCACGAAGATTCTCTTTCCTAGAAATAAGATGTACTCTACCCCCCCCCCAGCGTTATCCGCCCCCTCTTTCGGGCATGTAAATCATACATGATTCTGACCACATGTCCATCCTAAATATGAACTCGCGCTATCCCAAGGGGGCCCGTATCGGCCCCCCTGAGGTTCCCTTGTAAAAAAACAATACGCGGGGACATTTTTTGTTCTAGCATAAAACCTTTTTGTTCGCGACTCCCTTGCAACAGACAGGACGAAGTGCACGCGCGCGCATCGTCGCGCGCGCATGCCGAAATCCTTCAAAAACCGTCGGTGTCGCAAGGGTTTCGAAATCGAGTTTCCAAAAACATGCATAAACACAGGGTTTCGCAACACTGTTTCGCAAAAAAAGTTTACGCGCGAGCACTTGCGAAATCTTGAGGCAGCCATAAGTTTTTCAAGCATTTCACAGCATGCTAGCAAACGGGTTTCGCGCGCGCGTGTCAAAATCGGTCGAACGCCCTTGCGCGTGTGTCGTCGCGAGAACCCTCTGAAAAAAACTGGACGAAGTGCAGACGCGCGCGTCGTCGCGCGCGTATGCCGAAATCCTTCAAAACCCATCTGCTTCGGAAAGATTTCAACAGCGCGTGTCCAAACAAACCTACAAAAATACAAGGTTTCGCAACACGGATTTTCAACAAAAGCGTGCGCGCGCGCTCTTGCGTCGTCGTCGTCGTCGTCGCCGTCCTCCCTCCTCCCGCGTCGTCGTCGCCGTCGCCTACGACGTCCTCTGTCTTTCCTCGTGTTCGTCGTCGTCGTCGTCCTCTTTGGCGTCGTGGTCCCTTCCGTCGTCGTTGTCGCCGTGGTCGTCCTTCCTCCTCCTCCCTCGTCGTGGTCGTCGTCCGTCGTCGGCGTCTCGTCGCCGTCCCTCCTATTTTGTCGCCGTCGTCGTCGTCGTCGTCGTCGTCGCCGTGGTCTTCCATCCTCCCTCGTCGTTGTCGTCGTCGGCGTCGCCGTCCTTCCGCCTTCTTCGTCGTTCGCGTCGTCGCCGTCCTCCATCCTCCCTCGTCGTTGTCGTCGTTGTCGTCGTTGTCGCCGTCGTCGTCCTCCCTCCTCACTCGTCGTCGTCTTCTTTGGCGACGTCGTCGTCATCTTTGTCGTCGTCGTTGGCGTCGGCGTCGTCGTCGTCTTCGTCGTCGTCGACGTCGGCTTCGTCGTCGTCGCCGCCACCGTCGTCGTCGACGTCGTCGTCGTCGGCGTCGTTGACGTCGTCGTCGTCATCGTCGTCGGTGTCGTCGTTGTCGTCGTCGTCGGCGTCGTCATCGTCGTCGTCGTTGTCATCGTCGTCGTCGTCGTCGTCGTCGGCGTCGGCGTCGTCGTCGTCGTTGTCGGCGTCGTCGAAGTCGTTGGAGACGTCGTCGGTGCCGTCGTAGTCGTTGTCGGCGGCGTCGTCGTCGTCGTTGTCGCTGTCGTCATCGGCGTCGTTGTCGCTGCCAAGTGCCATTTGGTACCCACCGTCACGGTCTCAACAGATTTTGCAAACCAAGTTGCGGGTGGGTGGGTGGGATGTTTTGCGCGAGCAGTGGAGTGGACAATTCACTGCGAACAGAAAGTAAGTCTCCTTTCTAAAGAAAAGAATAGGCTCTACCCCCCCCTGGCGTTATCGGCCCCCCTTTCGGGTATTTAAATCATATTTGATTCTGACCACATGTCCATCCTAAATATGAAACCACAATGTCCCAAGCCAGCCGGTATCCCCCCCCTGGGGTTCCCTGGTGAAAAACACTATGCGGTGACATGTGTTGTTCTAACATCGCAGTTTTTCGACAATCCCTTGTGAAGAGGGACGAAATGCACACGCGCGCGTCGTCGCGCGCGCATGCCGAAATCCGTCAGACACCTTCGATGTCGGAAGGATTTCGCAATCGAGCTTCCACAAAGAATACAAAAACACATGGTTTCGCAACACGGATTTGCTAAAAAAGCTTACGCGCGAGCTCTTGCAAAATCTTCAGAAAACCAAAAAAGTTTTCCAAGATTTTCACAAAATGCTACCAAACGGGCTTCGCGCGCGCGCATGTCGAAATCTGTCGAACGCCCTTGCGCGTGTGCCGTCGCGAGAATCCCCTGCAACAGATGGGACCAAGTGCAGACGCGCGCGTCGTCGCGCGCGTATGCCGAAAACCTTCAAAACCCATCGGTTTCGGAGGGATTTCAAAATCGTGTGTCCAAATAACATACAAAAACACAAGGTTTCGCAACACGGACTTTCAACAAAAGCGTGCGCGCGCGCTCTTGCGTCGTCGTCGTGGTCGTCGTCGCCGTCCTCCCTCCTCCCGCGTCGTCGTCGTCGTCGCCTACGTCGTCCTCTGTCTTTCCTCGTGTTCGCCGTCGTCGTCCTCTTTGGCGTCGTGGTCGCTTTCGTCGTCGTTGTCGCCGTGGTCGTCCTTCCTCCTACTCCGTCGTCGTCGTCGTCGTCCGTCGTCGTCGTCGTCCGTCGTCGGCGTCTCGTCGCCGTCCCTCCTATTTCGTCGCCGTCGTTGTCGTCGTCGTCGTCGTCGTTGTCGTCGTCTTCGTCGTCTTCCCTCCTCCCTCGTCGTTGCCGTCGTCGGCGTCGCCGTCCTTCCTCCTTCTTCGTCGTTCGCGTCGTCGCCCTCCTCCCTCCTCCCTCGTCGTTGTCGTCGTTGTCGGCGTCGTCGTCCTTCCTCCTCCCTCGTCGTCTTCGTTTGCGACGTCGTCGTCGTCTTCGTCGTCGTCGGCGTCGGCGTCGTCGTCTTCGTCGTCGTCGATGTCGGCGTCGTCGTCGTCGCCGCCGCCGTCGTCGTCGTCGTCGTCGTCGGCGTCGTTGACGTCGTCGTCGTCGTCGGTGTCGTCGTTGTCGTCGTCGTCAACGTCGTCATCGTCGTCGTCGTTGTCATCGGCGTCGTCGTCGTCGTCGGCGTCGGCGTCGTCGCCGTCGTCGTCGTCGTCGTCGTCGTCGTCTTCGTCGTCGTCGTCGCCGTCGTCGTCGTCGTTGTCGGCGTCGTCGAAGTCGTTGGAGACGTCGTCGGTGTCGTCGTAGTCTTTGTCGGCGGCGTCGTTGCTGTCGTCGTCGGCGTCGCTGTCGTTGCCAAGTGCCATGTGGTACCCACCGTCACGGTCGTAAGAGATTTTGCAAACCAAGTTGCGGGTGGGTGGGTGGGATGTTTGCGCGAGCAGTGGAGTGGACAACTCACTGCGAACAGAAAGTAAGTATCCTTTTAAAAAACAGAATAACTATACCTCCCCTCCCCCCGGCGTCATCGGTCCCCCTTTCGGGTCTGTAAACCACATATGATTATGACCACATGTCCATCCTAAATATGAAACCGCAATGTCCCAGGCCAGCCGGTATCCCCCTCCTGAGGTTCCCTTGTAGAAAAAACACTATGCGGTGACATTTGTTGTTCGAACATAACACTTTTTCGCGAATCCCTTGTAAAAAAAGGACGAAGCGCACGCGCGCGCGTCGTCTTTCCAGTTTCCAGTTTGCACCGAAGGATCCGCAGTCCACAGAGAGCAGAACCTTCAGCAAAAAACGGGAGGGGGGGGAAAGGGGGGAGGGCACGAGCTACACGGCTTGCCGTCCATACAGCCGCGTGCTGCGCCCAAACGATTGTCGTCTGGCACTCGGGTCGCGGCCTTCCTTGAGGAAAGCCAGAGACTGCGCAGCAGCGTCATTACGTGGCCGCCCCAGGCAGGGCGCCAGTAACAAGTGCATGCGCTGCCTCGCAAACGCCCCGCAACTCGAGCACCAGAGGATGGGGAGGGGAGAGCCAGGATCCCCCGCCCACAGCTTATGGGACGGGTGGGCGCTACGCGCCACACGCGGCCATCCCTGACATCTGTAGCTGGCCAGGGAGGAGTACGTCCGTCCTGTACCAATGCGCCTGGCGCACAAATAGCCCTTACCCCATCTTAGGGTAATGTATGACGAAATCATCCAAAAACCTTCGGTGCCGGAAGGATTTCGCAATCGAGTTTCCAAAACAAACATACAAAAACACAGGGTTTCGCAACACTTATTTGCTACAACAGTTTCGGCGCGAGCTCTTGCGAAATCTTCAGAAAACCATAGGTTTTCAAGATTCTCACAACATGCTATTAAACGGGCTTCGCGCGCGCGCATGTCGAAATCTGTCGAACGCCCTTGCGCGTGTGACGTCGCGAGAATCCTTTGCAACAAATGGGACGAAGTGTAGACCCGCGCGTCGTCGCGCGCGTATGCCGAAAACCTTCAAAACCCGTCGGTTTCGGAAGGATTTCAAAATCGTGTCCAAATAACGTACAAAAACACAAGGTTTCGCAACACGGATGTTCAACAAAAGCGTGCGCGCGCGCTCTTGCGTCGTCGTCGTCGTCGTCGTCGTCGCCGTCCTCCCTCCTCCCGCGTCGCCGTCGTCGTCGTCGCCTACGTCGTCCTCTGTCTTTCCTCGTGTTCGTCGTCGTCCTCCTCTTTGGCGTCGTGGTCGCTTTCGTCGTCGTTGTCGCCGTGGTCGTCCTTCCTCCTCCTCCGTCGTCGTCGTCGTCGTCCGTCGTCGGCGTCTCGTCGTCGTCCCTCCTATTTCGTCGCCGTCATCGTCGTCGTCGTCGTCGTCGTTGACGTCGTCGTCCTCTTTGGCGTCGTGGTCGTTTCCGTCGTCGTTGTCGCCGTGGTCGTCCTTCCGTCGTCGTCCGTCGTCGGCGTCTCGTCGT
Source organism: Prorocentrum cordatum (assembly GCA_963575745.1). Lineage (NCBI taxonomy): Eukaryota > Dinophyceae > Prorocentrales > Prorocentraceae > Prorocentrum > Prorocentrum cordatum. The sequence continues at coordinate 674,722 of CAUYUJ010021860.1, read as the reverse complement.
CGTCCCTCCTATTTCGTCGCCGTCGTCGTCGTCGTCGTTGTCGTCGTCGTTTTCCCTCCTCCCTCGTCGTTGTCGTCGTCGGCGTCGCCGTCCTTCCTCCTTCTTCGTCGTTCGCGTCGTCGCCGTCCTCCCTCCTCCCTCGTCGTCGTCGTCGTCGTCGTTGTCGCCGTCGTCGTCCTTCCTCCTCCCTCGTCGGAGTCTTCGTTGGCGTCGTCGTCGTCGTCTTCGTCGTCGTCGGCGTCGTTGTCGTCGTCGAAGTCGTCGGAGACGTCGTCGGTGTCGTCGTAGCCATTGTCGTCGTAGTCGGTCTTATGAGGTTTTGCAGACCAAGTTGCGGGTGGGCTGGTGGGATGTTTGCAAGAGCGTGGGATGTGTCAAATCATGAGTAAAAATCAATTCTTTAAAAAACAGAATGGGATCTACCACCCCCCCCCGTCGCTATCGCCCCCCCTTTCGGGTATGTAAATCATTTACGATTCTGACCACATGCCCATCCGAAATATGAATTTACACTATCCCAGGCCAGCCGGGTTCCCCCCCTGAGATTCCCTTGTAAAAAACACTATGCGGTGACATTTTTTGTTCTAACGTAACACTTTAAGAATCCATCGCCCCAAAAAACGAAGTGCACACGCGCGCGTCGTCGCGCGCGCATGCCGAAATCATGAAAAAACCTTTGGTGCCGGAAGGATTTCGCAATCGAGTTCCCAAAACACATACAAAAAACACAGGGTTTCGCAGCACTGATTTGCTAAAAAAGATTCCGCGCGAGCTCCTGCGAAATCTTCAGGAAACCATAGGTTTTCAATATTTTCACAACATGCTATTAAACGGGCTTCGCGCGCGCGCATGTCGAAATCTGTCGAACGCCCTTGCGCGTGTGACGTCGCGAGAATCCTCTGCAACAAATGGGACGAAGTGCAGACGCGCGCGTCGTCGCGCGCGTATGCCGAAAACATTCAAAAACCGTCGGCTTCGGAAGGATTTCAAAATCGTGTCCAAAAAACGTAGAAAAAAACACAAGGTTTCGCAACACGGATTTTCAACAGAAGCGTGCGCGCGCGCTCTTGCGTCGTCGTCGTCGTCGTCGTCGTCGTCGTCGTCGCCGTCCTCCCTCCTCCCGCGTCGCCGTCGTCGCCGTCCTCCCTCCTCCCGCGTCGCCGTCGTCGTCGTCGCCTACGTCGTCCTCTGTCTTTCCTCGTGTTCGTCGTTGTCGTTCTCTTTGGCGTCGTGGTCGCTTCCGTCGTCGTTGTCGCCGTGGTCGTCCTCCCTCCTCATCCGTCGTCGTCGTCGTCGTCCGTCGTCGGCGTCTCGTCGTCGTCCCTCCTATTTCGTCGCCGTCGTCGTCGTCGTCGTTGTCGTCGTCGTGTTCCCTCCTCCCTCGTCGTTGTCGTCGTCGGCGTCGCCGTCCTTCCTCCTTCTTCGTCGTTCGCGTCGTCGCCATCCTCTCTTCTCCCTCGTCGTTGTCGTCGTTGTCGTCGTTGTCGCCGTCGTCGTCCCTCCTCCTCCCTCGTCGGAGTCTTCGTTGGCGTCATCGTCGTCGTCGTCTTCGTCGTCGGCGTCGGCGTCGTTGTCGTCGTCGAAGTCGTCGGAGACGTCGTCGGTGTCGTCGTAGCCGTTGTCGTCGTAGTCGGTCTTATGGGGGTTTGCAGACCAAGTTGTGGGTGGGTGGGTGGGATTTTTGCAAGAACGTGGGATGTGTCAAATCATGGGTAAAGATCAACTCTTCTAAGAACAGAATAGAATCTACCCCCCCGGGCGTTATCGCCCCCCCTTTCGGGTATGTAAATCATATACGATTCTGACCACAGGTCCATCCGAAATATGAATTTACACTATCCCAGGCCAGCCGGGTTCCCCCCCCCTGAGGTTCCCTTGTAAAACTATGCGGTGACATTTTTCGTTCTAACATAACACTTTAAGAATCCATTGCCAAAAAAAGACGAAATGCACACGCGCGCGTCGTCGCGCGCGCATGCCGAACGCCGAAAGCATGAAAAAAACCGTTGGTGCCGGAAGGATTTCGCATTCGAATTCCACCAAAAACATACAAAAAACACAGGGTTTCGCAACACTGATTTGCTAAAAAAGCTTCCGCGCGAGCTCTTGTGAAATCTTCAGAAAACCATAGGTTTTCAAGATTTTCACAACATGCTATTAAACGGGCTTCGCGCGCGCGCATGTCGAAATCTGTCGAACGCCCTTGCGCCTCTGCCGTCGCGAGAATCCTCTGCAACAGATGGGACGAAGTGCAGACGCGCGCGTCGTCGCGCGCGTATGCCGAAAACCTTCAAAAACCGTCGGCTTCGGAAGGATTTCAAAATCGTGTGTCCCAAAAACGCACAAAAACCCAAGATTTCGCAACACGCATTTTCAACAAAAGCGTGCGCGCGCGCTGTTGCTTCGTCGTCGTCGTCGTCGTCGTCGTCGCCGTCCTCCCTCCTCCCGCGTCGTCGTCGTCGTCGCCTACGTCGTCCTCTGTCTTTCCTCGTGTTCGTCGTCGTCGTCATCTTTGGCGTCGTGGTCGTTTCCGTCGTCGTTGTCGCCGTGGTCCTCCTTCCTCCTCCTCCGTCGTCGTCGTCGTCGTTCGTCGTCGGCGTCTCGTCGTCGTCCCTCCTATTTCGTCGCCGTCGTCGTCGTCGTCGTTGTCGTCGTCGTCTTCCCTCCTCCCTCGTCGTTGTCGTCGTCGGCGTCGCCGTCCTTCCTCCTTCTTCATCGTTCGCGTCGTCGCCGTCCTCCCTCCTCCCTCGTCGTTGTCGTCGTTGTCGTCGTTGTCGCCGTCGTCGTCCTTCCTCCTCCCTCGTCGGAGTCTTCGTTGGCGTCGTCGTCGTCGTCGTCTTCGTCGTCGTCGGCGTCGGTGTCGTCGTCGAAGTCGTCGTCGGTGTCGTCGTCGTCGTTGTCGCCGGTGTCGCCGTAGTCGGTCTTAAGAGGTTTTGCAAACCAAGTTGCGGGTGGGCGGGTGGGAGGTTTGCTCGAGCAGTGGAGATGATGACTTCAAGTTCAGCAGAGTGGGTTGCACCACGTAGATTGCACCGCGCAGACTGCAGCACGCCAGCTGCCCCGCATAGACTGCGCGCCACATGCATTGTAAAGTGCGGGTTGCCTTGTTCCATAAAAATACGGGGACCGACCCCCCCATCCCGCCCCGGACTTAACGCGTCACCTTTCCGTGCTGCAATTTGCATGTGCTTCTGCTCCAATCGCGCATCCTGAATATGAATTCGTCGAGGCCCAGCCAAACTGGCAACGGCTCCATTGCAAAAGGATGCAACACAGAAACACGCGTAGTGCGCGTACATCTTCGGCATCTGGGAGCCCGTGGCCCGCGGCCCATATCCTCAAGAGCTGCTCGGCCAGCGTCCATCTGAGTCTTCGCTGTCGGGTAATAGTGCCGACGCCCATGAAACGTGAACTGCGCTGCTTCTTCATCAGATTTGCCGATGAGAGGCAATATCAACAACTGACGATAAGAACGATTCAAATCTGAATGCTCGGCTATCCGGGTAAGAAAACAAGAGCAACCATCCGACACTCCATAGGCGACGAAGTCTTCACCTGGCAGACCTTGCCGCGACAATTCCGACAGAAACAGGCCTGTCGAATCGTCTACCGTGAAACCGCACCGGCGTGCGGCCCACGGAATGCACCGCCCGCTGCCCTTGTTGAGCGCCAGCCCGTGAATGGAACCAGCTGTGCGGCCGATGTCCCTCGACCTGAAGATATCGGCTGCCCGGCCTGACATGTGAGCTGCTGCCGTGCACACCCCAGCCGTGGACCTAAGAGCCGGCGTAGGGGCTGAAGATATCTGTTGCTCAAGGCCCATAATGATATCCTCACCTGGGAGCAGGGCCGGCGTGGGCGGTAATTTGGGTGTACCAGGTCCCCTCGCTGTGCCTTGCCGCCTGACTGGTGGCGAAGTGGAACGAAGTTGAACACCAAAGACATCCTCTATCCACGGGATAGCCCAACGAGCCCTTGATGAGGCGCTGGGATTCTTATCATCCGCTGTAGCCTTGACCCACGCTGCCACTTCCTACTGCGACGGCCGCAGTGGATCCACGCCCTGAGACGCCATGGTACTGAAATACAACTTAGACGTGGACAGGCGGCCGGACATCACCCGCACAGAGCGGCTGCCTGACCTGTACACCTCGCGCTGTAGATCAGCCGCGCCTGCCGTACACGCAGGTCAATAAAACCTTGGAAACGGGCAGTCTCCGAGCCATACTGTTTGAAGAACTCCTCGAACCTCACCATGACCCTCTCCAGCTGAGACGCCTGCTGTGCTGCGTACGTCTTAACCGCACGCGGAGGGACTAGGCTTTGCCCCAATGCCAGGCGTTGAGACAGCTTACGGTGTCGCCGGCGAACTGTTTCGACCTGTAGCGGCCGAGCCTGTTTAGATGGACGAGCTGGCGCAGCTGGTGGCGGAGCTGGGCGATCGCCTTCGGACAAGGATGCCCGAGATTGTAGGCGCCCCCAGCCGTTACGACAACCTCCAGTCTGCTGCGCTGCTGCCTGAACCAACCTGCAACGCTCAAGACCCACTGCCGCCTGCAGCATACTGGCTAGTAGATCACCACAATACGCAAGATCAACGACGGAAACGGCACCTTCCCTCTTGAGGGAATCACATATCGACGTCGTCGCATCTTGCGAAGCCCCCAAACCCAACAGCACGTCAAGGATACTTGCCACTTTGGCGAAAGCGAGCAAGCAAACTCCCTGAGATGCTGATGTTTGAGAGGACGGCTACGGATGAGCACCTCCTGCACCCCATCCCACACCACCCACTCCGTGCCACTTCATGCTCACCTGTTGCACTGCGGAGAAAGACCGCGCCGAGACCTCAGAAGCACCGAAATTCGTGACATGTTCCTTGCGTCTTAAAGCTCTCGGCGAGGGGCAGCCTGTTTTTGTCAACAGTTAAGGGAGCAATGTGTAAGACCTTTTCTATTAAACTGTGTTTGGCTCCATGTGCTCATGAAGACTTGCACTCTTCATGGCAGGAGGCGCCGAGAGCAATATGTCCCGGGCACGGTGCGCGACGCGCCGGACCCGCGACATACTCAACCCGCGCCTCCCAGCGCAAAACGTGAAGCAACTGACTCAACACTGCAGCGAAGCTCCCAGGGCCCTCCAAGCCGTCTTCACGACAGACGGTGGTGATGATGATGATGATGATGATGATGATGATGATGATGATGATGATGATGATGATGATGATGATGATGATGATGATGATGTGGGTGGGTTCCTGTTCCTGTTTCTGCGCTGAGTGTCCGAAAGAAATCACCAACCCCACTTAGGATGTGTGGTAAAAAAAACCTGCCGCCCGCGTCACGGTGAACTCTCCCCCTTTCCCCCCCAGGTCACGTCCCGATCCGCGTCGGCGCCGCCTGGGAAGTTCCCATCCGTGCGCGTTCCCAAACAGCGCCGATGCGAATCCTGAGCTGACTGACCTCATCCCCCCCTCCCCCCAGTCACGCCTGTGACCACCAAGGGAAAAAAAAACGCTCTCCTGCGGCTGCTTGCCATCGCGCCAGAGCCACGGGCAGCTATTTAGGGAGCGCAGCACGAGCTCGAACAGCCTCGCGGAAGCAGCGGAACACGTCCGCATCCGCGCCCCCCTCCCCCCCGGCGGTCTGGGCACCGAAGGCGTGACTCAGAGGATGCGGAATTCCATGGGCGCGGATCCGCGCGGAGCATCCGCGCAAGGCCAACTTGCATCCATGGGGTCGCGGCCGAAAAAAACCTTTTAGACATCCGACGCCCTGACTTTTTCAATGCGAAGTTCTCGCCGGGAACCGGGAAAAGGCTGGGGACTTCCAGCGGAAGTCCTGGCCCTTTCACCGGGGTCGGTATCTTAGCCCGGCCCTTTTTTTGACGGTCCTAAGGCCCCAGGAGGCCGAACACGGCCAACACCTACCGTCGTGAACTTTTTTCACTGCGCCAGCATGTCGGGGGCCAGACCGCGCACCCGCGGGTATGGGTATGTCTCCCCCAGGGGCGTCCTTCCGCTCCCGTAGATCACCACCGCCACCAACAGCAGGCGGGAACTCTGCTTGACCGCTTCGAGGATCTGCCTCTGAGCCTGCCTGCGCAGTTTGGCCTCGCTCTGTTCCTCCGCCCTCGCCATGACGGATTCGTGGCTGACCACCCGGCCCCAGCGCATGGCGGAGACCAGGACCTCGAGCATAGCTGAACGAAATCCTATTCCCACTGGCGTGCCCTTGGTAGGGCGGGATGGGCGAGATGGGAATACATCTGTATGTGTACATATACATATACACATATATATATATATATGTACACGTGTATGTGCACATTTGAACATGTTAGCCAGCGCGGGCCCTAAACCGTGTGTTATAGCAATCAACGTGGTGCAGGCTATGTTATGTGTGCAATTCAAATTCTGTTGTGCAAATACCGGTTGTGCAGTATACATAATGCAATTTATGTTGTGCCGTACACGGGGTGCAATGTATGTGTGAACGGTCATAGGGCGCGCCGCAAGCAAAGCAACAATTCGTTCAACCGATGCGCTGCAATCGTTACGGTGCACTCTATGCGGCGTAATCGCCGTGGTGCGGTGTGCATAAACATATACATTGACATATGAATATATATATATATATATATATATATGTATATGCATACTTATCCATTTATATGCGTATACGTGTATAAGTTATGTGCAGTCTACGTGATTGTGCCACAGATGTTGTGTAACCGACTTGGTGCAATATACTTGCGTAACCAATAGTTTACCATTTGTGTGGCGGTGCCGCGTGTGTGTATATATATAAATAGGTTGCGCACTCTTGTGGTGCAATCGATAGTGTGCAATTGATGCTAGTAGCGAATTGCCAACTCCATTGTTCGCGCAATCGTCCCACCCATCCGCCCTAACTTGGTTTATGAAGCGGCCGCGCTAGCGCGCACAGGCTCGCGCGCAGAGCGGTCAACTAGTCTGTCGCGACGGACGCGGCCGCGGTGGCGCTGACCGCTGGGGAGTTCCCAGCACGTTTCGCCGGCCGCGGTGACGCGCGGGCACACCAGTGCGAGTCCGTGAGCCCATGATGACGTCGAGATCGGCAGACACGATGATGATAGCAGCGATGCTGGTGACCCGATTGGCCAAGACGACGGCAAGGGCAATGACGGCTCCGCTGCTGATCACGCAGATGAAGATGGTGATTTCCACGCGTCGGTGATGAAGTTGTTGGAAGGATTTCGACATGCGCGCGCGGCCGACGCGAGCGAGTGGCCCGCATGGTATGATTTGACAGGGATCGTACCCCCACCCAACTCACGCGCAAGGGCGTTCGAATGATGTCGACATGCGCACGCGAGGGCCCCGTTTGGCCGAATCTGATGAACATGTTCAAAAACATACGTATGTTTTCTGAAAAATTCGATAGATCGCGCGCGCATTTATTTGCTTCGGGGGGGAAGTTGCGAAACCCGATGCGTGTGTTTTTACATTATTCCCACGCTCGATTTTGAAACCCACGCAACACCTGCGGTTTTGTAGAGATTTCGGCATGCGCGCGCGACGGCGCGTGCGTCCCATCCTGTTGCAGGGGACTTTTGAAAACTACGGATTTTGAGAGTGCGCGCGCATACGACTAACCGACCAAGTGAAAGGGGGGGTCCATAACCGAACTGCTGCCAAGGATGGTACGGAATCATCTTTAGGGTGGACGAATGTGCAACAACAGATGCGGAACACAACATGAACAAAAACGGTGTCCCGTTAACCCTGAGAGGGTGGGGGGTGGTAGATCCTCATTCCTTTTTGGAAAGGATGGTATAAGTGGTTCAGTATGTATAAATATATATATATATATATACGCAGACATACATACATTGCCACTGAGCAAAATTAACGCACCGCAGGCGCGATTTGTTTCGTGCAGTCTACGCGGTGCAGTCCAAAGGCGGCGACGGGCGGCGATGAGGCGGCGACGACGCGGCGACGGCGACCACATAGCCGCCAGACCGACCACGCGGCCGAGGCGACGGGCGGCGACGAGGCTGCGACTGTGGCGGCGGACGGCGGCCACATAGTCGCCAGACCCATAGCCGCCAGACCGACCACACGGCCTAGATGACGGGCGGCGGCGAGGCGGCGACGGGGCAGCGGCGGCGGCCACGTAGCCGCCACACCAACCACACGGCGCAGTTGCTCAGAGCACACGTAAGATGCCCTACGTATAAACACTGCTGGGAGAACATGCCTGTTTCCAGACATGTCTCTAAACACACTCATGCCTAAACATGCATATTGCTTGCCCCAATGTAACATACTCACATGAATGTGTCTAGATAGAACGTGTATGTATGTATGTATGTATGTATGCATGTACGTATACTTGTATATCCACATGCGCCATCGTGCCTCTAGGTACGAAGTGGATTGCTCCCCATGCGTCTAGACTTTCCTATACACTGTGTGCAGCACTGAGTGAAACAAATTCAAGCCGGGTGCCCAACATCTCAACTCTTCTGGGAGGTCCCCTCGCTGCTGGGCTGCCTCGCACGACTTTCCTAAAGGCCCCAATGCCCCTATAAGGGCCCCAGAGGCCCTAAAGACAGTCCAAAATGGCACGGGGTCGCCCAAATATCGCCCTAAGACGCCTACGATGGCCCGGAGACGGCTCAAGTGGCCCCCCAAAACGCCCCAAGAGGTCTCCAAGAGGCCCCCCAAAGAAACCATTGAGTTCCGATGGATTTTTGATAGATTTTGATGTTCTCGCCTTTTCTAGCTTTCGACGCTCCAAGACGTTTAAACGACCTCCCAAATCAACCCACGAGGCCCCCAAACGCGCCCCAAAACGGCCAAAGATAGGCCCAGGACGGCCCCCTAGAATGCCAATAAGCCTCGAAGAGTCTCCACACATGACCAAGAGGCCCCTGAGAGGCCAAAATCATGCTCCAATGGGCTCCCAAGAGACTCCCGACATATCCCAAGGCACCCCAAAACCGAATCCGAGATGTTTCCGATAGGTTTCCTAAAAGATCCCCAGGGACATCCCACAGGCCTCTGACCTACAACACAAACACGGTGGCGGGATGGGCCGACGGCCACACACATCACATTCTTTCCGCAAACATCCGCCTGCTCTGGTGTTGGCCGTGTAGATCGTGCGCGTGCCGCTCGCATCAGGAACCAAGTACTTCCAAACGGAGCGCGAAGCAGAGACAATGATGCCAATGTAGAAATATTTTGGAGCGATGGGGGGACAAGCAGAGAGAGAGAGAGAGAGAGAGAGAGAGAGAGCGCAAACATCCGATGAACATCGTGCCAACAACCGCTTCTTCATGCCAGCCTGGGGCCCCAACCTCGACGGGCAAGCTCCAGCAACACGCGAACAAGTGGAGTTGGACTGCAGATGTCCGCGCCCATCCCGCCAAAACCGCAATGATGAGAATACGTACCTTCAGCCACTCGCACTGGCACTGGACACAGGCACTTCCGAGAAAAGGGGGAGAGAAGGACGAGTAAATGGCAGGAGGCGACGGAAGAGGGCAAAAAGAGAACGGATGAACTTGAAAGACGCACGCACGAATACAACATCCCACAGCGAACGGGGAGCAGATCGAAGGGCGGGGACCGCCGGCGAACTAGTGCCCACGAGGCGAGGCACAGTCAGTCAAACGAGTGAACAGGAAAAGGAGGGAGGAGGAGGAGGAGGAGGAGGAGGAGGAGGAGGAGGAGGAGGAGGAAAAGGAGGAGGGAGAGGACACAACGCTGCGCGCGGACTCACGGCGGCACCCCGTGTATGGGGAGCGGCAGGAGAGACCGGGCGGTCGGACGATGGCCTCCCTCTCGTGCTGCCGGCACCAGCGCCAATTATCGTAAGCAACCCGTTGGTTGCCCTGGCGACTGGAGGGGCCATGAACGACCACGAACTCGCCCCGTCTACGCAGGGACGCGCAGATGCCCACAGCGCCACGCTAGCCACTTGGCTGGCATGGCTGCGGGGAGGGAAGAGGGAGGAAAGGGGCGGAACAAAGACATCCCGGCATAACAACTTGTACGACTAAGCTCTGGTAGAGGGAAATTGCGCCGTGCACCTTCAATGTGGAGGCCTGGAGCCCACCGTCACGGACCATGGTAACTCCCGCATTAGCATGCTCTCTCGGAGTACGACGTAAGCCTCCGGGCGGCTTTCTAGTCACGGAATCGCAGCAACGGGAACGCTTTCATTCATGACAGATCCAGGCATGAGCCCCCAGGTGGACGACCCGGGAGAGCAGCGACAGCACCAGGGGGCAAAGGAGGGGAGGAACCGACGACCCGGAGGAGAGGGGAGGCAAAACCCGGGCGACCGCCCGAGAGACGAGCATGGGAGGGGAAGGCAAAAGAACGATGCAGCACGGCAGAGGAGGGGAGGACGACGATACCACCTGGAGGCAAACATCGCCTGTTGCCGCTGCCCGCCATTTTTTGAAAGCATCAGGCGGGCGGAAATCGGCCTGTCCGGCCCGACGCGCACTTGAACACCTGCGCTGGCCGGCCCTCCCAAGCAACCCCGGATAACAATTGGGGACGCAAAGCATTTGGGAACCGAATTTCGTGACAAATTCGTTGCGTCACACTCCCGCGCAATATGCGCATGATCGGATTGGTGTAGGAGAAAGCTTTCTCAAGCTGACAAGAATCGCATCAACAAAATGTGGTTTCATTCCTTGTTTCACAATCGCTGCGCGGCGAGGGGAGGGGGGAAGGAGGGAAGAAGGAGGGGGCGATAGCGCGCTCGCGCCAGGCGGTCTGGCTTTGAAGCGCCCAGCCGGCCTGATGGAGACCAGGCGGCAAAACAACGCAGGGCCTTCGTGTCACGGCTCCGGTCTTCCGCGATTGCCCTCGTGCTGGAACTCCACGTAGGCGCCTGGCAGGCCCCCCAGCGTCAGGCGGCCCGTTTTTGCGCTAATGTAGCAGCGATGCAAGGCATAGGTTGCAACTGCGCGTCGGCGGATGGCCTTTTGATCCTTTCGCGTCTCGGTGCCCCCATCCATGAAGAAGAATGCCTCCAGCACAGCGTCTGCCGATGTGGGCGGGATCCAAGATCTACTCCACAACAACTGGCGGGCTCCTGGGCAAAAGGCCAGATGCTCGACGCTGTCCACCTGAGCACCGCGGCAAACCCCTCGCCCCTGGAAGCGGGCCTTCGTGTACCAACCGTTGGAAAGCAGCCGCAAACACGCCGACATGACTCGTGGTTGGCACATTGCTGAAATCACTGAAAGGGCACGCGCCGCCTTTCCAACTCGCCGGCCGGGAAGGACGATGACCTGCCACCGCGTCAACCATCTGCGCAAATTCACTTGCGCTCCCAGACCGTGTTCGCCGTGCAACAAGTCATCTGCTCGTCGCTACCAGCCCGCCCTGTCTTCCGGTTTATGTATGGAGGGAACTGCCGCCGCAGAACTTGCAACTTGTCGTCAGCCTGGGACAACTGCAATAAGAAACACCTGTTCATGCCAAAATCAGAACCACCCAAGCCAGGCCAGGGACGCTTCGGTCGAGGCACACGAAGCCCCCGCATTGCCCTTGCTCGAGCGTCAATGCGGAGCCCGCTTTGCGATTCCCACTTGGCGACCAGAGCCGTGGCCGCTTGCACGGCGGCGGCTACGTCGATGAACTCGTCGGGGAAGTGCATGTCAGCCTGTAGTGTCAGAAGAGTTCCGATTCACTCTCTGCCCCGAAGTCTGGACACGCGAGTCATGTCTAATCGTGCTCATTCCTAGTTATGCTCGTTTCTAATTGTTCCTGGCCCCCTAGTGGCCAGGAAGGGGCCGAGGATACAACAAGTGGAAATCAAATGATATTGGCCCTCCAAAAATGAAGGAACCTTCGAAGGATTAGAGATGAGCAGTGTGGAACCCCGAAATATTTTTTGAGCGGCGGCAGCCAAGAGAGGTGCCCGCGCCCAGGTCCAACGTAAACGCCCAAGTACTTTTAGAATGGTCAGCCATCAACACGCCCCCCTCGCCCTGGCGCCGCGAAGGCGACCTCGGCGCGAGCGGCGGTCTCGCCGCAAGGGTCCAGGGGCAAGATGGCGGTTTTAGGCATATGGTGGGGGCCTTTTTTATAAATATATATGTAGGCCCTGCGCGCGCGCAGGGGGGTCATGCATGCATTCAAAGCAAAATGGGGGCGGCAGGCCGATGCTACCCGCGCGCCCACGCGGCCGCCAGCTGCGCCTCCAGGTCCATCAGGAGGGCTGACGTCGCGTCGCGGAGCTCGTCCGATGCCGACCGCCATTGGCCCGAGGCCTCCTCGGGCGCGGTCGGGCACGGTTCCGAGTGGCGCTCCAGTTGGTCTTCCGCCGAGAGGTCCGCGCAGGCGTCCAGCTCAGCCACGGCCTCTGCAGCAACCACACTGCTGTGCGTGCCCTCGGGCTCCGCGATGTCTGCTGCGTCGCCCCTCGGGGCGGGCTCCTGGGCAGCCACGCCTCGGGCCTGCGTGCCGCCACTGAGCCTCAGCGCAGCGCCACCTGCATCGCCACACAGCGCGTCGTGCTCCGCGTCGCCAGGCGCCTCGCTACCAGCAGCCTCGGCCAGCCCGATGGGCTCCGAGGTGCCTGCGGTGCCGCCGCACTGGGCGGCCTCCTGGGCGAACCCGCCGCGGGCCCGCGCGCCCTCCTCCGCGTCGTGGAGCTTCCCGAACTCGCCGCGACCCTGGGACTGCGACTTCGGTGGGCTGAATCCACCTGTCCCAGGGCCGGGCTCCGCCGCGGCGGCGTACATGAAGTCGGCCTCGCCGCCGAGCTCCGCCGCCAAACCGGCCATCAGCTGGTCCAGGTCGTCCTGGACGCCGACAGCCTCCAGATCCGTGTCGATGCCGTCGGTCTGCGCGTGCTGGCAACCCTCGCTGAGAAGCGCCTCCTGCATGGGGGCGGCGTAGGCGATGAGGTCCGCCAGCAGCTGGTTGGCGTTGTGCGGCGTGTGAGGGACGCCGCCGCCGGGCGCGCCAGCGCCGATGGGGCCGAGGGGGACGAAGGGAGGCGCATCCGCCCTCAGCGCGCCATCGGCCGCCGCGCGCCGCTCCAGCCGGGGTCCCCGCTGCGCAGATCGTAGCTCCGCCGCGCTGGCCGCCACGATGTCCATGCCATGCGCCTCGGCATGGAGGGCGACATTGCGGCGCAGGCGCTCGAGCCAGGATGGGGTCCACCCTCCCAGCGTGGCCTGCAGCGCGGGGAGCATCGCCTGCAGCCTATGGGCCACCTCGTCATCACCGATGACCGCGCCCAAGGCCTGCTCCGCGGCCTCCAGACGGGCCCGAGTCCTCCCTAACTCGCCCGTCAGCCGCCGAACGGCGTTGTCGGCGGACCACTTAGCCCACTGCCGTCCCGCAGCACGCTGGGCCGCCGAACGCCTTGGCGCGCACTCCGCGCCATCCCGCGCCATCCCGGGTCCCGCGCGCACCCGAAAGCGGGCGGAACCAGGCCTTGAGCCAAAATGGCTACGGATGGTGGGGGCATTGGATGAAGAAGTATTGGATAAGGAGTCCAAGGTTTGGAAGCCAGTGGAACTCCAATCGCGGATTGGCAGTGGATACTACCGCCGCCCTCATCTGATAAGGAACCCTTCAGGGTCTGAAGCCTCTTGGACGCATTCCTTAACGAACCCCCCCACCGTATTCAGGTCGAGCCCAGAAGCCTGGGAGGAATAGTCAAAAAAACGCTTGCGCGCGCGGGTCCCGCGCGGAGGAATCATGGCCAAGTCGTCTGCCCAAGCCCGCAGCAGTGCCGACGCGAAGGTCTTGGCGAGCCGGCGCAGGAAGAGGGCCGATGTCACCGCGAACAGGAGGGGTGACAAAAGGCACCCCTGCCGAATGCCCCTCGGAATATCGAAGCCCATGTGTCTGGCACCGCCGAGGTTGATGCGGCAACGACTGCGTCGATAGAGGCCCATGACACAATTCTGCAGCCAGCGAGGCCAACCGCAACCGAAACTACTGAACAACTCTCGGAACAAGTCGTGCTCAACTGAAAGAAGCACCGCTGCGAAGTCGAACGATATGGCAGATGCGCCATCCTCCTCGGCCGCTCTCTGCAACATTGCTTCGTCGACGTCGATCAGACTGGCAATCACAGACCTGCCCCTGAGGAAGCCTCGCTGGTCCTCCGTGGTGAATGGGCCCAGCGGCGGTTCCAGTGCCAAGTGGCAGGCGCTGGCCAGCAGGCGCTTCTCGGCGTTAGTGATGCTCAGAGGCCGCACCCCGCCCGGGCCACACACACACACACATCACATATGTATGCATACATACGTCGGAGTGAACGGCTGAAACGAACGGTCATTTACTGTCCCTGGGTGCGTGGCTGAAGTGGAATTCCGCGATGCGGATTCTTGTTGTTGGTGTTGTTTGTTGTTTGTTGTCTGTTGTTGTCGTCGTCCCACCCGCGACCCGCCCCGCGACCCGCCCGCGACCCACCCCGCGACCCACCCGCGACCGACCCGCGACCCGCCCGCGACCCACCCGCGACCCACCCCGCAACCCACCCGCGACGCACCCACGACCCACCCGCGACCCACCCCGCGATCCGCCCGCGACCGGCCCCGACACGCCCCTGGCGACCCACCCGCGACCCACCCACGACCCACCCGTGACCCACCCGCGACCCACCCGCCGACCCACCCGCGACCCACCCGCGACCCACCCGCGACCCACCGCGACCCACCCGCGACCCACCCGCGACTCACCCCGCGACCTACCCAAAATTTTCAGCGCCGGCGGCGGGTTTCTTTTGCATTCGTTCCAGGTGGAGAACCTGCGACCCACCCGAAACCCAAGCCGCGCCCGCGACCCACCCGCGACCCACCGCGACCCACCCGCGACTCACCCGCGACCCACCCCGCGACCCACTCAAAATTTTCGGCGCCTGCGGCGGGCTGTTTTTGAATTCCTTCCAGGTGGAGGTGGAAAGCCCGCGACCCACCCGCGCCCAAACTACGTTCACTGAACAAGCCAAAAGTTCGGCGCCTGCGGCGGGTTTTTGCATTCGTTCCAGGCGAAGAACCTGCGACCCAAACCGCGTTCAGTGTACAAATTAAATGTTTCGGCGCCTGCGGCGGGCTGTTTTTGAATCCCTTCCAGGTGGAGGTGGAGAGCCCGCGACCCACCCGCGAACTAAGTTCACTGAGCAAGCCGAAATTTCGGCGCCTGCGGCGGGCTGTTTTTGCATTCGCTCCGGGTGGCCCACCAGCGATGCCCCCCGCGCTGAAACTTGTCAGAGCACGCAAATCGGCGCCTGCGGCGGGTTTGCTCGCATTGGTTTGGGAAAGCGCCCTCGTGCCATTCCCCCGATCCGGCCCACGTTGACTCTACAACAGCACATCGGCGCCTGCGGCGGGGCTGTGCCTGAACACGTTCATTGACAATCCAGCTGCCTGCTGCAATTCGGCATCCGTGCCCAAAGCCTGGGTCCAGGGGAAGCTGCCTCAAGGCGCCCACAATTAAGGAGCCTCGGAGCGCTCAAGGACCCTCCTGAGGGGGGCGTCCACGAACCCTGCCACACAGCACACTAGTGCCGCACAAGCGCGCGGCGGATTTTGCCTGCCGTCTGAGCCCCCCAAGACCTCTTCAACCTCCGTGCATCCACACCAACCCATCCAGCAACTTTACCCTGGCGAGTTGCCTGGATCAGAGAAGTCGGGGAACATTCAGTGGAACAAACGCTTGGTTTGCCGTTATCTTGAGAAAAAAGGGCGAGGCAGAGGAGTAAACAGGGGACGAGGAGGACGCGGAAGAAGCTAGGATGTAAGGATAATGTGGAGAAAGAGGAGGAGGAAGAGGAGGAGGAGGAGGAAAAAGAGGAAGAGGAGGAGATGGAGGAGGAGGCGGACGACGAGGACGATGATGACGAGGACGCGGACGAGGAAGAGGAGGAGGAGAGGGAGGAGCAGGAGGAGGAGGAGGAGGAGGAGGGCGCCATCGACAGGGAAGGTGAGGGCCACGAGGTCCGCCGACTCGACGCCCGCGTCGCCCGCGCCCGCCCCCTCACTCTTATCCGCAATTGCGGGGTGCTACGTATATACCTAGCACCCCGCAATTGCGGATAAGAGTGTGGGGGCGGGCGCGGGCGATACGGGCGTCGAGCTGGCGGTCCTCATGGCGCCCCCCTTCCCTGTCGCTGGCGGTCCGTCGGTTTTCTCCTGGCTCCGCTCGTCAAACTCCTCCTCTTCCTCCCTCTTCGTCCTCCGCCTGCCCCTGCCCTCCCTGGCTTGCCCCCCGCCCCCCCTGCCTCCCATGCTCCACATCCTCATCTTCCTCCTTTTCGTCGTCGTCGTCCTCCTCCTCTGCCTCCTCCTTTTCTGATCATCCTCATGCACCTCGTCCTCCTCCTCCTCCCCCTCGTCCTCGTCCTCACCTTCCTTCACGTGCACCTCCTCCTGCTCCTCCTTCTGCTCCTCCTCCTCCGCCGCCCCCGGACGCCCAGCCGACCTGGCCCAAGTGCGAAACCAATGAGACGAAGTTCCTCGACGGCTGGGCTCTCACCCAGAAGGTCCCAGGGCCCCCCCGAGCGAAGATTTGCTGTTTCAAAGTCGCCATTTCAGACTCAGCGTTGGGCAGAGCGCGGGCGCGACGGCGCCCTCCCAAACCAACGCAGTGCAGCCCTCCGCAGGCGCCAACAATTTTCGTATGTGCGTGTTGTGGGTCGCGGGTGAGTTGCAGGTGGGTGGCGGGTAGATCGCGGATGGGTCGCGGGGTGGGTCGCGAGTGGGTCTCGCGGTGGTGGCACTCCTTAAACCAATGTAATGAAGCCCGAAGCAGGCGCCGATTTTTTTTTGGCTGCTCTAGACTCAATCTGGTGTGAGTCGCGGGGTGGGTCGCGGGTGGGTCGCGGGGGGGGTCGCGGGGGGGTCGCGGGCGCGGGGTGGGGCGCGAGTGGGTCGGCGGGTGGGTCGCGCGGTGGTGGCGCTCCCCTGAACCAACGCAATGAAGCCCGAAGCAGGCGCCGATTTTTCTGCTGCTATAGAATCAACATTGTGTGGGTCGATAGGTGGGTCGCGGGTGGGTCGGTGGGTGGGTCGCGGGTGGGTCGCGGGGTGGGTGGGTCGCGGGTGGGTCGCGGGTGGGACGCGGGGTGGGACGCGGGGGGGTCGCGGATGGGTCTTGTGGGTGGGTCGCGGCCGGTTCTCGGTGGGGACGACGGAACAAAACAACAAGCAGAATCCTCGCCGTGGATCCCCAGTTCAGCCATGCACCCAGGGACAGTGAATGACCGTTCGGCCCCTTCACTCTGATATGTGTGTATATATACTTATGCATATATAAGTGTATATGTTTTATATGTATATATACACATACAGAATTCGATGCACGAGACTTGAGGCTCGCTGCGCTTCGCTTTAAAGTCCTGGCCTGATGCATTAGTGCGCGGCGCGCGGGGTCCAATTTGGGTCAACGGGCTCCTGGCGTCGGCGATGCGCAGGCCTGGGGTCGGGAAGGTCGCGGGCGAAGAGACGTGGTACACCTCGAAGTGCACACGCGCCAAGGGGTGCGCGCGCCACGTGCCCAGGAACGAGGGAGCATGCGACGGTGATCGCTGATCAGATGGGATGCTGGCAATGATGATGGGTTAGCCCTTGAAATCGCTATCTGCAGAGTGGGGCACGGTTGGAGAGGCAGGGTTGAGACGGTCACGGACAGACATCTTAAACTGCAGAGGGCATAGACGGCGAGGTATGCAGGGTGGAGAGGGGAGTGTGGTTGGGGAGGCAGGGTTGGGAAGATCACGGCCAGCCTCGAACTGCAGAGGCCCTGGAACGTTTCGAAGGTAGAGTGGGGGTAAGGGTTGGGGAGGCCACGGTATTTACGGTGGAATTGGGGCCAGGGTTGGAGAGGCAGGGTCGGGAAGGCCACAGGCACGAACTGCAGAGGTCATGGAAGGTCTCTGGGGTAGAGTTTGGGGGATGGCTGGGGAGGCAAGGTCGGGAAGGTTACAGGCAACGTCAAATTGCAGATTGACCAGGCGATGAGTACGGGCGAAGTTGGATGGGGTCATAGGAGCCTCTTTTGGGGCGAGCCTGGGGCCGAGGTCCTGCTGGCATGCATGAGCAGGGGTGAAGGGGTTCGGGTGTGACGCATTGGTGCGGGAGAGTGGGTCGGTTACAGCCAACCTGTATAATAAAGGATGCACGGTAAGGATGCAAGGGCCTTGGAGGGCCACGTCAGCGTTTTTCGAACGAGGTGGGCCATCGAGAGTCGCTAAGGATGGACCGAAGAGGCAAGAATGCAAGGGTACCCTAGGGAAGTTTGCCCATCCTTACTATGCGGGTTGACTGTAGGTAAGGTTTGCGCGGGGGAGCAGAATGGGACAGGTATTGGATGCCTCATGGTCCGTTGGGCCTTGAGGCCACCTGAGAGCGCAGCCTGCTGGGAGCGCAGCAAGCTCGTCAAGGGTAGAACGGTGAAACCGTCGAAAATGTAACAAAATCACAGAAACGTGTGCTCGCTGGGCCTTTTTCGGGGGGGCATCTCGGAGCGTCCGATGGGGGCTCGTTGGTGCCTCTAGTAGTATGTACGCGTCTCTTGGGGCATCTTGGGAGCTCCCGGGAGCCTCTTGAAGGCCTTTGCGGGAGCCTCTTGGAGACCTCATGGGGGGCGTTTCGAAGCGTCTTGGGGGGCCTTGTGGAGGCTTCCTGGGAGCTGGCTGGGGTATCTCGGGCGCCTCTAGGGCCTTCTTCGGGGGCCTCTTGGATGCCTCTTGTGGCCTGTTTTGAACCCTCAGCAGCAGCCCATCGAGAGCGAAAAAGCGAGAAGGAGAACATAACATATTTTCCCCATGCTTTTTTTTGAATTGTGGCTCGTCGGTGGCCTCTGGGAGGGCCTGTTGGGGCCTTCTTGATTGCCTCTTGTGGCCTTCGTGGACCGTCTTGAGGTCATCTGACGCCATCTTCGGACGCTCTTTCGCTGATTGGGCTCATTTGGAGCGCCCCAGAACAGGCATGGAGCCGTCCTGAACCTCTCCTGGCTGTTTTGGGGCCGCTCCGGATGTCCTCCTGGGCCCTTCTTGGTCGTCCTGGGGGCCCTCTGGGGTCGTTGTGGCCATTGTGACGCCTGTCTGGGGGGGGTGTCCCCTATGATATGAAGAATGAAAGTGTACGTATATATCTATACACGCATATTGTACGCCTGATCCATCGGGTCTCGTGCGGCCCATTCCCACCTAGGAGCGTTGGCTGATGGGGCTGGGATTACCATGGCCCAGTGGGGTGGGGCTAGGTTTGATGATGCTGGGACCTGTTGCGCGGAGCACCTCTCGCTGAAGTGCATGTTGTGCATGTTGTCTCTCGGATCTCTCGACGGCTGGTTGCTTACCGTCCGCTCCCCAAACGAAGACCGCGAGTACGAGCGCTCCTCTTCCGCCATTGGCCGCGACAGTTCCTGGGGCCCTCCCCCCGACTGCGAGAACGACAAATAAGAGTCGTCGTACTCGCTCTCGGTCATGGCCGGCAGATGGTCGTACGACGGAGCGACCTCGGAGGAGCTGAACTGACTGTCGTCGAATCTCGGGGCTGCCGCGGCGATGTCGGCGGCCAGCCTGAGGGGCAACGATCGGGGGGGACTGGCTCAGAGGGGGAAGGAACATCGACCTGGAATCGGCGACACATCACCGCTATAGCGGCGACGGGCCCCGATAGCGCATCCGCACGTTCCTGGGCGAGGTCAGGGCTGTCGGGCCCCTGCCGACGATCTACGGGCGATTGGGGGTCGACGTGTTCCCGCCCTCAGCGTATCCATCTTTACCGCTGTCCCTGACGGCCCCAGGATGTCGGCCGGGACCGTGCTGCTGTCCCGCGTCCCGAGGAACGAGTCTGGTCTGCGCGCGGCGTCGGGGGCGCCCAGCGTGTGCTTCGGCGCGTCGCGGGACGCCAGGGGTCCACTGCGGCGCACCGCCTCCTCCAGGACCCGCGGAGGTCGGCCGCTGCCCTGGTCGTGCGAGCGGTCCGCAAGGTCCAACGAGAGCAGGTCGCGGGCAGAGGCATACCTCGACGACGTGGCTCGATCTGGCGCCGACTGGCCTGACAGTTCCGACGAGTGATGGATGATGGGTGTGGGTGCTGTGCTTTCTGGCAATGTTGCCATGCACGCCCTCCTCTCGTGTGGCTAACGCGCCTGAGACGGCATGGCTTTAGCCGAAACGACTGCGGATGCGCGCGCGTGTGTGTGTGTGTGTGTGTGTGTGTGTGTGTGTGTGTGTGTGTGTGTGTGTGTGTGTGTGTGTGTGTGTGTGTGTGTGTGTGTGTGTGCGTGTGTGTGTGCGTGTGTGTGCGTGTGTTGTGTGTGCGTGTGTGTGCGTGTGCGTGTGCGTGTGCGTGCGTGTGTGCGTGCGTGTGTGTGTGTGTGTGTGTGTGTGTGTGTGTGTGTGTGTGTGTGTGTGTGTGTGTGTGTGTGCGTGCGTGCGTGCGTGTGTGTGTGTGTGCGTGCGTGCGTGCGTGCGTGCGTGCGTGTGTCTGTGTGGTCTGTTGTACGTCGGTGCGCGGTCGTCATGTGCGGTGGTATCCCTGAGGTCATCGGCTTACACATGGACCTCGCTTTCTTCTTTCGTGACTGGGTGGCCTGTTCGTGCGCGCCCGCTCTTCTCCTCGCCGCCGTTCCAGCGCTGAAGGGCGGCGCCCTCGCTTGGGAAACAGCTGCGCGTGTGGGCTTGTGCTGGGACGCTCCTCTCGGGACGACGGCTCGTTGCGCCTGCACGGCTCGCTCTTCTCTTGCACCAATTACATTTCTCCACCGTCCTCTGGCTCTCCTTTCCCACCGCCGTTCCCAGACATCTGGCTGCTCCAAATTTTTCGATGCGTGGGCCCCGGAGGTCCGGACCACTTCCCCAGGAACAGTATTTCGTCCTGAGTGTTTTTGTTGACGCTCCCGAGGCCCAGCGAGGGCCCCAAGAGGCCGAAAACTGTCAAAAGCTGCCTTCTCCAATTTTTTCTGGAGCGTCGGATCTCAAGGTTGTGTCTCTGGACTCTTGCGCTTTTCTCTGGAGGAGGGAGCACTACATCCTGGGCCCAAGGGGTCGGTGTGTACCACGTCTGGCGGGAGTAGCCTCGTTTTACAGAGGACGAACAACAGTACAGGCATAGACTTTGGGAGGTCCGCGCGGATCCAAGAAGTCCGCGCGGAGCGCCAAGAGTTTATGCCTATGCCGTTTGTCTTCGATTTTACTTTCGCCGCCTTCCACCAACCCTCCACCGCCTACCGCCGACGAAAAGATGCCAACTCCTTCGATCATAGATGGCGAGGACCTGTCCAGCACGCCTCATGCAGGCCGACCCTGGGCCCAAAATGAGACTGGCCGGGACCAGTGCGTGTACACACGGTCATGATCGCCGGGCGCGTGGGAGCGCAGGCGGTCCTCTCGGCTCACTGGCACGCTCTGGCTCGCTGTCGCTGTGGTCTGCTGCATGGCCTCAGCCGGCTGCAGTTGTCAATCCACGCCCTTCCGCGGCCCTGGAGCCTCCAAAACATTCCCAGGGACCCGTTTTTCATGCCTCGTTCTTTCGACAATTCCAGGGGCCAGAAGCGGGCCCCCTGCTGAGAGTGGCGAAGGGTCTGGGTCCCTCTTGCCTCGTCTTGGCATGGCAGAGGGGTCCTGGTGGCAACGGTTCCTGGACGTGGACCTCGGTGCTTTCTCTGGGCCCAACGGAACGACGATCAAAAACGATGACGTAGCGACCTTACGCGGCGGCTTACGCGGGCCGCCGGCGCGGCACGCTGCATTGGAGACGAGGGCGCTTACGCGCGACCTTCCGCGGGCAGCTGACGCGCCAGTGTCGGCGCAAACGACCCCTTTTTTTGCCGTCGCTCAACTCGTCATCCCGATCCCTTTTTGACGGCCCAGGGGCCTGGGAGGGGCCCCGAGATCCCGAACTGGCACCTCAAAGATGGGGCCCTGAGGCATGGGGCCTTCGGGCGGCGAGACAAAAAATTAAGCAAGTCCCTAACCACCATATCGTAATCCCAGATGGTGGTGAGCTAAAGCATGAACCAACAGAGCCCAAGAGGCTCCCAAGAGAGCCCCAAGAAAGGCTCCAGAGCGTCAGCGTCGTCGTCGTCGCCACTGCCGCCGCCGCTGTTGTCGTCGCCGTCCCCCTTCAGGGTCGGCGGCACCAGCCGCCAGGCCTTCCCAATCAAAATCCCTAACCACCATATCGTATAATCCTAAATGGTGGCGAGCTGGAAGCAATGAGCACGAATCATCATCGCACTACGTAACCACCAAGTCGTTACAATCGTTCCCAGACATCCGACGGTGTACTCTTTACAATGCGAAGCCCCTAGGTCCTGACCTCTTTCCCAAGGGTATTTTTTTGTGTTTGGCTAGTTTTTGATTGCCCCGTGGTCCGATACTGGGACCCAGGGGCCGAAATCTAGAAATAAAGAAAGCTAGGGCTGACAACAATAATATCGTCGCCCTGCCCTCGGCACGGTCGACATAGGTACGGAAAGAACGAGCGCCGAGACCAACACCGATGTCTGCCCATTTTGAGCAGGACTCACTGTCGCTGTCAAAGCGGACGTTGTCCATTTGAGGCGAACAGTCGCCTGCCCAACAGTGGCCGCTGTCGGTTTGGGACACCATGCGCTGTTCAGCATCGTACGATTTTTTTCGTATCGTACCCCTGCCAGGCATGCCGACTACCCCCCCCCCCCCTTCGGCGCCAGAATGCGCCAGCGGGACCGGTGCGCACACGGCCGCGGCGGAATCCCCCAACGGGCTGCGCAGCACCCGGCAGCCGCCGAGCTCAAGGGGCAGATATCGGCCGCCCACCTGAGATTGGCGGCGCGCGCAGCTCGGCCTCGATCCTCGGTTCTCTTTCCTAGGCTGTCGTAGGTTTTCGCTGGCTGCTCACTGCTGGACGTCTTCTCTCCCCGGGGTGCCTGCCAGCAGCTGCGTCGCGCCGAGAGAGTTCCAGTAGTGCTGGAATCGTCCCGAACGGCTGCAACGAGTTTTGTGGCGCGCACACGGGGTAGCGCGAGGGACTGGCCTTCTGAGAAGGCATCCGGGATTCGTAAAGGCGGGGAGTTCTTAGAAGGGCCCAAACTTCTGATTAAAACCCTTAGAAACTAAGAGGGTTTCTAAGAAACCGCCTGCCTTCTCAGAACCTCCGTCACCTCTGCCGCCCCCTAGTACGCGCCGCCAACAGGCCTTGGTCGTCGCGCTCTGTTTCAAACTTTCGCGAAGACCTTCATGGGAGACCTTCGAGGGAACGACGAAGGGCTGTAAGGCCCGAGTACGAAGCAGGCAAGATTTAGACCAGGGATCCATCCAGAATGAGCCTGGCTGGACGGGGTGGCGCAGGACTGCGCTTGTTCTCAGACGCGCATGTGCCGGCGCCGATGCTGTAGTCGACGCCCCAAGATCTGCCAACTCGAAAACTTCCCCCCGCAAAACTGCCCCGAAGATAGAAACATCAGGAACGAATGTAACACCGATGTCGCTAGGTGGCCAGGGTCCTGGGTTCTCGGCCGCGGGTTCCCAAGTTCCTGGGCTGCGGGTTCCTCGCCAATTTCGGTGGGCAGCCGAATTTCTTGGTTGTCTGTTCACGGTCCGGCGTTACCCGCGTTGTAAGGTTCCGGAGTCTTCGAGCTCTTGGCTGCGGCCAAATGCCCTTGTCGTTGCGGTCACGGACAGAATAATGTGTATAAAACACTGGAAAGGACATACCAGATAGTAGGAAGCATAGTTGAAAGATCGCACAATCAAGCATCGGGTCTTGTCGATATCTACAACACTGAACAGGGAGCACAACGAGCTCATGGCAGCAATCGGTAATAGTGCTGCCTGAATCGAGGAAAAGAGAGAGAGAGTGAGAGAGAGAGAGCGAGGAAAGAAATATGGAGAATCCGTAGGGGAACGAATGTAGATGTACCGATGTCAGCATAAACCTATAGACCAAGAAAAATAAGGATATGTGGGGATAGATAGGGAGAGAGAGAGAGAGAGAAAGAACAACTATACATTACAAAGTAGAGCGTGAGAGCAGAGAGTAGCTCCCCCATCACTGCTTGCACTACAAAAGTCATCTTGGGACGAAAGAGTAATCGAAACTGGCGGGGCAGAATTCGTTAGGAGGCTGGGTTCCATGGTTCGAGGTTCTGGATTCCAGGCCAATGTCGGTACGCGGCTGGTCTCCCAGGTTCCTGGTTCGTCCAAGGGTCACGGTACGCTGGGGTGCTCAGGTTCTCGAGTTGGGCGCTTGCGACCATAACGAATGTATAGATCGTGTAGCGTGGAGACAGAGTTGAAGAGAGCAGGTCAATGTTCAACAGGGAGGATCGAAATAAAGGTTGGGGAACAAACGGTAGATCGAACCTGGAGGGTATTCCAAGTAAGCACAATAGCAACATCTCGCAAAGAGAAGGGGGGAAGGGACGGAGCAGAGAGCGGTTGGAGGATCTATACATACATATATATATATACACACACATACATACTAGAACCATCGCGCGCGCGCTTCGCGCGCGCTCCAGTTCTAGCTAGGCTCGATGGGCGAACGCATGGAATATCGTCCTTGTCGTTTTTTGCACCCAAGGACTCTTGGAGACCCTGCGCAAGCCTCGGAATAGTATAGAAGGGGAATGGCGGAAACACAAAAATCACTATTTGCCGCTAGGTTTCAACGATTTGGGGCCCTCGAACGCTTCCTGGATTCTTCTCCTGGGGCCCAATTGTGGTCTGTTGTGCCAGAATAGACAGGGGGCGAACTTGGAACAAAAGCGGAATGGTGGGATTGCCTTATTTTTCAAGTTGTAGTGCCTGGGCTGTGGGTTAGACGTTTTCTGCATGCAGGCCGCGGTCTATTTGGATGCCTCTTCGTGCAAGAATAAGCAGGGGTAAGTTTGAAAAACGGCTTTCTAACATTCCACTGCTTCAACTCATAAGATCATGCGATCCCGATGTCTACAATGGTTTCAGGGGCAGCCAAGAGGACATGAAGACGATCCAAGAGAATGCCAAGACAGCGTCAGAGAGTTCAACAACATGCCCGAAACAGCTTTGCATGTGACCCCGAAGTCCTGATGGGGCTCGAGGAAGAGGATAGGGCGTAGGAGTCCCAGTTTGGAAAAAAAAGAAGAACTATGGAATTCCTCCTTCTTTCTGTTTTCAAATTCCTCGGTCTTGGAGCGTTGGAAGCCTGAAAACGTGAGAAGGCGAAACACGTAGACAAAACCGCTGGATAGCAACTATTTTACCCTCTTCGGGCTCCCTCGGGAAGGCTCTCGAAGCTCGATTGGGCTGTTTTGGGGTCCTCGTCGGGAACCTTTTGGGAGCCCCTCAGGAATCTAGGGTGTGTTGGAGGCCTCAGGAGGGTCCCGGAGTCCTCTCAGAGGTCACTGGCGGCCTCCTGCTCCCGCTCTTGGGTTCATCTTGGGCCTGTTCTGGGGTGGTCTGGAGCTGTCCTGGGCGCCTCTTCGGCAGTCTTGGAGCCGTCTTGGCCCGTCTTGGGGGCCTCTTGGGCGGTCTTGGGAGCCTCTTCGGCCGTACCCTTGAAACAAACAAGGAGCATTCACGATTTTAGGTTCTCTGGACGCTCTCGGGAGGCCTCTCGGAGCTCTCTTGAGGTCTCTTGGAAGCCTCCTGAGAGCCTGGGAAGCCGCCCGAAAACTATCTTGGGTTGCTTGGGAGCGTCTTGGGCAATGTTTTACGTTGTGGGGGTTTCTTGAGGTCGTCTTGGGCTGCCTTTGAGCATTGAGGGGGCTCCCCGGGGGCCGGGAAGCGCGGTACCGGGAGCGTCCAAGAAATGTGCATGAGCGAGGTGGAAGACGCCCCAGGAGGGGGGCCCGCGTATTTGTTATATGTATATATATATATATATATATATATATATATATATATTTACACATATACATACACACGTACATACATACATACATACATACATACATACATACATACACACACATACATACATACATACATACATACATACATACATACACTCACATAAATCCGTAAGATGTTTTGTGGGTTTGCGTTGGCCCCCGGCTCCCCGAGCCTCCGGGAGCCTCCCAGGGGCCGTGAAACGGCTCCGGGAAACACCCGGAAAGGCCCGAACCGGTGCGGGAGCTCCTGAGAGACCCCCAACGCGGCCCAAGAGACCTCCAAGATCCCGCAAGACGGCCCCCAAAGCCTTCTGCAAAGTGCCCCGGGATGCCAAAGTCGTCAAATTCCCTTGACAAAACGTGCATTTTGGGCATGCACGACTTTTCAAATCCCGATGCTTCACGGCGGCCAAAGACGCTTCATAGACTGCCCCAAGACGGCCCTACAGGACTCCAAGAGGCTCCCACGACGGCCCCAGAGGGCCTCCCAGGGGCCTCGAAACGGCTCCGGAAAACACCCGGGGAGGCCCGAAACGGCGCCGGAGCTCCTGAGAGACCCCCAACACGGACCAAGAGACCTCCAAGATCCCGCACGACGGCCCTCAAAGCCTTCCACACAGAGCCCCAGGAAGCCAGCATCGTCGAATTCCCTTGGGAAAACGTGCATTTTGGGCATGTGCGAGTTTTTCGCATCCCAAAGCTCCACGACGGCTCAAGACGCTCCATACACCGCCCCAAGACGGCCAAACAGGACTCCAAGAGGCCCCCACGACGGCCCAAGAGGGCGTCCCAGTGGCCCTGACGCGGCTCCAGAAGACACCCGCAAAGGCCCGAAACGGCGCCGGAATTTCTGACAGACCACAAACACGGCCCTAGAGACCTCCGAGATCCCGTGAGACGGCCCCCAAAGCCTTCCGCGCAGAGCCCACGGAAGTCACAATCGTCAAATTCCGTTTGGGAAAACGTGCATTTTGGCCATGTACGAGTTTTCGCATCCCGAGGTTCCACGACGGCCCAAGACGCTTCATAGACCGCCCCAAGACGGCCCAACAGAACTCGAAGAGGCTCCCACGACGGCCCACGAGGGCATCCCAGAGGCCATGAAACGGCTCCGGAAGGCGCCCGCAGGCCCGAAACGGCGCCGGAGCTTCTGAGAGACAGCAAACACGGCCCAAGAGACCTCCTAGATCCCGTCAGACGGCCCCCGAACCTTCCGCACAGAACCCCAGGAAGCCAACATCGTCAAATTTCCGTAAGAAAACGTATATTTTGGGCATGTACGAGTTTTCGCATCCCGATGCTCCACGACGGCCCCAGACGCTTCATAGACCGCCCAAAGGCGGCCCAACAGGACTCCAAGAAGCTCCCACGACGGCCCAAGAGCGCTCCAAGACGGCTCCACGACCCTCCGGGGGCGTCCCCGGAACCCAAAAACGGCCCCGGAAGGCACCCAGAGAGCCCCGACACGGCGCCAGACTGCCTCAGAGGCCCCCGCCACGGTCCAAGAGACCGGCAAGATCCCCTAAGACGGCCCCCGAGGCCGTCCGCGCAGAGCCCCAGGAAGCCAAAATCGTCAAATTCCATTGGGAAACCGGACATTTTTGGCATGTACGAATTGTCCGCTTCCCGAGCCTCTAAGACACCCCAATGCGCTTCCTAGACCGCCGCAAGACAGCCCGCGCCGCCGCAGCTGCTCGCGTTGCCCCCCGGCGCCCTCACCCAGCGCGCCCGCTGCCCCGCCAGCCGCTCATCATCGAACTCCTTCGGCCTCTGCGAGTCCCTTCCTCCCTCTGGGCATCTCGCTGCTTCCCCTGCCCGGCCGTTCGCTCGAACCACAGGCGCGTTGAAGCAGTGTTCTTCCTCGCTGGTTACAACAAATATTGCGGGGCGGCTGCCATCGACCGACGGCCCCACACGCTTCATAGACCGCCCAAAGGCGGCCCAACAGGACTCCAAGAAGCTCCCACGACGGCCCAAGAGCGCTCCAAGACGGCTCCACGACCCTCCGGGGGCGTCCCCGGAACCCAGAAACGGCTCTGGAAGGCACCCAGAGAGCCCCGACACGGCGCCAGACTGCCTCAGAGGCCCCCACCACGGTCCAAGAGACCGCCAAGATCCCCTAAGACGGCCCCCGAAGCCGTCCGCACAGAGCCCCAGGAAGCCAAAATCGTCAAATTCCATTGGGAAACTGGACATTTTTGGCATGTACGACTTTTCCGCTTCCCGGGCCTCCAAGACACCCCAATGCGCCTTCCAGACCGCCGCAAGACAGCCCGCACCGCCGCAGCTGCTCGCGTTACCCCCCGGCGCCCTCCCCCAGCGCGCCCGCTGCCCCGCCAGCCGCTCATCACCGAACTCTTCGGCCTCTGCGCGTCCCTTGCTCCCTCTGGGCATCTCTCTGCTTCCCCTGCCTGGCCGTTCGCTCGAACCACAGGTGCGTTGAAGCAACGTTCCGCCTCGCTGGTTACAACAAATATTGCGGGACGGCTGCCATCAACTTGGGGTCTCCATCGCGTCCAGAGAAAAGTTGCCAGTCCTTTTGTAATGAAACCCGATCCACAGAGTAATGGTTGCATTAGATCTGACGAACCACTGCACGCGTTTGCCGGCACAGTGGCGGGTCTGGCTGAGATTCGCGACCCACACAAGGAATGGCACCTCGCTCGTGCTCTGCCACCATGCTGGAACCTGACGCTGGCGCCCGCAAGCAACGCCTCTCAGAAGCGGGCCTGCACGGCGTGAAAGACGCCTGCACCCAGCGGCCAGCGCCGCCGACCCGCAACCGCAGGCGACGCCAACGACGCAAACGAGACGCCGACGACGACGACGACGACGACGACGACGACAACGAGACGACGACGACAACGCCAGCGACGACCACGGCAACCCAGACGACGACGACGACGACGACAACGATGACAATGACGCCGCCCGCGACAACGACGCGGCATACGACCACGACGACGACGCTTCGCAAAACGACGGCGCCAACAACGACGGCGATGGCGACGCCAACGCCGAAAAACACGCCGACGCCGCAGCCGCCGACGCCGACGGTTACGACGATGACGGCACCGACGACTGTGACGGCGCAACTCCGTGGATTCAATCCACGGGTCCACACTAGTGTGTACATATATATATGTATGTATATATATATGTATGAATATATATATATATATATATATATATACATATATATATATATATATATACATATATATATATATGTATATGAGTAGGCCGGGGTGGGGGCCCGGGCTGGTGCCATCATCCCCCATGGGCGCCCCCCGGACCCATTGGGGGATCGCAGACACCCGGGACTGCCCCGGGCCGCTTCCAAATTGCCCACGACAGGCCACGCGGGCCGTACAGATGGTCAAGCAAGTCTTAAGAGGCCCCGAAGACGCCCAAGAGCGCCCCAAGAGGGCCCGAGATGGTTTGAAGATGGCCGACGAGGGCCCCAAGAGGGCCTTCAAGAGGCAAACATCGGCCCATTCCCTAAGTAAGACGTGCATTTTCAGCACGCTCGCTGGCTTCGTCTTCACAGTGCCCCAGACGCCCCCGCGGAGCCCCAACACAGCCCAAGAGAGACCCAAGAGGGCCCCAGACGGCCCGACAGGGTCGTCCTGTGGGGCTCACGGACCCCCCCGAGACGGCCCAAGAGGCCCCAAAGCCGGCCCAGGAGGCCCCCAAGGCGGCCTCAAGGATGCCCAGGAGGGCCTCGCTTGAAATCATGTTCCCGGAAGCCTCTCCGGGAACATGATTTCCGGGCTCCGTGGACGCCCAAGAGGCTCACATGACAGCCTCAGCGAGGCCCAAGAGGGCCCCAAGAGGGCCCGAGATTGCTTGAAGATGGCCGAAGAGGGCCCCTAAGAGGGCCTTCAAGAGGCAAACATCGGCCCATTCCCGTGGTAAAACGGGCCTCGTTCGACATTATGTTCCCCGAAGCCTCTCCGGGAACATGACTTCCGGGCTCCCAGGACGCCCAAGAGGCCCACAAGACAGCCTCAGCGAGGCCCCAAAGGGCCCGCAAGATGGCCGAAGAGGGCCCCAAAAGGGCTTTCAAGAGGCAAAAATCGGCCCATTCCCATAATAAAACGTACATTTTCAGCATACTCGCTTGCTTCGTCTTCGCAGTGCCCCAGACGCCCCCGAGGAGCCCCAACACAGCCCAAGAGAGACCCAAGAGGGCACAAGACGGCCCAAAAGGGTCGTCCCGTGGGGCTCACGGAACCCTCCAAGGCGGCCCAAGTGGCCCCGAAGCCGGCCCAGGAGCCCCCAAGACGGCCTCGAGGAGGCCCAGGAAAGCCTCGTTCGACATTATGTTCCCCGAAGCCTCTCCGGGAACGTGACTTCCGGGCTCCCAGGACGCCCAAGAGGCCCACAAGACAGCCTCAGCGAGGCCCCAAAGGGCCCGCAAGATGGCCGAAGAGGGCCCCAAGAGGGCCTTCAAGAGGCAAAAATCACCCAGTTCCCGTAGTAAAACGTAAATATTCAGCATACTCCCTTACTTCGTCTTCGCAGTGCCTCAGACGCTTTTGAGGAGCCCCAAGACAACCCAAGAGAGACCCAAGAGGGCCCAAGACGGCCCAAAAAGGTCGTTCTGTGGGGCTCACGGAACCTCCCAAGACGGCCCAAGAGGCCACAAAGTCGGCCCAGGAGGCCCCCAAGACGGCCTCAGGGAGGCCCAGGAGGGCCTCGTTCGAAATCATGTTCCCGACTCCGGGAATGTGATTTCCGGTCTCCCAGGACGCCCAAAGACAGCCCCCAGAGGCCCCAGACACGCCGAAGATGGCCTCAGGACGGCCGACGACGCCGCCAAAACGCCCCAAGAGCGCCTCCAGAGGCCCGTGAGCCCCAGAAGCCGAAAATCATACATTTTCCAATAGTTTTTGAAGCATTCTTGCGCTTTCCCATGTTCTGCCTCCCCACGGTCCCGGACCGCGTCAGAGGCCCTTCAGATCGCTCCAAGACGGCCGAAGAGGCTCCCAAGAAAGCCCAGAGACGGCCCAGGAGGCTCCCCGGATGAATCAAGAGGGCCTCGAGAGCGCCCCAAGAGAGCCCCAAGAGCGACCCAAGAGGGCCCGAAGAGCGCCACATTTCAAGGTCTCCGGCCTGAGAGGCTCCTAGGATGCCCTCGGAGGCCTTCAAGAGCTCCCAAGACTCACAGGGCTCCCAAGAGGCCCTCCGGAAGCCCCAATGGGCCCCCAAGGGGCCCCCAGGGGAGCCCCCTGCGGGCCCCCAAAACACTTTGGTAAATCGCATTTCCCAGATAGCTTTCCGGGAACATGATTCCTTGGGCTTCCGCCCACCGCCCCAACCATGTTTCCAATAGGCTTGCCGACAAGGCCAAAAAGCGCCCCTCGATAAGCCCCCAGAGGCCCCCCTCTTTAGAGAGCCGAACAAATCATGCTCCTGGAAAGCTTCCCGGAAACATGATTCTCTATCTCGGAGTAGGCCCGGGGGGGAGGGGCGGGCCGCTGCCTGTTTCCCCCTCCTCCTCCTCCTCCTCCTCCTCCTCCTCTCCTCCTCTCCTCCTCCTCCTCCTCCTCCTCCTCCGCCTCCTCCGCCTCCTCCCTCCTCCCCTCTCCTCCCTCCTCCCTCCTCCTCCTCCTCCTCCTCCACCTCCTCCTCCTCCTCCTCCGCCTCCTCCTCCTCCTCTCCTCGTCCTCGTCCTCTCCTCCTCCTCCTCCTCCTCCTCCTCCTCCTCCGCCTCCTCCGCCTCCTCCCGAGGAGGAGGAGGCGAAGGAGGCGGAGGAGGAGGAGGAGGAGGAGGAGGAGGAGGAGGACGAGGAGGAGGAGGAGGAGGAGGAGGAGGAGGAGGAGGAGGAGGCGGAGGAGGAGGAGGAGGAGGAGGAGGAGGAGGAGGAGGAGGAGGAGGAGGAGGAGGAGGAGGAGGAGGAAGAAGAGCGCGTCGACCTCCTGCGCCGCTTCGGGCCACGGGCGTTCTCGCGGATCGGCCTGGCCCAGGGGTCCCGCACATAGGGCAGGGACGAGGGCGCAAGCAGGAGGAAGGGAGAACGACATGAACATACACTTTCGAAGGTGCACCGACGCTCCAAGGAATCTGCACGGGGATCCGAACACTTTGATTACTATCTGCAGTTTGTTCTTCTTCGATTGGTGCGTGATTTCTACTGGCGGTGTGGTTCCTTCCGCGCCTGGGGGGTGGAGGGGGTGCGCAGAGCGCGCGTTGGTGGCCGAGCCCTGGGGTGAGCGGCGGTGGGCCAACTTTCTCGGAGAGGTGGCTGTCCCAGGGATCTGGACTTCGCAGACCCAGATCTCCAAGGCCATGCTTTTGTTCCTGCATTTCGGCCTCTTGGGTGCATCATCGGGACCTGGGACCATCAAAATGGATCTGGGACGCGGAACAACCCACGGAAAACAGGGTCGGGAGCCCTGGGCCTCGGTTTTTAATAATCGGGACATGTCTGGGGAATCATATGGCGAGAATATTGTAATTATGATATTGGCTCAGGATGCGTACCCAGGCTTCCAGAGTATCTAGCGGCGAAGCCAATGCGGACCACCAGGACATACTGGAAATCCTTGAAACCTGGGGTATCGTGGAGAGCATCGCTATCATCACTTCAGGTGGGAAGAGGGGAAGGGAGGAGGGGGGATGGAGGAGGGAGGCGGGAGGAGGGAGGAAGGAAGAGGGGAAGGGAGGAGGGAGGAGGGGGAGGGGGGGAGGAGGAGGGGGAGGAGGGGGAGGAGGAGCAGGAGGAGGAGGAGGAGGTGGAGGAGGAGGAGGAGGCGGAGGAGGAGGACGAGGTGAATCTGGAAAAAGTCTCAGGCCAGAGCCTCGTCTGTGATTGAATTGCGAGGAAATCTCAGGCGGGACACCCCTGCCTATGAGTCCCGCGCCTCATGTTTTTTTTTTTTTATCCGAGCGGGTCATCGGAGACCCGTTCTGCGGGCACCCCGCCGCGTCCGCCCGGACTTCTGGACCGAGTGCCCCCGCTTCCAGCCCGATCGCGACGATCTCGGCCGTGCCTACGGTGTCTCCGAGGCCTGGTGGGCTGACCAGACCAGGGTAACGGCCAAGAGAAGTTGGGCCACGGCGATCGCGGGCCCCACTACTAATAGGACGGGCCCCGGCTGCAGACGACGTCGTGCGAGCTCGGGGCCCGCATCCTGGAGGCCCTGCCCCTGGACTCCGGCTCGGCTCCGGCCAAGGGAGGGTCGGCTGCTCGGCGGCCGCCCGCTGCGGGCCCTGCCCTCGCTCCGCCCACAATAGGCGGCGGCCTGCTCCCCTCCCCCTTTCTCCCCTCCCCTTGACCTGGCCCAGGTGGACGAACCGGCGGAAGCTCACGACTCCCGTGCGGCCCCAGGAAGGCCGGCGGCGCGGCGGCCTGCAGCTGCTGCTGGCCTGGACAGCGCCCCGGCCTTGAAGCGGCGGCCGGCGCCTCCTCCCCCTCGCCCCCCCCCCCCCTGTGGTCCAGCTGAGGTGGACACGACGGCGGGGGTAAACGACGGGGTTCCTGACGGCCACCTTGACGGCCAAGACATCGACGACGCCCGTCCCCCATCCCTTCCCGCCGTTGGTGGTGCAGTGGTGGTTGATGCTGTGTCCTGCACGCTGCAGAGCCAAACGCGGGAGTTGTTTCCTGCTCCCCCGACGCCCGGCCGCCGCCCCCAGCGGAGGGTGGAGTCCCTACCGGAGAGGCCCGGGCGCCGGCCTCGTCCCATCTCCTCCCCTCCCTCCCCTCGCTGGACTCGGAAGCGAGCTGGTTAGGTTGAGCTGTCGTTCCTTTTTGGTTGTGGGGTTTCCCCACTTCTTCTGGCTCCGGCCGGGTGTGGCCTTCTAGGCGACGTCTGGCCGGCTTCTTCTACACCTTCAACTACTTTCTTGGCCTTCGGCCGAGAGCGTCAACGGCATAGGCACCGCGTCGCCATCAACCACAACAAGGTGTTGCAGCAAGGAGCGCGTGGGCCTGAAAAAACGCTTCTAACCCAGCAGGCGGCTCACGATAGTCGAGTACCAAGTCGTCAGGAGGAGGAGGAGGAGGAGGAGGAGGAGGAGGAGGAAGAGGAGGAGGAGGAGGGGGACGAGGAGGAAACGGAGGAGGAGGAGAAGGAAGAGGAGGAGGAGGAAAAGGAGGAGGAGAGGAGGAGGAGGAGGAGGAGGGAGGAGGAGGAGGAGGAGGAGGAGGAGGAGGAGGAGGAGGAGGAGAAGGGAGAGGACGAGGAGGAGGAGGAGGAACAGGAGGAGGAAGAGTAGGAGAAAGAGGGGAGAGAAGGAGGAGGAGGAGAAGGAGGAGGAGGAGGAGGAGAAGAAGGAGGAGGAGAAGGAGGAGAAGGAGGAGGTGAAGCACCAAGAGATCGCTGGTGCCAAGAAGCTTCAAAACGATCCAGAGGCCACGTGAGGTCCCAGGATGCTCCAAGAGACTATCTCCCCGCGAGCCCACTGGATACTTGAGAAGGTCCCACCAGGCCCCAGGACTCTCGGAGGCCTCGGAAGGTCCTATGAGGCCTTAGAAGACCACAGGAGGCGCCAGGAGGTCCCAGGAGGCCCCGGGAGGCCTCAGGAGGCCCCAGAGGGGCTCCAGGAAACCTCAGGGGGCTCCAGGAGGCCTGAGGAGGCCCCAGAAGGCCCCAGGAAACCCGAAGAGGTCCCAGGAGGCCCCAGGGAGCCCAAGGAGACCCCAGGAGGTCTCAGGAGGCTGTGTCCGGCATGTGGTTCTGTTCTCTTGCACCGGGCAGACGAGACAAATGGATACGTACGAAAACGAATCATGGCCCCGATGCTTCGGATGTCCGGAATTTGTACGGAAAAAAATACGATGCCCAACAACAACTGTGATCCAAAACTGACAGCGACCGCTCTTGGGCAGGAGGCCTTCTGTCTACAATGGACAACGTCCGCGGCGACTCAGACCGCGAATCCTTTCCAAAATGGACGGAACCCGCTGTTTGTCTTCGCACCACTGTTTTCGTACCCACTTCGGTCCACCCGAGACGCTGCTCCCACCTTGACGAATCTCCCGCACTCCGTCACTGTGCCGTTCACGGTGTCGCCCCACCTGCACCGACTGGCATGCGAAGCTCGGCAACGGGGAGAGCAAAACACATTACGCGTGTGATTCCAATTTCTCAGCGGGGGTCATTCCCTGGGACAGACAAGGGGCGTGCGCGTGCGGTTACACAGCACAGACTAGCTATTACACAAGCAGCGCTGAATCAGTAACAGCGCACTTGTTCGCCCCTCCAAAAAAAAGCTGGGTTCAGGAGGCGCGCTAGAAGAACAATCTTGGATAGTGAGGTGAACCGCTGGAGGCAGCAAGCAAATTTGCAACGAGCAATAGACTAGGGAGTTCTGCACAGGCACTAATCTTACAACATTCCCAGGCCTTGACGGTGTCAGGGCCCCAGCGACAAGAACACCCCCAGTGTGGCCCCCCTGGCAACCTTGTAAGAGGGAATGCGCCTCAGAGTGCCCCTGTGGGCACCATCCCTTGACAAAACATAGGTAAATAGGAGGTCTGTTAGAAATCATGGAAGGACCTAAGGAACGGCGAGCCTCCTCCGAACCCGAACTGTTGGTTATCGCAGCGTCGTGGGGAGGAGGAGGAGGAGGAGGAGGAGGAGGAGGAGGAGGAGGAGGAGGAGGAGGAGGAGGAGGAGGAGGGGGAGGAGAAAAAGGAGGAGGAGGAGAAGGAGGAGCAGCCTACGATACCGTGTAAGCGCAGCGGCAACAGCAGCTGCAAGCACCGCACACATCCTACTTAGAGACACAAGGCGATGATGCAACATGCCGTTGTAGAGGCCTCCCCAACCGGGGGCCTACTCATCCTCATCCTCATTCTCATCCTCACCCTCCTCCTCGTCATCTTCCTCCTCCTCCTCCTCCTCCTCAGCAAGTTCATGCCGTGTCGACCCTGGCGGTGGTTCTTGACACCGCGGGGATCGTTCGACCTTGAACGATCGGACGTGGCCCGAAACGTCAGATCGTCCCATATCGACCGATTCTGGGCCGCCGCCGGCGTTCATTGTTGAACGTCGGCGGCGGGGTCGCCGCCGGTAGGAATGACGCGAACCTGCCGTACTAGATGGGGTCGATGGATCGAGCCGCATCAGCGATGCATCGGCGATGCATCGGCAACGCGCCGACGACGTCGGCGGTGCATCTGCGACGCCGGCGTGGAGAAAATCGGTCTCAACATCGCGCCGCATCGCCGACGCCTTGCCGATGCGGTCTTTCGACCCAGTCCACTCGGACCTCATTCGTAAGGCCTTGACCTGGGGCGTCCCTGAGAGAGCACGAAGGAGGTTGCCAGAAGGCATAGGAGGCGCTGGAGAAGGCAAGGCTGCAAGGGCATCCTGGGGAACATCCTCATCCTCGTAATGGGCGGCAACCGTAGAAACCTGGGGATCCAAGCGTGACATGCTTTTCCACACCGTGCGTTCTCGATGTGTCCGGCTCCAGACCCTCAGAGAGAGATGCGGCTTGAGAGATGCCGCGGGAAGATCGGGACTTGGGCTCCAGTGGTGACTTTTGCCCCGCTCTTTCTTCTTCGTTCCGTGACGCCCAGGTGTGGGAGAACGGATCATGCAAAGGCAAAGCGTCGCACGCCCCGCCTCACCATGACGCCCTTTCTGTCGGTGTCATCGAGGCTGGGCTTCCTGCGGTAATAGAGGCCGGGCGCGGTGGCCTTGAGCTCGCTGTTGTCCACCAGGAACGCGTCCTGGACGGACCGTCGGCCAAGCTGTCAGGGCATCTGTGGCCCAAGCGGGGCGGCTGCGGGGGGCAAGCGGAAACAACATACATCGCGCGTGCTGGTGAATTGTTGGCTCAAGCCATGCGGGCCGATAGCCGGTCAGTGGCCGCGCGCGTCGTGCAAGCGCGCCAGGGGCAGCGAGCATCTGCTCCCACCCGGAGCGGGTCTCATCGCCTGTCCCGTGCGAGGGTCCTTCACGTTTGACGCAGCGCCGCGCCTGCTGAAGGCACAATCGTTCTTTGACAAACAGTTGAGTTATTGCGGCCGCAGCCGCGGTGCGCTTTTTTTGTCCATCCGAGTGCGGGCACGGCGTTGGACAGATAACTGCGCTGTGCTTACCTAAGAAAATGATGACGTCGTCCGACTTTGGCGACACAGCAACAAAACGGAATGCCCCAACTAGAACACGCATCCCCGCAACTTATATTGGACGCCCGAATTATCTGGGAAAGTTGCTGTGCGGGGTAACTCCTGTTTGGGCCCCCGAGGCGCGAATCTGCAAAAACCCCTGACTGCCCTCAGCCGTGATGATTCGGGACTGCCCTCAGCCGTGATGATTCGGGAGGATTGGGCGCCCGAATTATCCGGGATACCTGCGGTCAGGTGTAACTCTGGTTTGGGCCCCCGAAGCGCGAATCTGCAAATACCCCCTGACTGCCCCCAGCCCTGATGATTCGGAAGGTTGGGCACCCAAGCTATACGGGACTCCGCTTTGGGCCCTGAAGGCGCGAATCTGTAGCTATCCCTGACCGCCCCGAGCCCTGATGACTCGGGGCTCTGAGCTTACTCGTGCCACTGCTGCTCCCTGCTTGCCGACGGCCCTCGTCCACGGAAGCGAAGCGCCCACGGGCCCCAGGGCAAGCCCACCTGGGCGCCATGCCGCTACACGGTGCGGCAGGGCCCTGCGGGTACTGGCGACGACGGTTTGTTCTTCGAACAGAAGAGAAGACTTGTATGCCATTCGTCCTTTCTATGTTATGCATTGTTTCTTATACTCTATTCCGGGCACTGGCGCCGAAGTGAAACCTGTGGCCTCCTGGGGGCCTCGGACACTTCGCCCTCCGCCCAGCACAACTTCTTCCGTTCTCACTCCATGCGCAGCGACAGCGACGAGCCAGCCGCGCACTGGGCATGCTCGGGCCCTCGGTCTCGGGAGCGCAGGCGCCGCGCCTCTCCGCCTGGGGGTGTTGCGGCAGGCGCGCCGGCGCGGGCCGCCCCTCTTCTGGACGACGTCTGTCGCCCCCCTTCGTGGAGACGGCCCTCATGCATCTGGCTGTGACGTCGGGGGCGGGGTAAACAGGAAGAAGCATTCTGCCGACCGATCTCCGTCGGCCACCGCATCTCGGGAGCCAGCTCGCCGCTTGCGCTCCAGCCCGCCCACCACCGCCCGCCACTGCTCCCACCCGCCCCATTCCCCTCTCCGTCCCCCTTCCTTATGAATAGGTCTGCCCTGTCGCACCTCGAGGCTGGTCGAAAAGGCGGGCCGGGCGTTTCGCTTGAGGCTTCTCGGCGCTTACGATCCCGAAGCTTAGAACTCGCAGGAGCTTGTCGGATGAAGGGCAGGTCGTTTTCAAAATGTGGCTCTCGTATTAGCGCCGCGCTCATTCGTTTGGAAAACTTGCAAACGCTTCACGGTTGGAGGGCGGGTCTTTTTCAAAATGCGACTCTCGCCTTATCGCCGCGCGCATCCGTCTTGAACCACTGCGGGAATTTCGCGGATGGAGGGCGGGTCGTTTTCAAAATGTAAGTCTCACATTAGCTCCGCGCGCATTCGTTTCGAAGAGTAGCCAGAGTTTCACGGGTGGAGGGCGGGTCGTTTTCAAAATGCGACTCTCGCCGTAGCGCCGCGCACATTCGTTTTCAAAGATGCAAGAGCTTGTCGGATGGAGGGCGGGTCGTTTTCAAAATGTAACTTACGCCTTAGCGCAGCGCGCATTCGATTTCCAACTTGGCAAGAGTTTGTCGGATGGAGGGCGGGTTATTTTCGGAATGTGACTCTCGCCTTCGCGCCGCGCGCATCCGTCCTAAACGATTGCAGGAGTTTGGAGGATGGAAGGCGGGCCGTTTTCTAAACGTGGCTCTCGCATTGGCGCCGCGCACATTCGTTTAGATAATTCGCAACCGGACTTTCAAGGATTCACATGGTCAACGACCCAGACATGTTTTCTTCGGGGGGGGGGGGCACGATGTCGGAATGTCTGGGCGGAGCAGGCACGTTGATTCGCGGTGTTGAAGTCCCAGGAACGGCGTTTTGGCACGATTCAGGAGCGTCAGGACACAGCAGTAATGGCGTTGAAATCCAAGGAATGGTGTTGTGGCGCCGTTCCAGAATTTCGAACGGTTGTCTTGCAACGGGGCACTTCTTTCAATGAACACGAACCCTTGTGGGGGCTTATTGACAACGAGCTTGGAAGGAAAATTTCTTTCCTTGACGGGTTTTGGGTTTGCGCTGGTCCTCGTCCTCCTCGTCGTCGTCGTCGTCATCCTCCCCCTCGTCGAACGCTCGGCCACGAGCTCACGCAAGCGCGCGCTGTGCGAGAGCGGGCGCGAAATGGCGCGCGGGGCGTGGCCCACGGCAAAATTCGTGCCGTGACGACCCGTGTTGGTTTCTAACGCTGCGTGGGTTGCGCAACTTGGAACGATCACTTTTGGGCGCTGGCGGCGTTCAACTGTGAACGCCCACGCTGGGGTCGCCGCCGCCTCGACACGACACGATACGACCATAACTCACATTGACACCTGGCGCATTCCAGCTGACCGCACACGCCCAGCTCGAGTCAGCCAACGCGGCGCACCCCCCAACCAAACCGCGTGCCCTGTCTGTGCACGCCCTGGCTGATGAGGCAGATGCTCAAGTAAGTTGGCTGTCACTGGTGAAGCCGAATTCTCTAGTAGGATGAGTCAATACCTCTTCAAATCCCGCGCGCAAAATCATAACCCCAAAATCGCAGAAATGACAAATCACCCGGGCAGGGTCAGCACGCTCATCGGCTTGAATGAACGTTATCCAGTCCGACTTAGAGGTCGCGCGAGGGGCCGACGTTTAGAACCCTGCCAACAGGGAATACTTCGGGACGAAAGGACAACGTCACAAACCCACAGCGCTTGCACACCTCCGGTGCGCCGACGCGTCTCTGAAAGCACAGCGCCATTTCTGAAGATGCTAAGTAGTGTGCGGTCGCTTTCATCAAGGCCATCGGAACATTTCGCGACAGTCTTATTAGAGCAGACATCAAAGTCGACGTCGTCGATATCCTCGGCATCGCGGCGGGCCCTCTGAACAATCTGTAGGCAATGGACCCTGCAATAACGCGGTTCGCGTGCTGCTGGTCGCAGTCGTGGTGTTGCTGGTCGCTGTCGTGGTAGTGGTGCTGCTGGTCGCAGTCGTAGTCGTATTTTTGCTGGTCTCAGTTGTGGCGCTTCTGGTCGCCGTCGTGGTGGTGGCGTTGCTGGTCGTAGTCGTGGTGCGGCTGCTGGTCGTAGTCGTGATAGTGGTGCTGCTGGTCGCAATCGCAGTCATGGTGTTGCTTCTGGTCGTAGTCGTGGTGCTGTTGGTCGCAGTCGTGGTGATGGTGGTGCTGCCCGTCGCGGTCGTTGTCGTTGTCGTTGTCGTTGTTGTTGTTGTTGTTGTTGTTGTTGTTGTTGTTGTTGTTGTTGCCCTGCTGGTCGCAGTTGTGGCGTTCCTGGTCGCCGTCGTGGTGGTGGTGCTGGTCGCACCCGTGGTCCTGCTGCTAGTTGCAGTCGTGGTGGTGCTGCTGCCGGTGGTGTTGCGGGTCGCAGTCGTGGTGCTGCTGTTGGTCGCAGTCATGGTGCTGCTGAACTGGATCGTGGTGGTGCTGCTGGTCGCCGCCGTGGTGGTAGTGCTGCTGGTCGCAGTCGTGGCGCTGCTGGTCGGGGTCGTGGTGATGCTGCGGGACGTAGTCGTGATGGCGCTGCTGGTGATAGTGGTGCTGGTGGTGGCAATCCTGGTGCTGCTGGTCCCTGTCGTGGTGCTGCTGGTCGTGGGGGTGGTGGTGCTGCTGGTCGCCGTCGTTGTGGTGGCGCTGGTGGTGAATCTGCTGCTGGTTGTCGTCGTGGTGGCGGTGCTGTTGCTAGTCGCCGTTGTGGTGCTGCTGCTGGTGGTCGTACTCGGATTAGTCGTGTTTGTGCCGGCCGTAGTCGTCGTGGCGTTGCGGGTCGCGGTCGTGGTGTTGGTGGTGGTTTCGTTGGTTGTTGTAGTCGTGGTGGTGGCGCCGCGCTCTTTGTGGTGTTGCTCGTCGCCGTCGTGGTGGCGGTTGTACTACAGTTCGTGGTGCCTGCGGCGCTGCTGGTGTTGCTTCCAATCGCCGTCGTGGTGCTCGCTGTAGTGCTGCTCGTGGCGCCTGCAATGCTGTTTGTGATGTTGCTGGTCATTGTCGTGGTAGTAGCTCCAGTGCCGCTCGCAGTGCTGCCGGTCGCCGTCGGGGTCGCCGTCGTGGTAGTAGCTGCGGTGTAACTTGTGGCGCCTGCGGCGCTGCTCGTGGCGCTGCCGGTTGCAGTCGCGGTGCTCGCTGTGGTGCGTCTCGTGGCGCCGGATAGCCCTCGTGGCGGCAGCCGCGGTGTAGCTCGTGGCGCCTGTGGATTTGCTCGTGGCGCTGCGGGTCGCAGTCGCGGTGGAAGCTGTGGCGCGGCTCGCGCCGTCTGCGCAGCTGTTCGCGGCGTTTCCGGGCGCCGTCGCTTTGGTAGCTGCGGCGCTGCTCGTGGCGCCTGCGCGTGGTAGCAGCAGCGGCAGGCACGCAGTTTTGCCCTTGAGCCAATACCACGACACGGAGTCTGGTCTCGCCTTCGCAACAGGAAAACCTTTCAAACGCACATGCTAATCCTGTCGGGGTAAATCCGCCCACCTGTTACACAGGTCAGACTTTCTTCCAGGTTTAGCACAACTAAATCACACAAGGCCTGCTGTTGTAGCAGACGTCGTCAGAACTACTGCCCCGTCCGTGGGACTGGCTTCCCCAAAAAGGGAGACACGAAAGGGTGGCGAGGCACTAGTGAAAGACAGCAGGAGACGAAGAGAGGGAGGATGAGGAGGAGGAGGAGGAGGAGGAGGCGGCGGAGGAGGAGGAGGAGGAGGAGGAGGAGGAGGAGGAGGAGGAGGAGGAGGAGGAGGAGGAGGAGGAGGAGAGACCACCCACACCACCACCGCCTCCTGGATTTCCTGGGACATGCATGCCGCTGTCGTAGATTTAACCAGGATAGGAAGGTCTCCGGGTCCAGTTCTTTCCGGGAAGCCGCCTGAGATCCGTTCTTCAGTTCAGGCTGAGCTTTGCGGCGCTCTAGCTCGCCCCCCTCGTCTACTGGGATAATGCGCCCGCTGGACATAAGCTCGAACAGGGCCGTGTAACACTTCGACGCGTCGTCCCTACGGGCGGGGTTCGGGCGGGGAGAGGCCTGGTGGCGGGCCCCGAGGGGCCGCGTCACTTTCATTTGATGCCATTTCGTGCGCAGCGGCGGCGTCAGGCCAGCCGCGCGCCGGCGGCGCGCGCCCGGGCCCTCAGCCCCCGCAGCGCGGGCGCCCTTCCTCTCCGCTAGGGGGGGGGGGGGGGCGGTGGAGGCGCCCGCGCGGGCCGTATCCCGTGTGGTCGAGGTCGTTCACTCCCCTCGTGGAGACGGCCCTTGAGCATCATCGCAGGGGCACGTCGTGGCCAGCAAATGCTTGGCAAGTCGTGGCATGACGCTGCTGGGCATATCTTCGTCGTCGCGGCGTGGCATGTCGTCGCGCCGCGAATCGTCGTCACCAATCATCGAGGCATGTCTGGCCATGTAGTCTGAACGTCTTTGCTTGCACCTATCCTCTCTCCGTGCGCCCTGCCGTCAGGTTCAGTGGCGGACAGCAGGTGGCTCTCGCGAGGGGCCCCGCCAGACCGGGGGAGGGGGGGATCAGCTCGGCAGACTCGGGGGGAATTGGCGCAGCAGGGAGGGGGGCAGGGGGCGAGGGCAAATGGGCACCATGGCAAAAACATGCAGAAGCGCACGCGGGGGCTCGGCGCAGTCACCTCCCCCCCCGCAGAGCGCCTCCTTTCCTGTTCATAAGGAATCCAGTGCCAGACCGCCTCGCCGCATCGGACGGGGGCAGAACAACATTAGGCGTGGCGAGAATGGGCCTGGACGCGGGGGAGATGCGCGCGCGCGATCGTCACGCGCGGGCGGGCGCGGGAGGGTTTCACCGTCGCGGGGGGTCGCCGGGGCCCCGCGGTCGCCGCGGGCGCTGCGCCCGCCGTGGCCAGCAGCTGCCTGGCTGGCCGCTGGCGGCCACGCGTCTCTGGCCCGCCGTGGGGGCCGGGGGCGAGGCTGAGATGAGCTCCGTGCATGGGCTGAAGAAGGCGAGGGACTCCTCGACGTTGTGCTCAAGCGCGGAGCGGGCCCC
The DNA here is from genome assembly GCA_963575745.1 of Prorocentrum cordatum. Lineage (NCBI taxonomy): Eukaryota > Dinophyceae > Prorocentrales > Prorocentraceae > Prorocentrum > Prorocentrum cordatum. Next base: position 631,770 of record CAUYUJ010021860.1, on the reverse strand, counting down.
CTCGGCGATGAGCTTGCCCTGGGGCGCGTTCAGGAGTTGCGCGGGAAGCGCGGTCCAGGGTTGCGCGGCGAAGGTGATGTCGAGGTCTGGCTGGGGCGCGCCCCCTAGGGCGAGCGTATAGGGGGGCTCGGCCCCCACGACCGCGGGCGCGGCACCTCCGCCAACCCTCCGCGAGCGGGCGATCGCGCGAATGACGTTGATGCCCATGGCAGCCGCAGCGTTGTGGAGGTCAACCCTCTACGCCATGGTGGGCGCGAAAGTTGCCTGCGCGTCGACGCTGCCGTCGTCTCTCTCTTCGCCGGCAACTCCGTGGAACCTCATGAGCCAACCGACCAGCGCTTGCTGGAGCTGCGCCGGCGTTTGGGGCCTGGCGTGCGCCAAGGGGTTCCTGGCCAGGTCGGGGAACTCGGGGTGGCTCTGACTGGCCGCGGGCGCGCGAGCTGCACTCGGCGCGGCGCGGGTGAGCGCAGGGGCGGCCGCGCCAGGCATCGGCGCACTGACCGTCGGCAAGCTGCGGGGCGCCGCCGTGGGCGCCGCTGCAGGAACTACAGGCGACGATGACTGAGGCGCACCAGCGCTCGGCGCCTCGGCGCCCGCGTGGCGGGCGCCCTGGGCGGGCGGCGCAGCGCATCCGCCAGCTCCGCGCACCCGGCATGGAGTTCCGCAAGCTGCGCGCGGACTCCATCAAGCCGGTCGCGTAAACCCTGCACCTTCGCCGCCCCAGCTGGATGATGCCACTGGGTGTTGCCCGTCCGCCTGTTGAGGAAGCGGATCTGGCCGGAGATGTCCTGCTGCGACTCCCAGCCTGGTGGGCAGGCTGGCGGGCAGCGCTCTGGCGGGCCCGGCGAAGGCGAGCTCGGTTCCCCGCGGCGGCTGGGCAGCGGCGACAGTGCCACTGGCGTCGGGGTGACAGGGGCTGGGAGCGCGAAGGAGCCGCCAGGTGGGGCCGCGGGCGGCGGCTTAGCCCCGGCGAAAGGATTCGCTAGGGGCGGCAGGGGCCACGGGCTCGACGGGCCAGGCGGGGTTGCCGGCGCCGGGAGGTGGGGCGCGCCACCACGCCGCGCGGCGGGGGGGCCTTCCCGCTCTGCGGGGTTGAGCTGGGCAGCGAGCGGTGCCGCGAACGGGGCAGGGCAAAGCTGGGCAGCAAGGGGCCTCCGCCCTGGGGCTGGGCCAGGCTGGGCCGACATGCCTCCGCGGCCGCCGCTGGGCAGCTGGCCGGGGCCGCTGGCAGCTGGGGCGGAGGCGGTGGCGGCGCGGCCGCCTTGAAGTGGCAACCTGCGTACTCTGGGACGGTCCTGGGAGCGGAGCTGTTATGCTCAGCCAGCCCACTCTCCTGGCGGAGGATCGTTCGGGCTGGGCGCCTCTGGCGTCGGCGGCGCAGACTCCGAGCGCGCGGGTGGCTCTATCTGGCGGCTGCGCTCGGTCCGCGGCACCTGGCGGCACCTGTGCGAGCGCTCTCGGCGCAACCTCCTCGACTGGCCGCGGCGCGACGAGTCGAGGCGACGCCGCCGGGCGCGGCTGGGCGAGGGGCTCGGCGACCGCGACGATGTCGGTGAACGGCGGCGCCTGCGGGAAACCGCCACGGCGGCGAGGGCGCGCGTCGCGCTTGCATCGAGTGCCCCAGGCCGAGGGCGTGCCGGCTGCAAGTCGAGCGGGCGCTAGACGCGGCCGCGGCGGGGGAAGGGGGGGGGGGCGGCGAACGGGGAGAAGCTGCCCCCTCCCCAGCAGGCGCGCCGACGGCTTGCCGCTGGACAACGGCCCTCTAGGTCTAGGTGGGGAGCAGCGGGATGAAGATGCACACGCGCGAGGGCCATGGCGCATGGCCAAGAGAAAGCTGAGCAGGCAGGCGCGAGAGATCCGCGCTCGCGCTCAGGGGGGGGGGGGGGGGATGACGGCGGAGGAGGCGGGGCGGATGGTGTTCTTTCTGAGACCGCACTCAGCACAACTTCGCCAATGATCCCGATAGGCGGGCGAACGGCTCATGCGCACGACAACGCCTGCCCCCCCTGCGGGGCCCCCCCGCTCCAGCTCCAGCTGGGAAAGGGGCGGCGCGCGGGGGCGCCAGCGCCCCCCCGCTCAGTCAGTTACCTACCGCCAGCGGTGCCGCGAGAGGGGCCAACGCTGGGCTATCACATTTGCTTCGCGGCTGATGCGACGGCGTAAAACACTGCAGCGCGGACAAACCGCATGCGCACAGCACTGGTTGGCCCAGCCGGCCCCCCTCGAACAAGTTGCACGAGGAAGAGAGGCTCGCTACCCAACGGGGGCATCGTGGCCTTCTGTGCCAGGGCACCGCGCAAGTGCGCCGTCTCTGAGCATGCGCGCAGCGGGTGCGAGACAACGGGGTGCTCGGCCCTGCGAGCCGCGCAACGCAGCAGAGTTAGAGGGGGCGAAGAGCTGCCGAGGGCCGTGAGGGGCCATCGCCCAGGCACACGGACCGTCGCCCAGACTCTGCGCGCTCGCCACGCGCACGGGCCCGAGTCCAGCACTAGGAGCTCCAGGGCAAGGCCGCGGCGCATCGGGGCGGTCGCGCGCTTCGTCGGGAGGGTGCCCTTTCCCTGGACATCCACGGCGGCCCCTCGCCGGATCTGGGATTGACGCATCAGTTCTTGCCATTGCGGGCCCTGGGCCAGTTGGACCGCGCACTCTTCGTCTGCGCTGACAAGCCTGACTTGTTCGAGGGAACGCTTCCAACGTCTAGCGCAGACGGCGGCCCGGACAGTTCCCGCCGCCCCAGGGCCCATCCATCCGCACCCACAACGACTCAACGCGTCAGCTCGGGAAGACGCCCTCGCGAGATGACGCCAGACGTACACCCGCTGCCCTGGGCTGAAGGTCTTGGGGGCCGACAGCCTGGAGTGGGTGGCTCGACTGATCTTATCTCGAGAAATGGCTTCCAGGGCTACACGCCTTGCGTCTTCTCTAACGTGCTGAGCCCGGGCGAACTCGACCCCCGCGGAGTCCGGCTCGGGCGCGGGGGCCGAACGATATCGTGCCATTCCAGGATGGCGATGTCGTCTGACAGGATGTCATGGGGCAGCCGTGATTTGTTTTCCAAGGACCAGTTGCAGGAGGGAAAAGCCTCCGCGATGCCAGAGACCATGCTCGTGAGAAACCAGTTCCCAGATCAACTCGTCCAACTCCTCGAAGGAGGAGACAACGGAGGCACCGACTTCAACTTCGGATCGGATCCTATCTGCGACCCAGCCCCCATGTCTTTCGACGCGCCCATTTTGCCCGGGGGGATCGGCATCGCAAACGTGCAATTGAATCCCCCCACTGCTCGAGACCTCTCGCACATATTGCTCCGAACTCGGGGCCGCCATCTGCCGCCAGGAATTGGGGGGGGGGCGAGCGGCCTCAGCCAGCATTCCGAACAGGCTCTCCAAGCATCGACGGCCTGGGCCGCGGGGATCCTGGTGCAGATTTGCAAATTCGAGCCGTGATCCACGACGTCGAAGATCGGGTGGGAGACTGACTGAAACTCGAAGTAGGACCTGCAAGTCCGAGACATAGCGACCCTGCGGTGGTTGCTCACTTTCTGTCTCCCGCGCATTCATCACGTCGAAACTTGTTTCGGCCCATCGGGCCATGTGCGGCGCGGCGCCGTCGGCACGAAGAACCCGACAACACTTCCTGGAATCGGGGTGGCCCATAGTGACGTGGAGCTTGTAGATGAGCCTCTTCTCTTCTTCCGAGGGCTCGTGGTCCTGAGGCGCCTGGCTTGGCCCTCTGGGGACCTCGGGTCTCTGGCTCATCTCCGCTCTTGTCGCTAGCTTCTTCGGCTTCCGCGCCCCCCCCCCCAAGAGGATCGGCTTCCGCCTCTTCCGCCGGATGCCCCTCGGCGAGGTCGGGCCACTTGGGTCGGGCCCTGGCGTCGGCCCCATCAGATGCTCGGTCGCGGCCTGTGCCGCCAAGCGGCTGAGCATTGGAGGGCGCCGAGCAGCCCTGGAGGTCTCTGACCCGCCCTCGAGAAGATAGTGGCGGTGGCCTTCCATGCACAGATGGCCCTTGAGAAGGCTCGCGAGATGACGGTGGTTAGTGAGGATGCCCGTTGGTCTCTGGTTCAACCACCCTGTCGTCGACTTGCACGTTGAAAGGGCGCGCGTCGATCCTTAGTCGCTGGACTCCAGCCTCGGAGCCATATGAGCGGGCGTACGTCGGATGCTCAAATGCCAAATATCGGCCTTGATCATGCCGATGGGCCGCTGCTTCCGCACAGAGGACCAGATCCCGAACTCCGGCCATGACTTCACATGAACATCAAGTGGGATCGCGCTTGTTATTGCTAAATCTGTTGGTGGGCTGCGAAAACGGGGCGCTCGAAAGAAAATCCGATGGCGTCGGGTTCTTCGCTGAGGATCTGCCTCGTAAGATCTCTGACATGCCCTGGGCCCGACGCAGCCCAACCCAGAACGAGCTCCCGACTGGGAGTCGGCCCGAGATGACCTCCTCGCTGCTCGACCACTGGAGCGATTTCCAGGAACGAAATATTTTCTCGGGGAATGCTTTTCGCCGCATGCGCCCCTATCTGCTCGGAACTCGGCAGCTCCTGGGCAGCCGCCCTCGCCGGAGCATCCCGGGATTCCGAGCCCCGCTAAACTTCGCGCCTCTGAAGGCCACGCAACGCGCTCTATTGCGGGGCTCTTCGGGTTCCCGAAACCTCGCCGCAAACGCTTTGAGAGACCTCCTCGGCGGCGAGGCCCGCGCATCCGGAGAACAACTAGCAACCAGCCTCAGCGGGCGCAGGGGGGGCCGACGCTGCCGTCCGCGAGCGGGTCGCATGGACTGGTCGTCGTGGTCGTGGACGGCCCTCCCGGCTCCAGGGGTGGGCCCTCCTGGTGCTCCTCCTCTGGGAAGGGCCGCAGCTGGTCCGCGTCCGCGCTTGCTACCAGGGCAGCTACGCTGTTTCCGATGTGCACGAGCACGTGGGCCATTTGATCCATGCCCTCCTGGGCCTTAGACTTCTCCGCCCGCAAGGCCCCCACCACGGCGCGGGCTGCGCCCAGCGTCTCGCCATGCCCTTCGAAACTGCCCGGCGCCCGCTGGAGGCCGTGGAGCTGCTGGAATACGCTCGCCAGCCCCTCCTCTATCTGAGGGGGATGGTGCGCGGCGCTCGTCGCGTAGCTCGCCGTCTGATCCAGCGCCGATTGGGCGTGGTTGAGCGACCTCGCTGCCTCGGGGACCTGCCCAAGCTGCCAGCGGAGCCCGCTCGGGAGCGCGCCCAGCGCGCTGATGGTGTTCCTGCGCTCCCTGGCGAAAACCCGCCCAGCTGTTGAGGAGGCCCTGCAGCTCGCTGCGCTGCCAGACCTGCTGCGCGGGCCGCCTCGGCCAAGGGCGGCGAACGATCCTCGGCGCCGGTGTCCGGGCGCTCCTGGCCCCCCGGGGCCCAGATCAGGCCGGCGTTGATCGGATGGGGGCAGCCCTCGCCGGTCACTGGAGACGGCATGGCGGCTGCCACCCTTGGCGGCGGCTTCCCGGCTGCTTGCCCTGAGAGGCCCTGTGGTCATCAGGGGGCGCCCCCATGCCCCCGCGCTGTTGATGCCCCGTGCGGACAGCGCGCACGCATGGGCATGTCCCGAATGTCCTGTCCACAGAAAGTACGTGATGTAAACGCATTCGCGTGGATGCTGCCATGAGAGCGCGCGTGCGCAGTGCCGCAAGTAAGTATCACCTTGAATATGCGTTCGAACGCTCGCGCGCGGGAAGGAGGGGGGGGGGGAGGAGGGGGGGGGCGATGGAGGACGAGCACGAGATGGAGGAGGACGAGGAGGAGGAGGAGGGGGGGGGAGGAGGAGAGAGGGGGGGAGGATGAGGAGTAGGAGGAGGAGGAGGAATCACAATGAGGACGAGGACGAGGACGAGGGAAAGGAGGAGGAGGAGGAAGAAGAGGAGAAAGGGAAGGAGGAGGGACGAGGGAAAGGAGGAGGGGGAGGGAGGAGGAGGAGGAGGAGGAGGAAGAGGAGGATGGGGGGGGGGGGGGGGCGCCGCCTGCGCCGTCGCTGGCGCCCGCAACTTTTGGCTGAGACGCCCTGCCGCCCGCGCTTTCGCTCGAGCGAGCCGCCCGCGCAGGCGCGAAGGGGGGCGGGGCTCAGAGGCGCCAGGGGGAAGGGGGGGGGGGGGGGGTGCGGAAGGAGACATGGAAGGGGGGGGAAGGCGCCATCTCATTGGTCACTCCTCCTCTCCCCCTCTGCCACCTCCTCATGTCGGTCGCTCCTCGCCCCTCCTCGCCCCGTGGCGCCCCCGCCCAGGCGGCCCGAGATGGCCAGCTCGTCGCGCACCTCCAAGGCCCCGCGCGCGGGGGGCGCGCGGGGGGGGGGGGGGGGAGGAAGTGAAGGAGGAAGACGAGGAGGAGGAGGAGGAGGGGCAGGGGCAGGAGCAGGACGACGAGGGAGAGGACGGGCGGGGCGGAGGAGGAGGAGGGGGGGGGAAGGGGGGGGGGCGGAGAAACATGAATAAACAAATGGCCGAAGGCCTTCGCGCGCAACAGGTCAGCCGCAGGAAGGCAACGGGGAGGGGGGCGGGGCAAAGTTGGCAACTGTGATGTTATGATATTTGTTTCCGCCCGAAGCAGGAAGGCCACGAGGATGAGCGTGAATGCCATGCGGACGAGCAGGGCAAGGAGCACGAGGATGAGCAGGACCGCCAGCCGAGGAGCAGACGGGCCATGAGGATGAGCATGGCAAAGGTGGCAACGGTGACGTTATGAAATGGGTGTTCCGACGGCGATGGCAACGGTCGCGGCGATGAGAAGCGGGCCCTGCACCAGAGTCGGCGAACAGACCCTGCGGCGCCTGCGCCGCAGGATGCGCCGACGGGGATGTAGTGCGAACCTTCGCCGCTGCGATCGTTGCCATCTTCCGCCCCCGACGCCCAGTGCGCGCCCAGCTGTCCGTAGCCAGTTGGCCCAAGACGCTTGCAACGTTCGGACCAGATGCGGAGGCCAGCCACGATTGATTTCGACGCCCGCTCGGACATGACACACAAGTTGTCGGGCGTTCTCCAGGTGCACATGGAAGGGGCTGGCAGAATCATCCATGTGCAAGGGGAGATGTGATTCCATGGCGATTCGTGAGCATGAGGACATGCTGATTTATGTGCGCAAGTGCACCAGCCCGCATGCGAACGTGTCAGATCTGTCGCTGAAGCTCGTCCTAGGCGGCATCGCCAAAGAGAGAGAATCGACCTGGCGCCCGAGCAAAAGGATATCGCCGTGGACAGCGAAGACCTCGGCCATAATACGTGCCATGCTCGCGGAAATCGTCAAGCTGACGGCCGAGTTCGATCGCGAGATGAGCGGCCCACGCCCTGGCCGACGCGGCTGAAGCCGTTCGCGAGCGACGCTCGCGATGGCAAGAGCGGCGAGGCCGAGGGAAGCAAGGAGGAGGACGAGGAGGAGGAGGGCGAGGCCGACGACAACGAGGACGAGTAGGCGGAGGAAGACAAGGAGGACGACCCCCCCGAGGACGAGTCCGAAGCGGGCCAGCCAGCGCGGCGGAGGCCGGCAGCGAAAAGCAAGGACGAGGAGGGCGAGGTGGAGGAGGAGGAGGAAGAGGAGGGAAAGGTGGAGGTGGAGAGAGGCAACGATGATGCCGAGACGAAGCGCGTGACCACGCGCGGGGCGCCAACGGCTGCCCCGTCTCTCGTTCCGCACTGGGATTCTGAAATTGAAGGCTGCCGGATTCAATGACTTGGGGGTTGGGAAACTTATAATTTCCGTTGACGGTTCTCAGGGTCCCATGGGGTCTCGGGGTTTCAGGTTTCCTGGGCTTCGGGTGCCTCGGGGATTCTGGATTTGGGTTGGGGGTTGGATTGGAAACGCCAGCTGACATCGAAGGCAGTGGCAAGGCAAGACATCGACGGCCGCATCCCCGCTGAGACAGCCGCCAAGGAGCATTGCGGCGAGAGCGGGAAAGCGCGGGGGATCTTCAGTGACGGCCCCTAGTGGAAGGTGCCAGGCACGACAGCTGACCAGTGCAATTCGGAGAAGAAGTCGAATTCAAACGAGAGTGCCAAAAAGAAGATCATACCAGCCCCCTGGGAGAAGTCGCCCGCGGAGAAACGCCTTGCCAGGGTGTTGCCCTCCTGCAGGAAAGGCGCGACGTCGCTCGCCATTCGGCGCCGCCCCGATCGCCGCGGCCCCCAGGAAACGCAGGTCATGGAGCTGTAGCTTGACGGCGTCGATGAAGGCGAGGCCACGACGCGGGTCGCTGAGGCAGCGGGCCGCTGGCGGGGGAAGGGCGCGCCAGAGCGAGAGTGGGGGGCATCTAAGCGGGGGAGCGCGCTCAAAAGGCCAGCCGCCGCTGTAGGCGCAGGGGGCGCATCCAAGCGCCAGGCGCGCGGGGCCGCTGCAAGGGGCACGCGCGCGGAATGGGCGGAGGAGAAGGAGCAGAACGAAGTGGGGGAGGAGTTCAGTTTCAGTTCTCAAGCCCTTCAAGACCGTTCGTAACTGGTTGAAAAAACGCTGGCTCGGGCTGGGTCGACAATTCTTTGTTCGCCACCCTTTCGACATTTCGCCTTTCGGCAACCATGCTGCTGCCCTGCTGCGCGCTGGAAGAGAGACCCACGGATGTTGAACCCCAGCACCTCTGCCTCCAAATGACATCCATGGAGGCGCAAGCGCACAACCACAGAGCAACCGAAGGCTGAGCACTGAGGCCTAAGATCCGAGAAGAAACACAACAAAAGAGGCACACACAGAAGCCAGCGAGAGGGGCAGCAGGCTGATGACCACTCTGTGGGGTCCAGCACGGGAGCACGGCCGCGGCAGGCGTCAATCACTCAGAAGATTTCTTGCCCCTGCCTTTGCCGCCTCCGAGCTGGCGACTCAAATTGCCCCTGGGGGCTCTATTCATCTTGATATCACCGCCCATGCTCCTCAGCGCCTCGCAGACAATCTGCTCGGTGGGGACCCATAGGCCTGGCACGTGGAGCAGCTCCATCGGGGTCTCCAGCGGGCTGATCATGACCGTGCTCTTGGTGGGGTCGTAGTTCTGGAGCTCTGTGAGCATGCTCGCTGCTGTGGCGTCTTCGCGTGGAAGAAGCAAAGACCCTTTGAGCGAGAACGTGAGGCGACTCTTGGGCTCTGCTCCTGGGCGGTCGAATGTCGGCAGAGCTACCAGCTCCTTCACCCAACTGCACATTAGTTCTGGCCCGCTCTTCTCCATCATGAGCGACAGCCTTTTGCAGGCGCGTAAGACCTTGATCATCCTTGGCGAAGTATCCTTGTGCTCGAAGACTTCTATAGCGGTCAGAAGAGCGAAAAGGGCTTGGGATGCGGGCCCTGCCAACTGTTTGTCTGGGTTCTCTTTCACTGCTTTGAGATAATCCTGGAACGAGTTGTTCATGGCCTCTATTGCCACCGACTTCCTGGGAACGATGGCGGTGCTGAAGGCGGCGTGCTCGAGCGCCCGCACGCGGGTCTCGAGCTGGATCAGCAGGTCGTCCCTGAGCTGATTCTTGTGCGGGCTATCCTCCTCGTCCATGTCCTCGTCGTCCTCCTGGCTCGCGTGCTTGGCGATCTTCTTCGGCTTGCCGCCTGAGACGTAGGAGAAACTCTTGCCTCGTGGTCTCACCAGGGAGGACGCGGCGTCCGCCATCAAGTCTCACGTAGAACGACGGACTGAGGTGCTCGGAAAGGTGCTGAAACAGGTGCTCGACAAAATCGGCTACGGTGTCGAACTCTTCGAGACAGACTTGGCATTTCGTGTTTTTGCATTCGTTCACCGTCTGTTCATATCGACCACGACCATAAGGACAAACTTGCCGAACGAGACTTCTTTTCGTGTGCTGTTTGGCGACGACGGGCTCTCGAAATACACTTCCACATAACATACATCCATTCGAGGGGGTGCATATTCGAGCGATGTGAAGACGACCATGTGTGCCACCCTGTGTAGACGCAATATGTGCAATAAGCTGCTTGTGCGATGGCCAGTTTGTTCGACACCTGGACCCGTCCTCCAAGAACTCCCGACAATAGAACAATTGTTCCTCTTGGCCTGTCTCCGTCTGCATTGCCGCGCTGGTGGCGGTACGACAAAGAAACACAGCACGTAGCTCGGTGATGCCCAAGCGCTGAAACTGCTCAGACGCGTCGGGATCGAAAAGAATCCTGTCGATGCGATTGTCTGCATCGAGAAGGAGGTCCTCGCCTGACTCTGTGCACGCAAGGAAGTCGATGTCCTGTTGCATCTGCAGAGCCCAAGGATGCCCAGACGCAGGGACTCGACCATCAACTAAAACCTCGCCGTCTACGGCCATAGTGCCTAACATAGCTGCCCAAAACTGCCCATGGAACTCCTTGGCCTTCGAGAGCTCCTGATACCACTTCAATCTCCTAATCCTGAGTTCAAGAAACAGAGGCACCATTCCGAACCTTTTGGGGACTTCGTGACTGCTGAGGGTCTTGGCGCGCCCACTACTCCATTCACACGTACCCTCGAGAATGGCCCTACACTTGCCCACGATGAACCTTTCGAGCCCACTGAGGTCCCGTGGTAGAAGAGGTCCATTGGATTTGGCCCAGACTTCCATTCCCGTGAGAGCGCTGTTGGCTAGGAGCCCCTTGACCATGTTGACCTTGAGCCTCCAGGGGGATTTCGAGTACCAAAAACTGCCCATAGTGTAGAAGCTGACGCGTAATGCATTCTGGCGCTTGCCTAACTCAGGTGCTGGCGAGAAGGTCGACGAAAAATGCCCTCCCAGGTAACGTACGTGATGCTTGCATACTCCTTCGACCCCTGCAAGAAGGCCAGGGTGAAGGCGCCGAGAAAGTGTGTGAGCTCCTTGGCCCACGAGATACAAGGTGTTTTCCTGCTTGCTGATATTCTGAGTCGCTCCCACCTCCCCCATGCCTGCGCTGATTGCTGTGTTTTCTGCTTGTGGTCATGCTGCAAGTTGATCTTCTGCTGACCCTTCCCCCACCTCCAATACCTTGTTGGCAATATCGTCTACGAAACCAGTGAGAGCGACTTGCCTCATGTCCACGCCATCGTGGTCCCAGGGAAGTCTAGCCTCGACTGCAATGTGCCAGCCATTCGTGACAAACTGGTCGGCTGTGCTCTGCAAGACAGGCATCGGGAACGTGCGCACAAATAACAGCGTGACTCCTGTGTCTCCAGGAAAAACTCCTGAGCCAGGTCGAAGCCAGAAGCACCCAGACTCGTCCTCTAGCTTGAAAACGCCCTTGGTGATGCGGTCCGAAATAAACTCTAGATCGTTGTCATGATATATTTCTTCCGCTCCAGCTAATACTGCTTTGTGCTCAAGAGAAAAAAACGCATTGGTCGCACCATGGCACCGAAGGATGTGTGAGACTCCTCCTTTCTGCATGCGATAACTACTGATGGCCTGAATGATCATGGCGGTTTCTCGTCGACGATGTTTGAGGCCTCCGTAGACCCAATCAGGGGGGCTCCAGGGGTAGGGCTTCCGTCTGAGGGCTCCAGCATTGTAGTTTCGTCCTAGCGTGCACATGACCATGATGATTCTTTCGCCGTCGCAATCAAGCCTGGCATTCTTGGGCAAACGAGCAGCTTGAGCAGCGTGCCATGCAACAGGCGTGCGCCTCCAGCGCCGACAAGCCCACAGCAACTTCTTTAGTAGGTTCTCCCCCTTGTTGTTGACTTCCACTGGCTCCAATCCCAGACCTGCTCTTCCCTTGGGGCGTCGTTCATTTATCCATGCAGGATGGAACAATAACCTAAGCAGCTCGGGGGGGCACGACCATTCGGGCCAGGTTCTCCAGAAAACGAAGCTTCCACACGCATCGAGACATCGAGTCGAAGCCAACCATGGCGAGTCCGACGGCTTCGAGTTCGTCCCTGGGTTGTCGGTTCTCCTGGTCGATTTCGAATTGTATTTCGTTTAGCGAAGATGCCGAAGCCGTGCAACCACCCCGAGCTGCTGGAAGAAACATGCGCGTAGCCCAGGCAGCTGCACACGCCTGAGACTGAGGGAGAGCTCGAAAGTGTCTCTTACGTGCTCCTCGGCCTTTGCCTGCTATCATGCGGCTCAGTTTGTGTACTAGGTAGTAGTTACGCTGAGATAATGCTACTCGTAATTCATCTGTGCGACGTTGACGCACTCGATCGTGATGTTTTCGAGCTGTGTCCCGCAGCAGGCGACTGAGATGCTTGATGGCCTTGGTTTGGGCCTCACATGCGACTTGATCTACTGCTCTGCCTAATAGCTCTCTGCGACGTCGTCGCTGCTCTAGAAGTGCACCTAGTAACTGCGCGCTGCTGACGCGCTCCTCTGACTGCAATGGCGACTGTGTAAAAACTTCAATAGCCGCCTGATTCAAGACGCGCATAAAGACCCTATTCATATCGTCGATTATTCCCTCCGCCTTCATGTTCTCAAACCCCTCCTCCACCTCCTCCACCTTGGCATTCAAACACTTGATATACTCCTCTCGAAGATGCCCCGTCTGCACGCACTCGTACATGGCTTCTCTGTTCGGTCGTGGGGGTCGCGATGGAAGAGGGGCGGCTGTGCACTGGAGAATAGCAATGAGGACAACTGGACGGTGATCTCTGGGTGCGTTCGTCTGGTGCAACTGTAGTCTTCTGGCGGTGCGTGCGTGAACTATGCAACTCTCGACGGCGGGCATGACGGACCTGGGGAGTATGATGTGATCGATGTGGCTCTCCCCATCTATCCCCGATGAACGTGGCCAAGTTGCGGTAGTATGCGTTGGCTGCTGTGAGCCCCCACGCTTCGAGTACTGGTCGAATGGCTCGAGACGAAGGGGAGGTGCCGATGCCATGCTCGCCGGCGACTTGATCCGTTTCAGAGTGAACGAGGCCACCGTTGAGATCTGTATATGTTAATGGTATAGCATGTTGTGAATCCAAATATTCCAGTGTCTCCTGTAATCACCTCATAATTGCTTGAACAGCTTTTTCGTATCCGTCCTTTTGCCCTGCCTTGGAAACTTTGGGTGGGAAATAAATGCCAATGATGCCGTGCGTCTGATATTGTTGACGTATGAATATGCAACCAACTCGACCCCGCAACTGCTTGGGCACGGGTAAGATGCGCTTGACCGAGTGTTTGTAGAAACGACTTTTCTTGACAAGAATGGTAACGCCGCACGAAGGGGAAACAAGAGGTCCTCTCTTGTAGCCAAATCTATAACCTCTGAAATTGTCAATAATCACTTCATCCTCGATCACGTCGCCACTACTCTTCTGCTGCGTGCCACATAACACAACTATGTCATGTGATGGGTACTCGGCGACGATGTCTGCGAGCCTGGAGATGCGATTCGCTGCGCACGGGTTGAAGCCGACCATCCTGAGAAGCCCAGGAGACGCCTCTGCCCGCGGGCGCGCCGCCGCCATGGCTGCACGGGGGCGCAGGGCCCTTGCGAGAATGAGAATCCTCTGCTCATGCGAGGTGGCGTGCGAGGTGTTCTCGCAAAAAGATGGGCCACCTAAGTGGGGGAGGAGGAGGAGGAGGAGGAGGAGGAGGGGGAGCAGGAGGAGGGGGGGGGGAGGAAGAGGAATGCCCTTGGCGCGGAAGCGCTCGGATGCGCCGCCGGCGCGCCCAGCAGGCGCGCGCTCGCCCAGCAGCAGCCGCGAAAAGTGACGATGAGGAGCCAGCGATGGGCAGCCCCCCCCCCCCGCCCCCACGCCAGCGGCCAAGAGAGCTGCGAAGACCCCCGAGAGATCGCCGGAACAGCAGTCGAGGGGGGCCCCAAATAATCCAGAGATTCCATATTCCGACTAGCTAGGCAGCGTTGCTCGCAAGCGAATCGCGGCGTGGAGAACGGACCCACGTGCAGAAACATTGCGCTGGGTCGTCGCTCACCCCTCCCCTTGCTCCCATCCCATCCCCCCCCCCCCCCCCCTCTGCCCCTACCCTCTCCTTCGTTTCGCATTCCCTGCCCTCTCCCTCATGTCCCTTCCCCCTCCTGCGCGCGCCTTCACCGTCTCCACTCGCGCCCATAGCTCACCCCCTCAATATCCCCGCCCCCCCCCCCCTCTCCGAGCGCGGCCGCCTCTCTGGTCTCCGCGGCGCAGCCCCCCCCCCGAGAGGCCAGCATGGGGCAGCCGCGCTCCGCCGAAACCTGCGCCGCCATGCGCGGCCGTTTGCCCGCGCGGGGGCAGCGGGCGGCAATCGAGCTCGCTCGCCAGGAGCGCTCAGCAAAACAACAAACTAACTCCAGTTATGTGCAAACCATGTCTCTTCGCCCCCCCGCGCTCATCAACCCCCGCCTCCATCTCAACGCAGGGCGCCACGGGAACTCGTCAAAAATAAAGTTTCGGGCCTCCTTGACATTGGGGGCGCCGGCGCATGAGACGTCCAAGTTCGACCAGCCACCCCCATATCATACAGCGGATAATCTCGAGCTCGATAGGACACCTTCGACCTCGCGAAGCCCCCAGGGCCGAATATTCCCACCCAGTGCCCGAACCAGGTTCCGACCGGGAAGATGCGATCAGAGATGCACTTCGCGAAACTGCAGTTCCCATGGCGGCGCGAGAACTACCGGCGCCTCGCCCAGGCCCGATCGGGCCCAGGAAAACATCCCTGATGCCCCCCCCCCCAACAAAAAGACAATCCCCTCTCCCCGCGCTGCCCCGACCTGCGCCCGCCCGTCCAAGAGCCGCGAGGGGCAGGGCGGGCAGCGCGTGAGCCTTGGTTCGACTTCCGTGGATTGGCCAAGGACCTGTCGGCGCGGGAGGGAGGCATTCGGCCTCCCCCCCCCCCCCCCCATCCCCTCCTTCCAGGCAGCCTCCAGGGGCCCGAAGGTGTTTGCAGAAGCCGCATTCAAGATCAAAGAGAGACCTCCCTTGCCCCGTATCCTCCTCCTCTTTGTCCCCCCATGCCCCCTCTTCCTTCTCCTTCTCCTTCTCCTCCTCCTCCTGCTCCTCCTCCTTCTCCTCGCCCACCTCCTCTGCTCCTCCTCCTCCTCTGAACTTCCGCTGATCCATGCGCTGCGAGCGGCGGGGCCGATGGCGCCCGCGCCGAGCGCGAGGGGGGCGAAGCGGGCGACGACGAGAAGAGCGAGGGCAGCAAGAGCGAGGAGGGCCGCGACAACATGAGCCTCGACGCCGACGGCCGCGGCGGCGGCGGGCAGAGCGGCATCGGCTTGATCGACGCTAACTTGTCCGAGGGCCCTGAGCACGCTAACGCACGTGCGCAGCCGCCTGGTGGATGGGGCCAAGGGTTGTGGGCGCAGAGGCACCAGGTCAGACCGAATGCGACCGAGGCCGCGGGCCAACTCAACTCCGCGGGGCGCGGAGAAGTCGGTCAAGCCCCAGATGGAGCCGCCGCGCCAATGCCCGAGCTGCCAGCCTCGGCGGCGGAGCCGCGCGACCTTCCGCGCTCGGCCCCTGTTGCTCTGGCGCCCCCCGAGCCCGCCGCGCCTGCAGTGCCTGCAGCCCCTGCTTCTAACGAGCGCCACGAGTGGATGGTCTCGGAGACTTTCGGCTCGCGGCAGCTGCCAGCTGGCTTCAACGCCGTCGCGCAGACCGTCTTCAGGCGAGTGGGCGACGCGTTCAAGCAGGAGTTCGACGCTACGTCCTCCCATCTACCCTCTTACCATCCCCCTTCATCCTCGACCCACTTCCTGCCTCATGCCCGAGAGGATGCCAGTGGCTTCGCGCGCTCCATCGCCTCGGAGCTGCAGGGCCAGGTCGGCCAGCTGCTCGACTTGAGCAACAGTGACAGCGACGCCATGGGCACCCTCTGTGCCAACTTCTGGGGCATGCACACTCGGAGGCAAGAGCCCCGTCGACGCTGGGCCGGCCGACCCGGAGATGGGGCGCCTCGACGTCTACGCGGAGGAACTTGAAGCGAGCGATTTCAAGTTCTCGCTGGCCGGGCGCGACATCGCGGCCAATCGCTGGAAGCGCCGCATCAAGAAGGGAGCGGACAGGGCAGCGTTCAACGGGAAGGACCAAGCTGGCAAGGACCAGATGAAGAAAGACTTCGCCAAGGGCGAGTACGACAATCACGTCGAGGAGAAGAAGATCGTCGAGAAGAAGAAGAAGAAGAAGGAGAGTTGAGGACAATGGGACGTACTACTCGATTCAGAAGATCGCGGTGGAGGAAGGGGGCGGGGCTGCAGGTCAACGATCTGCTCTTACCTACGCGCTTTGCTGCATGGAGATGGGGGGCGAGTTCGCTCGGTGGGACGAGTGGGCTCAAGCGATCAAATTTCTCGACGTCGCGAAGAGGAAGCGCTCCGCCTTCAGCAGGGCTTGGAAGAAGCACGTGGCCTGGCGCCTGGAGAAGACTGCGCCGCGCGCTGTGGCGGCGGCGGCCTCGTCGTCTAGAACTCCCCGTTCGTCGGTGCCGGCTGCTGGCGCGAGCTCGACGGGCGCTGCGAGCTCGGCTGGCTCTCCTGGGGGCTGGGGCGAGGGGGGGCGCTTGAACCGCCGCGCCCGCAGGGCGGGCGCAGCAGGGGCGACGACGGCGAGGAGGGGAAGGAGGGCATGTATATATATATATATATATATATATATATATATATAAACGCGAGAAGGGGCAAGGTGGTGGAGGAGGTCGACGACCAGAAGGCGGAATCAGCAAGTCCTTTTTCTCCACTCCCTCCTCCTCCTCCTTCTCCTCTTCCCCCCCCTCCTCCTGCTCTTCCTCCTTCTCCGCCGTCCCCCCCCCCCCGCCCCCCCGCCCCCCCCGCCCCCCGCCCCTCCCCCGCCCCCGGCCGATTGAGGGCCATCCCCGCAGATGGGCCTCGAGAGGATCAGTTTTTTGTTGGTTGGTCCGAATGCCGCGGGCGCGCCCCCGACGCCCAACGGCGGCGGCGCCGCAGGGGGCGGCGCCGGCGGCGAGGCAGGGGGCGGCGCTGCAGGAGAGGGCGAGGCTGGCCG
>CAUYUJ010021860.1:562423-609923 GCA_963575745.1 Prorocentrum cordatum | reverse complement strand
GGGCGAGGGGGGGGCGCAAAGGGCGGAGCCCCTGCATGTGTTTTGGGGGACGTCGATGTTTGGAGTTTGCCACTTGTTGGGGGCCCTTGAGATTCGACCCCGAGCAGGACGCTTCGGCGCGGCAGTTCAAAGGAATACAACACGTGGATGGACGAGACTATCGAAACAGTGCTGTGGGGAGTCGGACAGCACAGTCGCGCTCTCACGTTCGATGCCACTGTTTTTCGATCTTTTCACCTGATCGGCCAGCTAGGCCTCGTCGAGTATATCTACGGTTAGGGCTCCGTCATGGGTGGCCCAAGACAGGTGGGGGGCTTTCGGCGCCGAGCGAAAAATGAGGCCATGCACAGCATCGAGGCCCTTTGTGGCCGATGGGGGGGCGGGGATAGGGCGAGGGGGGGGCGGGGTTGGGGCGACAGGGCCAAGGGGGCGTTTTAACAAATCAGTTGGCCGAGGAAAGGCCACAGAAACGATAACATATAAAACAAAAAGTGCGCACGGGACAGAACGCGGTGGAGGGGGGGAGGAGCGGAGAGGTGGAGGAACCAATGGGAAAAGACGGAAGAGGGGATTCATCCAATGCCCCCATCCATGGCAACCTTTCTGCCCCCATCGTCTACTCATCAACCGCGCGTTGCTCGTTGCTTCCAAGCCTCCCCCGCCAGTTCCCCCCGATCTATCGTGCAACTCCCACTGCAGATGGCCGCCCTGCCCCCGCCCTTCCTTCCCTGCTCGCCTCTTCCACCCCCCGCGCGAGTGAAGGATGGCAGGGGCCGGGGCGGGGCCGCCGCGCTCGAGCCCAGAAGGTCTGCGCGGCGAACCCTCCGCCCGTCGTGGTCGAGGGGTGGGTGGCGCGAAGGGTTCGGGACTGACGCAGACAAGCGGGAGGGTGGGGGACGAGCAGGGAGAAGCGCAGGGGGCGGAGGGGGAGGGGGGGTGAGGAGACGGAGGAGGAGGGGGAGGAGGAGGAGGAGGAGGAGGAGGAGGAGGAGGAGGAAGAGGAGGAAGAGGAAGAGGAGGAGGAAGAAGGAGGAGGAGCAGGAGGAGGAGGACACAATATCAGAGTGAGGGGGCTGAACCGAACGGTCATTCACTGTCACTGGGTGCGTGGCTGAGGTCGAAATCCGCGATGCGGATTATTGTTGCTGTTGTTGCTGTTGTTGTCGTTGTTGTTACTGTTGTTGTTGTTGTTGGTGTTGTTGCCTGTTGTTTGTTGATTGTTGTTTGTTGTTGCCGTCGTCCCAACCGCGACCCGCCCCGCGACCCACCCGCGACCCGCCCCGCGACCCACCCGCGACCCACCCGCGACCCACCCCGCGACCCGCCCGCGACCCACCCGCGACCCACCCCGCGACCCGCCCCGCGACCCACCCGCGACCCGCCCCGAGACCCCCCCGGCGACCCCTCCGCATCCCCCCCGCAAACCCCCCGCGACCCCGCCGCGAACCACCCGCGAACCACCCGCGAACCACCCGCGAACCATCCGCGACCTACGCACGACCCACCGCGACCCACCCGCGACCCACCCGCGACCCACCCCGCGACCCGCCCGAAATGTTCGGCGCCTGCGGCGGGTTTCTTTTACATCCGTTCCAGGTGGGGAACCTAAAACCCACCCGCGACCCAAACCGCGCCCGCGACCCACCCGCCACCCACCGCGACCAACCCGCGACCCACCCCGCAACCCGCACAAAATTTTCGCCGCCTGCAGCAAGCTTCTTGTGCATTCGTTCCAAGTGGAGAACCTGCGACCCACCCGCGACCCAAACCGCGTTCAGTGTGCAAATCAAAATTCTCGGCTCCTGCGGCGGGCTGTTTTTGAATTCCTTCCAAGTTGAGGTGGAGAGCCCGCGACCCACCTGCGACCCAAACTGCGTTCACTGAACAAGCCCGCGACCCACCTCCCCGGCGAGCGCGCGCGCTCCGCGGAGGACGAGAGGAGGAGCAGGGCGAGGAGCAGGAGAAGGCAGACGACGACGACGACGACGAGTACGAGGACGAAGAGGAGGCCGACCACGAGGGCGAGGAGGAAAAGGAGGGGGGACTGAGGGGGGCGACGAGAAAGGAGGGAGGAGGGGGGGGGAAGGAGGAGGGGGACGACGACGACGGAAAGGAGGCCGGGTGAGGATCGGGATGGGGGAGGAAATGGAAGAGGAGGAGGAGGAGGAGGAGGAAGAGGAGGAGGAGGAGGAGGAGGAAAAGGAGGAGGAGGAAAAGGAGGAAGAGGAGGAGGAAAAGGACGACGACGATGACGATGGGGACGATGACTCGGACGAGGAAGAGGAGGAGGAGGAGGAGGAGGAGGAGGAGGAGGAGGAGGAGGAGGAGGAAAAGGAAGAGAAGGAGGAGAAGGAGGAGGAGGAGGAGGCGGAGGAAGAGGGCGCCATCGACAGCGAAAGTGAGGGCCACGAGGTTCGCCGGCTTGACGCCCGCGTCGCCCGCGCCCGCCCCCTCACTCTTATCCGCAATTGCGGGGTGCTGCGTGATTTTGAACATCTGGAGGCGGAGCGAGTCGGGTCGACACCCCGAGAGGCAAAGGCCGCGTGCAAAAGCGGCAGAGCCCCGCAGGAAGGTCTCACGGCAATGCAACCCCACCCACGACATAACCGCATACCCCAGATCACGCTGGAATGAAATTCGGGGACTGTCGGCCCGATAAATACAAGCGGCGAAGACGCACCGCGAGGCGGTTGCGCCTTCAAGTTTCGAGCGGCATACGTACATACATACATCCATACATACATATACATACATTCATTCTGGTGACATGGCACGCCACCTGGGGACATCCCCGCAGAGCGATGTCCCCGCGGGCGCCCCCGCGGATATTTCCCATCGCAGGGGCGTCAGGATATCCCCAAAGGTCCTCTGGGGGGGCGCGGTTGGACCTGGCCGAGGATCCCGCGCGGCCCGCCCGACGCTGATGAGCAGCTCCCTTGCGTCGGCGGCAGTCGGCGCGCTCCCAGTCTGCAGAGGCGGCGGTGGCGGCGGCGCCCCCGGTGCCGGGTGGGGCCACGGCGTTGGCGGCATCTTCGCCGGCGGGCTGTTTTCCGCCAGCGCCCGCTGCATAGGAGCACCCCACCGGGGACATGCGGGCGCGACAGTTGCAGGGCCCCGACGGCGTTCACTGGGATCTCGATCGCGTTGGACGGGGCGCTGCCCTCTTCAAGGACCACCCCTGGGCGATGCTGCCAAAGGTGCTCTTCTGTGGCCTCCTCGGCCTTCGGCGGATTTGTCTTCCCTCTTCCTGCCGCGGTGGCAGCGCTCAGGAAGGCTTCCGGCGGGGCCAAGTGGAGCACCAGACGAGCCATCATCGGTCGCGCGAGACTCTCGGGAGTCCGGTCCGAGAACGAGCGCTGAGCTCGCGAAGGTTTGCGCCGATTTTTTGACAAGCACCCTGGGCCCAAGCCACGGCTAAGTCAGACACGGGCTGCTGGAACCCGTCGTTGCGGCCGGCTGCCTGAGGAGAGACACATTTGGCCTAGCTCCTCGTCGCCAATGCGAAAACATACATAAAAGCCTAAGGTTCAGCACCCAGAAAGACGATCACCCGCGCAGAGACGACGAGGCCCCACCACCCCAGGTGCTGCTGCGCCAGGACGACGGCAGGGCCCCGCCCCAGATGCGGGGCAGGCGCACGGATGCCCGCCCTCTGGGTCAGTCGCATCGGGCCGAGCGCATGCGCAAGGTTGCCTGGCCGCGGCGGGAGGCCGCGGCTAGCCGCGCCGGGCCCTGCGCCTGGGAGCAGAACAGGCCGGGAGACAACAGTTCCAACATCGAAACAAATAAGCATAAACCCCAATCACGCAATCAATGCCCCTAGAGAAATTATCCCGGCAACGCAACCTAGCAGCGATGTGTAGAAGCATATCTGGAAGCATTGCTTTGAGATTCATGTACGAGTCCTGTTGTAGAATTCGGGTGTAATCGAAGTCGCAGTCGCAATCGCAATGGCAGTTGCAATGGCAACGGCAGTCGCAGTCGCAGCCTCAGCCTCAGCCTGCCTCAGCCTCAGCCTGCCTCAGCCTCGGCCTCAGCCTCAGCCTCTGCGGTGGATTCCCCATAGTCACTGGCGGCGCTGGGGGCCGCAGCATCAGCCTCAGTGGTGGATTCCCCCGCCTCAGCCTCAGCCTCAGCGGTGCGTTCCCCATAGTCACTGGCGGCGCAGGGGGCCTCAGCCTCAACCTCAGCGGTGCATTCCCCACAGGCGCTGGCGGCTCTGGGGGCCTCAGCCTCGGCCTCAGTGGTGCGTTCCCCATAGTCACTGGCGGATCCGCGGATTCTTCCCGGATCCTGCCCGGACCCCCCTGGGATGACGCTCTCTTTTTGAGACCACTAGAAACCTATCAGTCTTCGCTGATAGGTACAAAAGACGACCGCCCGTGCAACGGCGACGAGACCCAACCACCTCTGGCGCTGGTGCGCCAGGACGGTGGCTATGCCCCGCCCCAGATGCGTGGCGCGCGCGCGGATACTTGCCCGTGGGTCGGTCGCGTCGGGCCGCGCGCGCCCGGGGGTGCCTGGCCGCAGCGGGAAGCTGCGGCTAGCCGCGTCGGGCCCTGCGCTGGCGCCAAGGGGCGCAGATTGACGGGGAGATTCAGAAAGATGAAGAAAGAACGCATGGCTATTCGCCCCCCTCCAAATGAAGGGGGTCGCGCTCCTGGACGCGCGATCTTCGATCGAGATGTCGAATATCTCGCACGACGCTCCCGAGAGCCCGGGGCGCCTGCCGAGACGGAGGGCCCTGATGACAGACGCTGCGTATCTAAACCTGGCCACCTTGGACTCGGGCTTGCAGACATTGCGTAGCTTCTTGACGCGACATCCGCAGCTGTATCCGCGGCAGAGGTGGCAGAAATACGGTATGCTGTCTTTGGAACACTGAGGAGCGATGATCTGGTGTCCTCTCTCCAAAATGGTGAGCGCCACTCTGGAGGGCTGGCCAGAGCGCCCGCCCCCTGCAGGCTTGTTGCCCGGGCAACGGGAGCGGAGGCAGGAAGCGCAACGCCAGAACGTGGCACACCAAATCCAATCATGATGGCGCTGCTCGGCAGACAGGGGGGAGTTTCCGCGACCTTGGCAAGGGCCGCGAGCTCGACTCCGCCCAAGTCGTTGGGCCACGATGGTAAAAGTTTGGCGGCGAATCGAGAGGCACCCTTGGTCACTTTGAGCTGCCAACCGATGTTACCCAGCTCAGCCTCGAGAGGCCGCGAGGACGGTGACTGGTCCCCCGATCGGCAGCCCTGTCCGTCTCGACGCCCCCTTCCTCTGCGAAAACGCTGCGCACTGGTTAAATCAAGGGGGTCTGCTACGTGGGTCTTCGCTTTGTAAAAGCCAATCGAGTAGGGCCCAGGCGCATTAATCATGCGCCCCGCACAAGGTCTTTCATGAGAGAGCTTCGTTGCTCTCGCGCGGGGGAAAACTTTGACCACATTGAAGCAGTCGCTGTGCCCAGTGGAGGGCCCCACGAGGCACGGCGACCCTTAGGCTAAACTGCCAAATTCGGCCGCTTGGGAGGTCTGGGGGGGGAGGGTGTCCACGGACTACCTTTGAGATCAATGATAGAAGCTGTGCCCCACCCTGCCCTGCTTAATCTCTTGATGGCGCGGCGCCTGCTGGATCCGTCGAAGAAGATCTCAGCCGAGAATAGCTGCTCGTCAACCAGGTCGTGTTGTGAAGCTTCCAATTGGACCACTGGAGGAGCCTCTATAGCAGGCCTGTGGAGGGAGTCGGACGGGCGCGCGGCGATCACTTTAGTAAAAAGGTGAGCGGTGTCGGGGCTCACGGGAGCGAGGTCGATCTCGCAGCTAATTCGCCTGCAAGACGTCTGGGGCACAGATATTATTCCTGAGATCCTCGACCGGTGGGAAAACCCAATTGCCAAATGGAGTCCGAGGGCCCACCGCGCAAAACACAACAGACCTGCTGGATTTGATACCCGGGCGTGGCCGTTTCTTCCTGGGTCCAGCACGCCCCGTAAACGTTAGCTCGGAGGCGGCCCTTCTCGAAATACATGTGGTTCGAACTCCGCAGGCCTCGCATCACCATGTCGTAGAATTCCAAACCTTGAGGTCACAACTTCTGCCCTGGAAGACGGCGCGCAGCCCTGTCTCGGTGGGCTGGCGCCGTCGTCCAGCGGCGCGCGATGGTGGGCGGGTCTGCGGGGGCTGCGAGCTTGCTCCACTTAAACTCGGGGTCCCACGAGGGGCGGTGGAAGACCCGACCCTAGACGAAGGCAGCCTGCGCACCGCCTCGCCCGCGCCCGTATCCTCTCAGAAGCGCGCCGGGGCGCTGCGTGGCCGCCGCTGCGGAGGCCAAAAAAATGAGCTGGGGAAAGGTGTAGGTGAAGGAGGGAAAAAAGCGGCCAGAGGTTATTTTTTCAGCAGCGCGAAGGACGGCATCGTCCAGCCGATGCAGGAGAGGGAGAGGTCCATGGCACCCATTAGTCCTCGAACCTGCTTCCGAGACTTTGGCGGGCAGGCCCATGCGCGGGGAGCAGCAAATCTTATAACAGAAGTTGCATGTTGGAGCTTGCGCGCCCCAGATCTCCCTGAAGTATCTGGCGACCGGGGCAAGTGCTGCATGATGAAGTGGGCCTTTCTCCAGTACAATGCTTTGGTCAGGGCCCTGGGACCAGCAGGAGCAGGAGGTTTGACTGACAACCCAAAGCCTGTGCGCAAGAAACCCAACTGATGACCGGAGAGGCCGGCGACAGAAGATTCATCGAATGGGCCCTGGGACCAGCAGGAGCAGGAGGTTTGACTGACAACCCAAGACCTGTGCGCAAGAAACCCAACTGATGACCGGAGATGCCGTCTCCACGAGCAGTACAATGTCCATCGAAGAAAACAGCGGCGACTCTGTCTAATCTTCCCGGCTGGGCGTCTCCCAGCAGCCCTGCCTCTGCTGCTGGCCCCAGCCGGGTCTGTCTCCCTCGGGCTTGTGCTGCTCGTCGTCCGTGGGCTTGCCCCAAGGACCTTCCCTGAGTGGCCCTCGGTCTCCTGCACCACGCTGCTTGGTGCTGCAGCTGGCGGTTGTTGTGCGGCCCCGTCGCGCCTGGCCTGCCGAAGATCTCCACCAGGTGCGGTCTGACCTCCTGCCGCCGCAACTTCCTGGACTATGGTGGTGCGAAGGTCCTCGGGCGCGTGGACCGAAACTGCCAGCGGTGCGTCCGGCGCATGCAGCTGCGCCTCCGCCATGAGGATGGCAGCCGTGCAGATTGTGCCGTCGCTGGGGGCCAGACTGGCCCCCTAACTCCTGCCGTCCGGCTGATGGAAGCCCGCTTGGCCTGAGGCGCGCGAGCGGCGGATGCTTGCACCCTCCGTTGCAAAAAAAACCTGCTTCCGTAGCAACTGGGGCAGCAGCGGCGGCAGGCACGCGGTCGTGTCCCTCAGTCGTGTCCCTCAGCCAGGGCAGCGATACACATTGTGGCCTCGTTCTCGCAAACAAAAAACTTGCTCGCATGCACGCGCTGAAAACCTGCTTATCTGTTACCTGCGGCTGCTGGTGTTTTCGGTCGCCGTCGAGGCGCGCGCTGTGGGACCCGTGGCATCCGCGGTGTGGCTGGTTGTGCTGCTGGTTGCCGTCGTGGCAGCTGCGGTGGAGCTCGTGGCGCTCGCGGTGCTGCTCCTGGTGCAGCGGGTCGTCGTCGCGGCGCGGCTCGTGGTGCCTGCGGTACTGCTCGTCGTGGTCGTGGCTGCAGGGTGGTTCGTGGCGCCTGCGGTGCTGCCGGTCGTCGTCGCAGCGCGTCCGGACGGCTCAAAACGTTCCCAACACTCCCCACGAGGTCCCCGGGACGACTTTCAAGAGGGCCGAAAAGGATCTACCCCCCTCAGGAATTAAGATGTAGGCGTTCTCGCCGGGTCAGCTTCTCGACCCGTCCAGACAGGCGACGAAGCTCCCAAGACAGTCCAGGAGGCCTCCAAGAGCCTGGATACGACCCTGGAGGGCTGCAAGACCACCGAACAGGTCTCCAAGCCAGCCGAAGAGGCCCCCAAGGCGGCACCAAGAGGGAGCCCAGACGGGGGACCCAGTCATTTCGAGCCCTCGGCCTGGAAACGTCCCAAAAGGCCCGCAAGGGATACCCCGGAGAGGCCCTCCAAGGCCATCCCCGTGCTCCTGGAGACCACTCTGTTCATACTGGTCGCCTGCTCTGGTTCACTACGTGTCTCTGCACCTCTTCTCTTGCCCACTCTCCGGGTGCACGTTTCTGAACGGGCTTGAGGGGACACGCGAAGCGTGAACAAGTGGCACGCGTGCCAAGGCTCTTGCACAGAGACGAAAGGGGAGGTTCGGAGGGGGCGCGCTGGCTGGTGAGTGGGGTGATGGGGGGGGCGCTCGGGACGGGGTCGGGGCGGAAGGTGCGCGTTGGCTGGGAGATGGGGGGGTGCGGAGGCTGCGCTTGGGGTAGTGGGGGGCGGGGCGTGCCGAGAGGAGTGGGTCAGGGCGGAGGGGCCGGTGCCGTTGCAAAACAAAAGAAAGGGGTCTAGCTAACTAAAGATTGCTAAAGATTGCGTGCGGAGAGGGCGGGCTAGCTAAAGATTGCGTGCGGGGGGGGCGGAGTGGGCGCGCGCGGAAGGGGCGGACGGGAGCGGTGCCACGAGAAGAAGAGAAGTCGAGTCAGAGGGGTGCGCCGTGTCGAAATAAAAGCGTCGGTGCGTCCGGGCGCGTTAGCTTGTGAGTTGGTGGGTGGGTGGGGGAGGTGCACCAGAATTGGTCGGGGCGGAGGAGCGCGCTGGCTGGTGTGGGGGGTGCAAGGGAGGGCACTCGCTGAGGGAGCGAGGGGCTGCGCCGGAATAAAGAAATGGCAGGGCGGAGGGGGCGCGCTGGCGGGTCACTGGGGGGGTGCGGGGGTGTGCCGTGCCAGAATAAAAAAAGCGTCGGGGCACGCTGGCTGGTGGGTGGGGGGGTGTGGAGGGGGTGTGCCGTGCCGCCATACAAATACTCGGGGCGGAGGGGTGTGCCGTGCCGAAGTGCAGGCGTCGGGGCGGAAGGGCGCGCTGGCTGGTGGGCGGGGGGTGCGGAGGCAGTGTGCCGTGCTGATATAAAAAAGAAACGGGGCGGAGAGGTGTGCCGTGGCGAAATAAAAGGGGTCGGGGAGGAGGACTGCGCTTGCTAATGGGCAGGGGGTGGGTGCGGTGTGTGTGTGTGTGTGTGTGTGTGTGTGTGTGTGTGTGTGTGTGTGTGTTTGTGTGTGCCGGGCCAAAATAAAACGGTCGGGGCGGATGGATGTGCCGTGCCGCAATAAAAATGGTCGGGGCGGAGGGCGCGCTGGCTGGTGGGTGGGTGTGGGTGCGGGGGGGTGCCGTGCCGAAATAACAAAAAAAAAAAGAGGGTCGGGGCGGAGTGATGCGCCGTGCCAAAATCAAAGGTCGGGGCGGAGGGCGCGCGCCGAAATAAAAAGGTAGGGGCTGAGGGTGTGCGCTGGCTGGTGACTGGGGTGATCCAAGGTGTGTGTGTGTGTGTGTGTGTGCCGTGCCGAAGTAAAGAGGTCTGGGCGGGGGGGGCGCGCTGGCTGATTGGTGGGAGGGTGCGGAAAGAGGTGTGCCGTGCCGAAATAAAGAGGTCGGGGCGGAGGGGTGCGCCGTGCCGAAAGAAAGGTGTCGGGGCAGAGGGGCGCGCTGGCTGGCGGGTGGCGGGGGGGTGCGGAGGTGTGTGTGTGTGTGTGTGTGTGTGTGCCGTACCAAACTAAAAGCTCTGGGCAAAGAAATGTGGCTGGTGGGTGGGTGGGTGGGGGGGGTGCGGATGGGGTGTGCCATACCGAGCGGGGGGCGCGCTGGCTGGTGGGTGGGGGGGGGTGCGGAGGCGGTGTGCTGTGCCGAAAAACAGTGGTCTGGGCGGAGGGGGTGTGCCTTGCCGAAATAAAAAAAGGGGTAGGTTTGGAGGAGCGCGCTGGTTGGTGAAATGTGTGGGTGATGGGCGGGGTGCCGTTCCGAAATGAAATGATCGGAGCTCTAGACACCCTTTGCAAGATAATAAAAACTCGGTGCAAACAGGTGTGCCGTGCCGTGCAAAATAATGTCGGGGCGGACGGTGCGCTGGTGGAATGTGTGGGTGATGGAGGGGGTGCCGTGCCGAAATCAAATGGTCGGAGCTCTAGACACCCTGTGCAAGAGAATTAAAGATGGTCTGTTGCTGGCCAGGCGCAATATCAATGCCACACGGCGCAATAACAAACGGAGTCATTACCCTTTCGCTGGGCTCGGCAAATTTTGCGAATGGTTTCGCGCCATGCATAAACGCAGCCACCGTGCTCAAGCACAAACGGATCTGCGGCCACCACAGACAACGCGCCACGACGACAAGGAAGGATGTCCGCATACAGCCAAGCGCCACACGAGAGGTGCGCCGCCGAAGGGGGAATATCAACGCGTCGCTGTCAGACGCTGCGGAGTGAGTGTCCCGAAACACGGAAACACACATCGGCACAGAAACTATCACTTCTGCTAAACCAAATGTCACCACATCGTGCGAACATGTGCAGCCAACTGCCGTATCACGGTGGCCACGCCCCGAGGGCACACAGGACGCATCACCAGATGTCAACACGCGAGCCACCAGCATGCCTCGAAACGCCAACGCGCCACAAAGGCAGCGCAGCGCGACGGCGAGGCGCGATCACAGCTTGGCAGTGCTGCTAAATTCAAACTAGCCAGAAACAACACCACCAGGCCAACCCACGCGGGAACCAACGCGCATCATCGAAGAAACCAACAGGTGCCGATACCGCCACTCCTCGGACCTCTCCCAGGGTGATCTCTGACCCAGATTTCGAGGCGAGTCCAGCGGTGGCGACGAGGGCCTCCCAGGAAGCCGACAACAAGGAAAACGGGCGAATGATAGCGGTATCGGTGCATTTTCCTCTGAATCATGTCTTGGACTGGCTTGCGCCGCGAGACTGGACAATGTAATGCACGTGCCCGACTGGGTCCTGGCCGGAAGCTTGGCCTCAGCACAGCGCAAGGTACGCAAGGGCAAACCACATCCATGAGCTATCCCTCCGGGGGCCAATCTCAACCAAAAGAAACCGCGCGTGAGCCACATCACGCAAGCCCGTCGGCCTCAAGCAGGGGTGGCAAATTGTGTGGACTTGCTGGCGCCAGGGTGGGGGGAGAGTGGAGGGGAGCTGACAGGAAGAGCGAGGGCAGCACTCAACTTTTAGGGTTGGCCAAGAGGCACAAGTCAGAAAACGTTTGGATGTCGGGGGCGCGCAACGCCCTCGGAAAACACATCACGACTGCACCACAACTCCCGCCAAACATTTAAATGCCGAGGCCGCTTAACGTGTCAAGGCAACACGACGGCACCGATTATCCTAAGCCACTCTGTCCAAACACGAGCCGGAGAACTGGACAGGGGACGCCGTCTGGTAACAAAGCGCAGCGCAAGGGCCACTGCGGCAACTCGAACCACGGCGACGCGAAGTGTCAGCTCGCTGCGGTGGTCAAGCGGCGGTGGCGTGGGAACGCACCAGGGACGCACCCATAAGGTGCTCCTGTGGCGCGATGTGGGCAAAAGAGGCGCCGAAGTGGGCGACGTCAGGGCAGGAAGAAGAGGGAGGCGGATAGAAGAAGCGAAGAGTGGCAACACGATCGTTCGTAAGCCATATACCTGACACACTGGGTTGGCCGATCAAGGTCCGCACGTTGCGCGAAATTGTTGGCTCATATTCATTTTCGCGCAGAGGGAACAAGTGCCGCTCAGCCACAGCCTTGACGACCCTGGGTAAGAATGACCTTTGTTGCGCGGCTTTTTAAGGGCCGCGTGGGTGCGAAACCCAGGAGCGCAAGCCGCTGCTACCGCTTCGCGTTCAGCGATCGGGGGGCCCCATTGGGCCCGCACCAAAGGTCACTCTGGCGAAAGGTCACTCTTACGTTAGTCGACCAGCACCCAGCGCGCTGCGCAGAACCCTTGGGCCCGGCACGCACGAGAACGGCAAGAAGAGGTATGATCCAACGCAAGCTCTTGTCCAGGCGCCCGCAAAAGAAAGGGTGATCGCGCCGGCGTCGGAGTGCTCAAACATTTTGCGCGGGGCATGCCTGTGTATATGCTGGGGCGCCGGCCATGCGCGTTTGTTCTGGGGGCATTAAGAGCGCCGAGGGGCTGTTGAGCAAGGTTGGAACAGCAGCTGCTTGGTGCATGTTCAGTCGAGGTAATTTTTAAGGAAAGCCCTCGGGCTGCCCCACACGTGCGCGCAACGCGCATCAATGTGAGATCGTGCCTCTATACGGCAGGGGGGCATGACCCAAGCACACCAAATACCCTGCTAGGGGGGCCAAGGGGGACCACGCCGATGGCGATGCGCCCACGCTCCCCGCGCAGCAACGCTTGTCAGGACCACCCCCGCGCGGGGTAGAGAACGGCTGCGCACGGCTCAGATTCGGCGCCGTGCGCCCACGTGCGCGCACCAAGATGCCTCTCCGACGTGTGTTCGCCTGGTGTGGGGGCCCCCTAGTGCTGGGCCCTGTACCAGAGAGCCCTTGCCGCTCTCTGCCGAGACCTGCTGTGTCGGCCAGGCCACAGCCGCCGGCGCGGTGCAGCGGACCGATTTCCTGCCGGAGCGGGTGCTCCGACGGTGCGTTCCTGGCCCTTTGGCTCGCTGCCGCCCGCACCTCAGCTGCTGCTGCTGCTGCTTGCGCCGGCGAGCTCCTGCCCGATCGGACTCACAACATGCATCTGTCATACCACATCAGCATTCGTTGGCAGAGCCCCGATCGAATTGGTTCTGCCTGCCACACTCCCTGTCTGTTGCTCTGCTGAGGCGTTCTGTCGTTCAGGCATGCGCGTGCAGGAACGCGACGTGGATGGATTGCATGCGGGGCACCAGAAGCGCACCGCCCCCCCTTCCCCACAACAGAGACGCGACGCAACAACGCGGTCCTCGTCTTTGCCTGGCCCCTCCGTGTCCGCAGTCAGGGTGGCGACGACACCTGCGCAGACGTCATGCTCGAGCTCGTAACGAACTAATGCACTAAGTTCGCGATCGCGTTCGTGACCGGCCCCGCCCGCCCCCCGCCACCCCTCCTGGTCACGCCACGAATCGCGCCAGCGCCGTCTTGGACCTCGCCGTCCCCAAGCACCCAAGACGGCGCTGGCGCGAATCGCGACGTAACTGGCCCCCTTCCCCCCCCCTCCCCTCCCCTGCCACTCCCGTGGCGCCAGTTGCCGCCATGGGAGGCGTAAGACTCGGGTTCGGGGGACTCGGTTGGCCTGACGAGCTTGGTTCTTCTCAATGATGCCCAGGGCATTATTATTGTCATTATTGTGATGATTGGTAATACGATTACTATCATTAGTATGATTCGGAGTAGCTATACGACCACCCTGCGGGTGATAAGGAGGTTGGGGGGGCAGCAGTGGGCAACAGTGGTCATTGTTGCTCTGACGATGCTTGTGGTGCGCAGTCTAGTGAGTAGTGTGATTGTGATCGTGAGCGTGACGTGATGTGGCGATGTTGACGAAGCGCACTCGATGTACATATCGATGTGCATGTCGATTTGCGATTCGATCTGCATCTGGATTTGCATGTCGACATATCGATGTGCATGTCGACTTGTTTTTCGATCTGCATCTCGGTTTGCATGCCGACTTGCATTGGAAAGCTCGCCGCAGGCGCCGACTTTTTAAATACGCAACCCACGGCACCTTACGATTTGCATTTGCATGTGCATGTCGATTTGCATTTCGATGTGCGTTTCGGTTTGCATGTCGGTTTGCACGTAGACTTGCATTGGATAGCTCGCCGTAGCCACGGCGGGACACCAGCGGGACACCAGCGGGACACCGCGGGCCACCGTTTGACGGGAGGAGCATCATTTCGTCCGGCCGCGGCCCAGCCACAGGAGGATTTCGGGACACCAGCGGGACACCAGCGGGACACCGCGGCCACCGGCCGCCCGAGGACAATCATTTGGTCCGGCCGCGGCCCAGCCACAGGAGGATTTCGGGACACCAGCGGGACACCGGCGGGACACCGCGGGCCACCGGCCGCCGGAGGAGAATCATTTGTTCCGGCCGCGGCCCAGCAACAGGAGGATTCCTCTCGCCCGCCCACGCAGCTTCGCCTCGCCCGCATGCACGAACGCACGCACGCACGGCACGCACGACACGAACCCGAAACCGAAATCGATTTCCCGGTAGGGGGGCTCTCCGTTTCACGCCGGACTCACCCCCCAACCTCCGACTCTTCATATTGTATTATAACTAAACAAAACAATATTTAACTCGGTGTGCTGGAAATAATGTTTTAGCGCTTTTAGGTCCCAGCAAGAAAAATACAAACACTGAAACAACGATACACATGTTGTTGCGTTTCTGACTACACGTTTCAAGCGTTTTCAAATCAACTGCTTGCATGTCTTAACATTGCCGTGACTGCCAGTGCTGGCGGACCCGAGGGCCGATTGTCCCTCCTGGGGCCATCGGGCCTCTAGGCCTGTTACGCAAGCAAACGCGAAAAAACTGTCGTGGTGAGTTAGCGCTTCAAGCTTGTCAAGAGCGCAAAAGGCAAAGCAGTAAAAAGCATTGCTGTATTAAGAAGAACCAAGCTGGCGGGGCCATTATAAAAATACCGAGACCCATTCTGAAATGTGACGCGAGCTCCCACTGCAAACATCTCACGAGAAACTGGACCGTCAAACCCCCAGACGCGCTCGTCAAGCAGCGTCGACAAACTCGAATTCCGGCGTACTCGAGTTCTACGTTCCCCCGAAAGCAAAGCGGCCTCCTGCCACACCAGAGGCACCGCACGTTGGCTTCTGGGAAGCTCCAAAGACACGGCGCGCGACTCAAAAAGACCAGCTGCGTGCGCCCCTCGGCTGCCCGACGGGTCGAGCTCTGGGCACGAGCGCACGAGCGCTGCACGCCACTGCCCGGCACGGAGCAACCTGCTCGGCAGGGTCCAGGCCGACCACCACCACTCCAGACCAGGCCAGCCGATCTGGCACGCCGTGCCGGATGCAGGCGATCGACAGTCTGAGATGTGCCCCTGCTCACGCCCCGACCCCACGAGGGGCCAGAGCGGCGGCATGGACAACTTTCTGGCCTTCGGAGCCACGCTCTTCCACCCTGTCGACCGCCGAGGATGGAAGGACCCAGGCACCCGACGTCGCGGTTTTGTTTGTTCTCTCGAAGTGGCTCCCCAGAGGCCTGGACCTCTTCCCAGGGAGAGCGGCTTTTCATCCTGAGTCGTTTTTGGACGGCCCCTGGGACCCAGCGAGGGCCCTCGGAGGCCGAACATCGCTGAAAACATTATTTGGTGATTTTTGTTCACGGCGCGGGGATGTCAGGGGAGACGTGCGCAAGGGAGAGCCAAACGGAGCGACAAACAAGTGCCGGCGACTGCGAAGGGTGTGGTTTGCAGAGGGTGCGGTTTGCAACCCGCGCCCTGGGGGTTCGGGCGAGGACCTCGCCAGAGATTTTTCCGCCGCGCCCCGATGAGGGCTCATCAGACCTCTGTCGCCACGCGGTGGCCACCTGAGCCCCACAGGCGACGATCGCAAACCACACTGACTACCTAATTACCAGACCACCCCAACCCAACCCGAAGACCCAGATTTCGAGTTGGGGGGGGGGCACGGGATCCATATATGTTTTTCAATGTTCCCCGACGCCCCCCCCCCACTGGAAATGGAAGGCAAACTGAGGCCTTCGGGCTGGGTTGGGGTGGCTTGGCGGGTGGTGACACACCCCCGCGTAACCACACCCGCTGCTGTCGCTCAGGGCGACACACGAGCGCATGACCCGCGTGCAAGCGGGGGGGGAGCAGCGCGGCCGCGCTCGGCCTCCCCCGCGCAGACGAGAAGAGCCCCCCCCCCCCCGGAAGCTGGCACGGTGCCTCCCCCTCAGCTTGCCACCGTCCTCGCGCGTCCGCTCGCCGCGCGCGGTCCGTCTGCGCGCGTGCCCTCTCTCCTCTCTCGGAACGTTCCAAACTGCTCTAAGATGGCCCAGTTTTTGAGCGATGGCCTCGCCGAGAATTATGTAGCCCCCATCGAACTTGACATCGCAGAACTCCGCCGGCCCCCTTGCGGGGTCACCTGGCTGTAGGGCCAGGGTTTGCTGTTCCCTGCGCCAGTTTCAGTTTCCAGTGTTACAATTCAGCTTCGTGCTGCTAACTGTTCCTTGTTGATGGACCACGCGAGGGGGGGCCGAAAAGTGCTCTAGTTAGCGTCTCCTGGGGGGGCCTAGTTAGTGCTCAAAATTTCTGGGGGGGCGTGGGACACGTAAAAAAAAATAAACTCGCGCCCCTGACGCCATAAACCCTCGTCAATTACACAATCGTCGCGTCCCCGAAGCCATAAACCTTTCCGAATTACGCAACATTCGCGTCCCCGAAACCATGAACCTGCGCGAAATACACCGTATTCGTGCCACCGAAGCCATACAGCCGCGTAAATTATGCAATGTTTGCGTCCCCGAGGACAGAAACGCATGTAAAGCATACGATATTCGCATCCCCGAAGCTATAAAACCTCGTGAATGATACAATAATCGCGTCTCCGAAGCCATTCACATGCGTAAATGACGCAAAATGTGTGATCCCGAAGCCATACACCCCCTTAAATTACACAATGATCGCGCGTCCGAAGCCATACACCCTAGAGAATTACTTAATATTCGCGTCTCCGAAACCATAAGCCGGCGTATATTACGCTATACTTGCGACCCCGAAGCCATACACTTTAGTAAATTACACGCTACTCGCGTATCCGAAGCCATCAACCCTCAAAACACAACACCGAATTCAACCATATCATCCGAATCTCAACTTGTGTTTGTCGATTACTCATCGTCTTCGCGTGAAGTCCCGGCGCTGCTTCACGGCGGCGCCAAGGCCTCATGGTTTCGCTTTTGCATTGCCCATTATCCGACAAGAGGGGGGCCGGCGGCAGGGGGCGAAGCCCTTCCCATGTGGCGGCGCCGGCCCAGCCTCTACCCAGACATCTGATGTCTCGGTTTCTTCGAGACACGGGGCCCCGACCTCCCGGCCACTTCCGCGGGGCCGATTTCTCATCCCGCGTCGTTTTTCGACCGTCCCGAGGCCCGGCGAGGGCCCCGAGAGGCCGAACGCAAATTCGCTGAGCACCCCGCTCACCCGTAGCTGGGTTGCGTCTGCAACCGCAGCTTTGGGTGTGCGACGAAGCCTGCGCCGCGCCGAGAGGGCGCGAGCGCCGCGAGGCCTCGGTGCTGGTCGCAGCACGACCCAGCAACGGGCGAGAAACGGGGCGGGCACGGGCGGGTCAAATCCCGAGCGCGGGGCGCGCGCCCCAGGCGCACACAAACCTGTGGTACCTGCGCGCGGCCGCGGCGGGCAGCGGCCGCGCGCGGGGGCGCGCGGGCCCGCCCGCATCGCCTGCGGCGCGCCGCGGCGCGCGCGAGCCAAGCGGCGGCGCGGCGACTGCTCGCGCCTGCGTCCGCCGCGTGCGCCTGGTGCCAGCGAATGTGTGCGATGGAACCAGGGGCCGAACTCGCTCCATACACGCGAATTCGCTGAGCACCCCGCTCACCCGTAGCTGGGTTGCGTCTGCAACCACAGCGGTGGGCGCGCGACGAAGCCTGCGCCGCGCCGAGAGGGCGCGGGCGCCACGAGGCCTCGGTGCCGGTCGCAGCACGACCCAATGCAACGATGCGACCAGCGCCGTGCGCCGCTCACCCGTTGCGCACGCGGAGCGCGGCGCTCGGGCGCGCGCCGGGATGTCGCAGCCACACTAGGTGTCTGAGCTGCTGTCAGAGCTGTCCGAGCAGTCGGACGCGGCGTTGCGCGCGGCCGCTACCCTCTCACATTCGACCCGGACGCGGTCGATGTAAGCCAGGTAGGCGTTCGACGCCCAGCCTCCACGTTCCTTCGTTACTGCGGTCGGTGCACCCGCGCGATCGATGTCATCGGCGTGCCCCCTTGTGCGCGCGAGAGGGGCGGAGGGATGCGCGCGCCGAGCCGCGCGGGCGGTCGCGGGTCGCGACCTTCGTATGTCGTGGGTGCCGAATAGGTTGGCACTGTCCACGCCTATCCTGGACGATAGGGACCGAAGGATACGCCGGGCATCCGACCCTGAGAACTGCGCGAACGGCTGAGTGTCTACTGCTGTGCCGCGCAGCAACGGAGGCAGCGCGTGCGCGGCGCACGTCGCGGCGCGCGCGCGGCACCAACACCTCCGGCGGAGTATCGACGCGCACGGCTTGTTCTTCCGCCTTGGCAACCAGAGGAGTGCCTCGTCTGCCGATATGGCCAACTCCGCCTAGCGCGTTCGGCGCGTGCGCGGGCGCCCCAGCGCGCGCGCTTCCAGACGGCGCGGCCCGCCGTGCGGCCGCGCGACAGAGTGTTGCCGCACCACCGGATGGGTAAACACTCGGATGGTAGGCGAAGCAGGAATATGTACGTAATTAGAAACATGGTGGATGCCACCTGCGCGACCGCTGGGTTGACTGGCGAATGCCGCGCGGCGGCCCCGCCTTTTCTTCTTCGCTGCGACCATGTAGGCCAAGTAATTGCGCAATCATAGCGTCGCGAACGAAGCGCGGTTCGCGTGGCGTGTGTCCGCCGCGCCGCACAATGGCTGCATTGGCCTTCCTGGGCGCGCGACGCGCGGCCTCGCGCGCGCGGTGGCGCGGGGGGCCGACGCCGGAGCAGCCGTCTGTTGCCGAAGGCGCTCGTGCCCAGGCGTGGCACTTCGCACGCTGTCTGCGCGCGCCCGCAACAATTCCGGAACGTGCCCGCGCAAGAGAAAGTGCCCGACCGGCGCAACAGATCGTCCTGGGCGCACGCCGCAGATTATAGGAGTCTGCGGGCCGCGCAGGAGGGGTTGCGCGGATTGGTCGCGCCTCGCTGGGCGGAAGCGCGAGATGCCGGTCACGTCCGAGTACGTCTATCGCGAAATTGAGCAAGCACCGCGCACCGCTCTTCAAAGATTGGCGGGTGGATGGTATAGTGCTGACCAGGACCTCCAATCGGGCCCGTTCCGCCCATTCGCGCCGCTCCCCCTGCGAGGGTATGGAGCACGCAAGCCACTGCGCGTTGCGACGCGGCCCCCCTGGCACGGGTGGCGAGGGCGGTCCTGGCCGCGCCGTCGCCCTTTCGAATGCAGGCGCTATCGCTGCCAGGCGCTCTGGAGAACGGCTCCGCGCATCCCCGCTACGCGCGGAAGAGGGTCCCGCGGTGCACAGGCGATCGAGCTCCGACAGGAGGGGTGCTGGCAGGACATGCAGGTCCGCGATGCACCTTAGCTGCGCCCCGACGAGA
Source organism: Prorocentrum cordatum (assembly GCA_963575745.1). Classification (NCBI taxonomy): domain Eukaryota; class Dinophyceae; order Prorocentrales; family Prorocentraceae; genus Prorocentrum; species Prorocentrum cordatum. Next base: position 590,689 of record CAUYUJ010021860.1, on the reverse strand, counting down.
TCCTGGCGGGTCTCGAACCCTTGCTCCGCCAGTACGCTTGCCGCACGCGCGACATCGGAGGCGCCCCCTGCGCGCCGGCGGGCGCGCGCGCGCGCCGCGGGCGCGCCAGCCGAGCAACCTTTTATTCCGCACTGGTGTAAATCGCGGGTGAGGCGAACCGATGCGACTGCCTGCGCGGCGAAGACGCCGACCCGCGCCCGCGCGCGCCGCTCGTCTAGAAAACGCTTCGCGCCTCTTGATATGCCGGTCACCGCGTCGCGCCCAGAGGGCGGCCCCGGGGGCGGTCGGGCCAGCGCGGCCACCCGCGCGAGTCGACGGCACTCTTCGCTCGTGCCAGCCCGATCGCACCAGCCGGCGGTTTCGCCGCCGCGCCCCTGCAGCTGCATGAGAGAACAACAGCCATGCCGAACGCATAGAGCCGCGGCCTCGGCCGCCGCCGCATCGCTGAAACGCCTTGGGAAGCTACGGCGAAAGTCGCGGGCGAGCTCCATCTTGCGCAATGCCGGCTAGCGTGGCAGCCGGTTCCGCATGCGCGCGCGCGCGCCCCGCGGTGCGCGCACGCGGGGCAGTCTTACTAACGTGCAGCACTCGCGGGCGGTGGCCCACAGCGGAAGGCCTCCGCGAGTTGTGCACGGACCCTCTTTCCCCCCAGACGCGAGAGCAAATCCCGCGCCTCGCGGCTGGGAAGGTCGGCCAGGTTCCTTGCCGACTCCACGCGCTCTATCCACGCGTGGACCTGCCGCGGTGGCGTGGCCGCGCGCGCGTCTGGCGGCGCGCGGTTGCCGCGCTGCCTGGAGCGCCACTACCGCCGACCAGAATTGGTGCACGAGAAAATTGTGGTCGCGTGACTTTGCGGCGCCCTTCCTGGAGTGCACTCAGCGACGCTGTTGTCTGAGAAGAAGACCGCGCGGCGGCCGGCGAGCGCGCGCGCCCACGTGGACAGAGCCACGCACTGCGCCAGCATCTCGATCGCCGCGATCTGCTGATCATTGCGGGCGCGTAATCCGCTGCACCAATCGCGCAACGCCCGACGCGCGCGCGCGCCGCGGACAGTCGCGCTGAGACCTGAGAAATTCTACTGGCGGGGCCATGTCGGCCCACTCGAACGTGTCTTCTGTGAGTAAAATTGCGGCGAGTCGCGCCGGGCTGCCGCGGGCGTCCGCCAGCACGAGCACCGGCGGGCGCGCGTCGCGGCATCGCCAGGGCCGCGCGCGGGCGATGTCCCGTGCCAGTACGTCTCGCCACCAGCGCAGCGCGTCGCTCGCGTGTCCCGCGAGGCGGGGCAGGGAACCGTATGCCTGGTCCAAGAGCGGTCGCGCCATCGAGCGCCCGGCGCGCTCGAACACGTGGCAGCGTGCCCACGACAGGCGACCCGCCATCTTCGACGCCTCGCCGGCCGTGAGCGCGCCTGACCTCAAGGCGCCGTTGATGACGGCAATCCACTGCTTTACTTTATCGTCGTCGGGCTTGACGTGGGAGCCCGATGCCGACGACCGGACGCGCAGCCCCAGGATCACGATCAAATCCCGAGCGCGGGGCGCGCGCCCCAGGCACACACAACCCTGTGGTACCTGCGCGCGGCCGCGGCGGGCAGCGGCCGCGCGCGGGGGCGCGCGGGCCTGCCCACATCGCCTGCGGCGCGCCGCGGCGCGCGCGAGCCAAGCGGCGGCGCGGCGACTGCTCGCGCCTGCGTCCGCCGCGTGCGCCTGGGGCCAGCGAATGTGTGCGATGGAACCAGGGGCCGAACTCGTTCCATACAAACGATGCAAAACCTCCGCCTCGACTTTTGTCGAGACGCCCGGTGCCTGGGCAGGTCTCTCGATACTTACGGGGCTCGTCGAGCGGATGGGGGCCTGGCAGCGCGCCGGCCTGGCTCACAAGCCACGCCCGGAGGGGGGACCCGCCCGGGGGGGGGGCACCGAGCGCCAGAAACGGCGACGCGCCGCCGAGAGATCGGCGGCGGGCTCCCGAGTGCGGAAACCGCACGGCTCACTGGGCGGGGGGGGGCCATAGCAGGCCCCTGTCGGCGGGGAAGGGGCGATCGGGGATCGATGCCCCCCCCCTTGCCGGAGCCTGTCCCTCCATTTGGGATGAGGTCGGGCGTGTCCCCCTGCAGGCCGTTTTTTTCGACGAGAAATAAAAAATAGTCAAACATATACCCCTAATTACTAGAAATGATCAAACAATCTTCCCCGTACAAAGAAACTATTTTTGAACATTCCTCCTGTAGAGGGACAAGCCAGACTTAACCTTAGGAGCCCCTCAGCCAGGTGATGAGGTATCAAGTGGTGGCCTGGAACCCCCAGAAAGTTCCCGCCGGGTTTTGGAACACGGGGTCACCGCCGGGTTGTGTGGCTCCTGGTGCCACCGACGTTCGGGATATCCTCGAAAAACCTCATGGGTCCCCAAACCGGGTGGTGACACCAAGTCGCCCGAGACTCACCGCCGGGTGTTGTCACCACCACGTTTGGGGACTACCAGAGCAGAACGTTGCACCTGCCTGGCACACCCCTGACCGCGACTGTCGCGTGGCCTCGTCTCTATCCAGGGGGTGCAGTGGCCCAAACTGTGCCCAAAACTGCCCCAACGTGGCCGACACTCTGCCAGCTTTTTGCTCCGGGCTCAAGCATTTTCAGTTGATAGGGGACGAGCGCCATGACGACTGTGAGCTTCGTGCGGCGACGAGGCTTCGGATTGCTCACGGCAGCCAGTCTGCAACTCTTCAACCGTCCCCGTGACCAACGGCCGTGCAGGTTATTTTCCTCGCCAGCGAGTGGTCAGAGGGAGCCTGGGCGACGGGGCTGCGGGCTTCTACTGGCCAGGGGCAACACAAACCTGGGTAAGTCAGGCGTTGCAAGATCCTGCAACATCCTGTAGGATCCTGCGCGCTCGCCTGGGTCAATGAAACCCTTGCCTTGCAGGATCCTGCAAGATCCGACGCTCTGGCTGGCCCCCGTCTGCATTGGCCCGAATCTCTAACAACTCGGCCTTCAATCTGCGACCACACGGGTGGTTTGTCGTCTCGGATCCATTTCTGATGGCCCTTGGTCCAGGCCGAATAAGAACGCCAGATTGAAAGATCATATCCTCGGAAATCTGGGCCCCCTTCGAGGAGGGGATCGACTACATAGTTGGTGTATCCCAAAATTGATTGTCCCGCCAAACCGAATCAAAATACAAAGAAACCCCCGTAGATCTGAGCATTCTATTAATTTCTCTACGTTTCTACGAAACAACAATTTCGCAGGAGGTCCCAAAATCGATTCGACAAGTCGGATCGGCGATCGAGATAAATCGGATCGGCGGAAATTGGCAGCCAAGTTGGGAAAAGTCGAATCGGCGGAAATCGGCAGGCTGGTAGGTATCCATTGAGACATCGGATTTTACATCGGACTCCGAAGTCGAATCGAGCCGAAATTAGGTGGAAGACAAACCTACCTCGCTTTTGACCACCTTCGCTTCCAAGAGATACCAAGCGATGCCAAACTACGGCCTGTACTGGTCAGGCCGCTTGACAAGGAGGCGCGTGGTGTGACTTGGTTTTGCCTGGAAGCGAAAGCGGGGTAGGTGATTCACGCTCGGAGTAATCGGAAGCCATCAACATCGAGCCGAATCGCATCGGAGGCGTCGAACCGAGCCCTGCTTTTGGAGCACATCGCTTCTCCAGCCGATCATCTGCTCGACGTCTCTGCCGACTCGAGGGCTGCTTGCCCGAGGGCCTCCTCCTCCTCCTCCTCCTCCTCCTCCTCCTCCTCCTCCTCCTCCTCCTCCTCCTCCTCCTCCTCTTGGCGCGAGCGGGGCGGGTCCCCGAAGGAACCGCGGGCCCCGGATCTCGGGGCAGCGCTGCCGGGGGCCGCAGCGCCGTGCCCCGAGCATGCCCTCTCGACACCAGGGGGGCCCGCGGGGCCCAAGAACTGAGGGAGGTGCACCGGGAGCTCCCCACAGATCGGCGGCGAGCGAAGGGGGGGAAGTGAGAAGGCAGAGGCCTCCTGGATGGGGTCCGAGTAGACGGGGTCGGAGGATCTCGCCGCATCGCCGATACGTCGGCGATGCGTCGGCGATGCATCGGCGATACGTCGGCCATGCACTGGCAACGTCGGCGGTGCATCGGCGGCGTCGGCGTGGAGAAACTTGGGCCCCACATCGAGCCGCATCGCCGATGCATCGCCGATGCATCGGCGATGCGGCGCGATCCTCCGACCCCATCTGGGAGGCCCTGAAAAGGGGCGGTCCTCTCAGAAGGCTCGGACGTCCCCTGGCCTTCTGAGGAGCCGTCCACGCCTTCCCCGAGGGCACCGAGCACCTCTCGGCGGGCGCGAGGGCTCTCCGAGCAGCCCCGCCGCCTTCCGAGGGGGCCCTCTCCTTCTCGCTGCTCCCCCCCCCGCTCGCCGCCGCGGGAGGGCCCACAGGGGCTCCCCAACAACGGAGGGACGACCCCGGGGCCCGCCTCGCGCTCGGCAGGGCGAGCGAAGGGGGGGGGACGTGAGCAGGGAGAGAAGGCCTCCTCGGAGGGCGGCGGGGCCTCTCTCCGAGAGCCGCGGGCCTTCCGAGGGGTCTTCTCGGTGCCTCCGGGGAAGGCCAGGAACACTTCTCGGAGGTCCGCAGGACCTCCGAACCTCTGTCGGAGAACCGCACCCCCCGGGCTGGCCGCCGACCACGGGAGGGTCACGGGGAGCTCCCAGAAACGGAGGACGACCTGGAGGCCCGCCTCGCTCAGGACCCGTCTGCTTCTGGGTGACCTTCATGGCCATGTGAGCGACGAAAAAAAAAGGGTTTACGCGAGACGACATAGCGAGCTTACGGGGCGGCTACGCGGGCCGCCAGCGCGGCACAACATATTGGAGACGAGGGCGCTTACGCGCGACCTTACGCGGGCAGCTTTCTCGCCGATGTCGGCACAGATTTGGCGCCGCCCACGCGCCCGCCACGAAGCATGTACGATACGATTTCTTGATGCGTGCGTGCGTCGCCCCTGGAGAGGCGACGCTCACGTTATGTTGCTCACATCACACTTAAGGACCACATCCCCGAAGTAACTTCGAGCACCCAGGAAAGGATCGAAACATGTGTCGAACGAGTATCGCCCCCCAAGGGCGAACACGTGCAAACCATCAACTTGTTCGGTACCCTCCTTTTGTGTTCGAGATTATTGCTGGCGATCAAGGCTAAGAAGTAGGCTGAAACATCATAACGCTCACCTAGCATGAATATGATGTGGTGGCGCCGATGCCCCCGACCTTCCTGGAGCTACCCGCTGCACTGATGCTGCGTCGGACGCGCACCGACTCAATTCGACATTGGGTCGAACCGAACTCGAGTCGCGCTGCGACGAAAAAGAGTCGAACAGATCCGGTCTAGGTGGGCACCAAGAACGCCCCAAATTCGAACATCAAATTCCCTTATGAGCAGGGACCGACTGTCCCGGCATTGCTGTAGGCCTACCACGACATGTTATCTAAGCGAAGTTATGTTCAATTAACAAAAACAACGTTCGTAGAACATCAAGGTGATATATTCAAACAAGACCATCTCAACCAGAAATGCTCTCAGCACATTCCGTGCAAACCAGAAGGTATCATCGGACTATTCTCTGGTGGGCCTGCAGCAGATCAGCACGCTCCGTCACTGCTTGACACCTGGCGAGCAGCAGAGAGCGACGCGCGAAAAACGATCATCTCACTCCCCCCGGCGAGCACGAGGACACCGCGCGAGCTTGAACGCGCCGGCGACCTCGCTTGGCCGCCCCGCTCTTCGCCCCGCACCGGACGCCGCACCCCGTGGCCTTGCTGCCCTGGCAGCCCATGGCTCGCCGCGCGGCGCCGCGCGCGGCCGGCGGCCCCGCCTGGCCCCCCTGCTCGTGGGGCGAAGGCGGAGGAGGAGGAGGAGGAGCAGGAAGGGGGGAAGGAGGAGGAGGAGGATACTCAGGAGGAGGAGGAGGAGGAGGAGGAGGAGGAGGAGGAGGAGGAGGAGGAGGAGGAGGAGGAAAAGGGGGAGGCGGAGGAGGAGGAGGTCGGCGCGCTGCCAGATGCCGCTCTGCGCGTGCGCCCCCGGAGCGCCTGCCGGGGTCGGCGGCGGGGCCGCAGATCCCGCAGGAGTCGTCGGTCCAGCGGCTTCTGACGACCCACCGGAACCACCCGGACCCAACCCGGGGTCGCCTTTGGGCGTGTCTATTATGTTTCGGGGGGGGCATCGTGGCACATGAAAAAAAGATGGCACCCGTGCGCACCCCCAGGCGACATCTGTTCGGGGAGTCTGGGGCGGATGTTGTCTGGCAAGTGGTGACTTTCTGGGTGCGTGCGAGCGAGAGCAAGGGGGCGGCGAAGGGTGAGGATCGCTGATGTCTGGCTGCTCTGGCCTCAGAAACACTGGCGTAGCGCGGATTTCTTGGATCGGCGCTGGGCCTTAACTTTCCTGGGCGCGCGGAGCGGAGCGCAAAAGGTGCAGCGCGGGAAGCGCCGCCAAAGGGGCCCAAAACCGATCAAAGAAATCCGCGCGCACCTCCGAACATTTACAGCAAATCCGTGTGGTGACGACTTGCGTGCTGGTTTCTGACACCGCGTGGATAGTTCAACCTTGAACGATCGCCGCTGTCCGATACAGTCAAGCCACCACCAGAAGCAACGCCAAATAAGGAACGAAGGGGCTTTCCTGGCCACGGGACCAAAATCCAAGGAACGGCCTGAAAATCAGAGCTCTTGAACTCAAAGTGGTCCTTATTTGGGCGCTATGTGGACGCCTTGGCTGTGGCGCGGATCGTTCGGTGTCGGCTGATTCTGGGCCGCTCGCGGCCGTTCAGTCTGAATCGCCCGTGACGGGGTGGCCACCACTTCAGCAGGATCCCAATCACATACAGCACGCCTGCGTCCCCCAAGCAGTGGACACGACCCGCCGCTGGGTCGACACGGCATGAACCTGCCGTTTCCGCATCCTTGCCCGGCATTGCCAGGGCGAATCGCGGCACAAAAACCAGTTGTTAGACTTGTAGCCTGGGGGCCTACATGGGGCAATGCAGTGTAAGAACGCTTCAGGGTGACACGTGCCACCCCGAAATCCTTGTGAGAAAAAATATTTGTTGCACTTGCATGATGAGGCCAATTTGGGGCCATGCGATAAAAAAAACCTGTGTGACACGTGCCACCCCGAAAACGGTGATAGATAAACCGACTTCTTGACTTTTAGTCGGGAAGTTCAAAAATGGCTATTCGATACAAAAAACCTCGAGAACGACACGTGTCATTCCGAAAACCGTGTGAGAGAAACCGATTGTCGCACTTGTACTCTAGCCAACATAGAGGGCATGCAATATAAGAAAGCTCCAGGGTGACACGTGTCATCCCGAAGCCAGCGTGAGGAAAAACAATTGATTCGCTTGCATCCTGGATGTGAACATGGTTACGCGTTCGACCATGGACCTCGTTCCACACATCCTGGCTTCTCAAGACCGCCGAAAGACCACGAAAGACCGCCAGAGTGCGCGCGCCTCGCCGCGGGCGCTAGGGCCCCACGTGGTCTTCGGCGGTCTTTTGGTGGTCTTTTGGCGGTCTTCCGCGGTCTTTCGGCAGTCTTCGGGCGATCTCCGGCGGTCTTCGGCGGTCTTTCGGCGGTCTTCGGCAGCGGTCTTCGGCGGTCTGGACGGCGGACCGACACTGTCCTCGACGGTCGTCGGAGTGAAAACCGGATACTTCGCGTTAACAAAGGGTCCATTATCGAACAGGGACCATACAGTATAGGAAAATACCACATTGACACATGTCTCCCCGAGAACCATGCGAGAAAGGCAATTATTTCAAATGAGTTCTGAGGGCCCAAATCGGGCCATGTAATACACAAAGGTGTTACGTGTCACCGTGAAAAACCTTGTGAGAAAAACAATGCGTTTCATACGTAGTCTGAAGGCCCAACATGAGCCCATACACTATAAGAACACTCCAGGGTGACACTTGTCAGCCCGAAAACCGTGTGAGAAAAATATGTTCTTACTTGTATTTGAAGGCCAGCATGGAGGGTCATGTAATAAAAGTCACCAACAACATGACAATGTCACCCCGAAAACCGTGCTTGACAAACTAAGAATGTCACTTGTATTCTGGAGCCGGGCATGGTCCTATCCAATACACTGAAACATCAATGTGACACGTGTGGCGCCGAATACCGTGCGAGAACAACCAACCCATTCACTTGTATTCTGAGGGCCAAAGTCGGACGGCCCAGATGGGGTCATGCAATCTAAGAAAGCTCCAGAGTGACACGTGCCACCCAGAAAAAATGTGAGACAAACAAACTGTGCAACTTTTTTCTTGACAACCAACACAGGGACATACAACATGAAAGGACACCAAAATCACACGTGCCACCCCGAAAACCGTGTGAGAAAAATATGTTCTTACTTATATTTGAAGGCCAGCATGGAGGGTCATGGAATAAAAGTCACCAACAACATGACAATGTCACCCCGAAAACCGTGCTTGACAAACTAAGAATGTCACTTGTATTCTGGAGCCGGGCATGGTCCTATCCAATACACTGAAACATCAATGTGACACGTGTGGCGCCGAAAACCGTGCGAGAACAACCAACCCATTCACTTGTATTCTGAGGGCCAAAGTCGGACGGCCCAGATGGGGTCATGCAATCTAAGAACGCTCCAGAGTGACACGTGCCACCCAGAAAAAATGTGAGACAAACAAACTGTGCAACTTTTTTCTTGACAACCAACGCAAGGACATACAACATGAAAGGACACCAAAATCATACGTGCCACCCCGAAAACCGTGTGAGGCAAATCAATTGTTTGCCGTGTATTCCGAGGGCCTGCATGGGGCCATGCAATGTAAGAACCCTCAAAAGGTGTCATTTGCCACCCCGAAAATCTTGTCAGAAAAAAACGACTGGTACACCTGTATTCTGAGGACCAACATGAGGCCATGCAATAAAGACACACACGCACCTGTTTGACGCGTGTCACCCCGAAAACCGTGTGGAAAGCAAACAAGTCTTACACTGCCATCCTGAAGGCATACCTGGAGCCGCGTAACACAAGACAGAACCTGCGTGACACCTGCCATCCCGAACACAGCGTGAGAAGCACCAATTGTTTCACTCGTATTCCCAAGGGCAAGATGGGGCCATGTGATATGAGAAAACACCAACAAGACATGCACTCCCCCGAACGCCATGTGAGGAACACAACTTGCTTCAAGGCCATCTTGGGGGCATGTGATACAACAAAGCACCGAGGTGGCACGTAACGACTCGCAACACAATGCGAGACAACATACTTGTTTCATGTGCATTCTGAATGCCAACATGGACCCAAGCCACGGTGACACGTGTCACCCCGAACACCGTGTGAGAAAAACCACCTGTGTCACGTGTACATATTCTGAAGGCCAGCTCGGGGCCGTGCAATACAAGAGAGCGCAAGGCTGACACGCATCACCCCGCACACCGCATGTTAAGAGAAAAATGGTTTCACTCGTATACTGAAGGCCAACACGGGACCACACAATTTTATAACGCACCATGGAGGCGCTCGCGACGCCAAACGCCATGTGATAAAAGACAATCGACAAGTCCCACTTGTACCCTGACGGCCATCATAAGGCCATCCAATACCAAAGTGACACGTGCCACGCCGAAAATATTGTGAGAAGACGGACTGCGTGCCAATTGCATTCTGAAAGCTAATTTGTGGCGATGCAGCCTTTGTTATGTTATTAAAAAACATGGTGGAACGCGTCGCCTCGAAAACCGCGTGACCAAAACCAGTTGTGTCATTGCATTACGAGGGCCAACATGTGGCCATGCAATTCGTTCAAAAAGAAACGCACCAAAATTACACGTGCCACCGCAATAAACCTTGACAAACAACCGGCCTGCTTACTTGCTCAATGTTCGAGAGGGCAGCCTCCCAAAGACAGAAACCATCGTGATCAAACGAACCTTCGCACTGCGACTGCAAGCGGAGGAAGAAACGATGTGGAGAATCGCGCAGGCAAGTACAACGCCAAATAAGACGAATAACCCTTACCCGTTGACCGACGCCAGCTATGCATCGGCACGCATACAATGCAGACTCGTTTGCCAGTTCACGTGTGTGCATATACCCACATGCATATGTAAACAAATGTCTGTTTGAATATCTATATATATATATAGCCAACATACGTTTACGCAGACACACACATGTATGAATACATATGTATACACAACAGTACAGGTCCCCGCACTCACCACGAACACCCTTTCGACTTGAAAGATGGAAAGAGAAGAGGGGCGGTTCAGGTGCGTGCGATGGCCGTGGAGAAGGGCATTTCGGAGTGGGTTGGTTCGCGTGTCGGAGAAGAGGCTGTTTAGTACTGGGTGTTGTGTTGTGGACAAAGGGGGTGGAGCGTTCAGCTTGGGGAGGGGGCCTGTTGAGTAGTTAGTGGGTGTTTGGTGGAGACGGAAGCTGTTGAGTACTGTGTTCTGTTGTAGACGGAGGGAGTGGCATCGGACGCTATTTTGAAGTTGAGCTTCGGGAGGGGCCCTGTTCAGTATTGGATGTTGCGTTGGAAGCGGAGGATGTTAAATACTGGGTGTTGTGTTGCAGACGAAGCGGTTGGAGTAGGCTATTTTCAAGTCCAGCTCGAGGAGGGGCCCTGTTGAGTAGTGGGTGTTTTGTTGGAGACGAAGGCCCGTTAGTACTGGGTGTCGTGTTGTAGACGGTGGGAGTGGAATAGAAGATCCGTTTCAAGTTCAGGTTGGGAAGGAAGCCTGCTGTGTATTGGGTATTCTGTTGGAGACGTAGGCTGGTGAGTACTGGGTGTTGTGTTGTAGACGGAGGGAGTTGAATATACAGACCTTTTTCAGGTTCAACTTGGTGAGGGAGCCTGTTGAGTATTGGGTGATGTGTTGGAGGCGGGGGCTGTTGAGCACTGGGTGTGGCGTTGTAGATGGAGGGGTCGGAGAAGAAGGTTATTTTCAAGTTCAACTGGGGAAGGGAGCCTGTGGAGTAGTGGGTGTTTCGTGGGAGTCGAAGACTGACTAGTACTGGGTGTTGTGTTGTAGACGGAGGGGCTAAAGTAAAGGTCCCGACTTGAGCCGAAAAATACCCTTCAAAATAGAAGCCTCACAATTGAGTGCGAACACCGTGGGGGTCGTAAATATATGTGTATGTATGTGGCCCCATATAGTAAACGCACACGGGGGCGTTCTTGGCGCGTGCGGATGGCTAATTCTTTCCATATATATATATATATATATATATATATATTATATATATATATATGGTCGCCCCCCCCAAATCTATATTTTGATGGGGTCTGAAGACTAAGTTCCTCTAAGGAAGCTTTGCGTTGTTTGTGTTGGTGGCCAGTAATGCCCACCAAACGCTGCTATGTTCTAAGATTCCTAAGGCAACCGAAGGAAGGTGGCCACTAAGCACTGCTATTTTCTAAGATTTCTAAGATTTCCGCAACCATCCCAAGGCCTTGCAGAGCAGCCGCGCGCACACAGCTACCCTGAATGGCCACCAAAAGCTGCCATTTTCCAAGATTCCTAAGGCGACCGAAGGAAGGTGACCACCAAACATTGCTATTTTCGAAGATTTCTAAGATTTCTAAGATTGCCGCAACCACCCCCAGGCTGGCCTGAAAGGTTGCGAAAGTCTTAAACATCTTAGAACTCTTAGAAAATAGCAATATTTGGTGGCCACGTTCCTTCGGTTGCCTTCGGAACTTTAGAACATAACAATGTTTGGCGACCATTCTGGGTTGCTGTGCGCGCGCGGCTGTTCCGCAGGGCCTTGGGATGGTTGCGGAAATCTTGGAAATCTAGGAAAATAACAATGTTTGGTGGCCACCTTCCTTCGGTTGCCTCCGGAACCTTAGAAAATAACAGTGTTTGGCGACCATTCTTGGTTGCTGCGTGCGCGTGGCTGCTCCGCAGGGCCTTGGGGTGGTTGCGGAAATCTTAGAAATCTTAGAAAATAGCAGTGTTTGGTGGCCACCTTCCTTCGGTTGCCTCCGGAACTTTGGAAAATAGCAGCGTTCGGCGACCATTCAGGGTTTTTGCGTGCGCGTGTCTGCTGTGCAAGCGCACGCAACAGCAAGCCGCGCGTTGGTGGTGTTAACAGCGCGGCAATGACGCAATTCCCATGGGCGCCCGCTTAGCGGCTCCCGATGTTATGGCTGGCTAACGGCGAGCCGCAGAGGCAAGGACGCAAGGGTGCCCCGCGCATGCTATGTTCATCATTGCAACGCGCGCGACAGCCATGCGAAGTCAGACGCGTGCCCTTTGTCTACCCCCGCAGCGATCTGGATGCACCCCAAATGATCGCATGCCTCCCCGAGCACAGTCGCCTAGCACCCGCTGCTAGATGTTAGACTCCTGCGCGGCGCTTGGCCCGCGGCGGCGGCGGCCGCCTCAGTCCGAATCCGAGTCGATCGCCACGACGCCTGTTGAGGGCTTAGAAGTACGGCTGTCGACGAGGGAGGAGATGGGGGGGGGGGGAACGAACCGCCCGACAGCCGCGAGCAGAGGAACAACCATGCCCTCGACTATACGGGCCGTCATTCAAAAACCCGCTGGTTAACAAACGGAAAAATCCTTCGACGCCCCGCGAACGACGCCAGACTTCTTTCCCCCCGCAACCCGTGCCTGGGAAGATCGCCTTCATCGTCTCCTTGTCCACGGGCGAAGCAGTGACGCCGCCCGCGGACGCGGGCGCGCCCGCGGGCTCCCCCTTGATGGTCGCGCCCGCGAGGCCCTTCTTGATCGGCGTGCGGCGCGCCCGCTCCTGCTTGGCATTGCCCTTCTCCTTCTCGGCGGGCGCGAGCTCCCCGATCACGCTCTTCTTCAAGGAGCTGAACTCCGCGAGCGTGATGGCGCCCGCCTGGTGGAGACCCCGCAGCCGCTCGAGCTCCTGCGAGAGGGCCCCGCGCGGCGGATCATCACCCTCATCGTCCTCGTAGTCGTCGCTGTCAGCCCCGCGGCGGTCGCGCCTGAAGCCATCCGCGAAAGGGTCGGGCGACGCCTCGCGGTGCTCCTGCGCGCCAGACCTCGCCCGCTTGGCTGGGCGCTCCCCTGCTGGCGCGCCTGGGGCTGGCATCTGTGACTCGCGCGCGCCGCCTCCTGGCGCGGCTGAGGTTGGCATCGAGGCCGCAGGCGCATCGCGGAGGAACTCGGTCACGCGCTGCTTGTCGTTGAAAGCTTATGCGGCCTGGCCGACGTCGAGCGGGGCGTCGCTCCTAGTCCACATCGGGTCAATGGGCTGCGGGCCAGGCGCCGGGCCGCCCCGCAGCACGTGGTCCGCCCAACGGCGCTCCCACTCCAATGCCGCCTTGTACCCGTCGGGCACGCCCGCCGCCCCCTCGAGGATGGCGCCGTACTTGGGTTCGCTCGTCTTGCGGATCCACGTCCGCTTCTCGGGCACTGGGAACCTGTGAACGGGCACCTCATCCTCTGTCGCAAACCGAATGTAGAGCCAGAGGTCAGTCTGCACGACAAAGTTGTTGCGCTTGAGAACGGCCACCTGGTCTGGATACAGCGCGTCGATTGGCCATGCTGGGCGGATCAAAAACATGAGCTGCTCATGCGTGATGGCCTCGGCGCCGTTCTTGGGGTTGGCGGCCCCTTGCGGGGCAGGCTCTGCGCGCCGGTCGTACTTGTTGCCCAGCAACGCTCTGGGCTGACCCTTGGCCCACCGGCACCCAGTCGGGGGTCGGGGGGGAAGGGTGGGGGGGGAGGAGGAGGAGGAGGAGGAGGAGGAGGAGGAGGAGGAGGAGGAGGAGGAGGAGGAGGAGGAGGAGGAGGAGGGAGGAGGAGGAGGGGGGGGAGGAGGAGGGAGAGGAGGAGGGAGGATGACGGCGGAGGGGGGGATGGGGAAGGGGAGGGGAGGAGGAGGAGGGCGAGGAGGGAGAGGGAGGAGGAGGAGGAGAAGGAGGAGGAGGAGGAGGATGCGATTGATGAGGAAGGGAGGGTCGAGAATGCACGTATTGTACTGGGAAGCATTCTACTGCAACAATGCAAATGCAATCCAACGCAATGCAACGCAGAACTAGGGAATTTCGCTCCTGTGTGATCTGGAGCGCTTCGCCCCTTGGAGCCTTTCGCCCCGTCTCTGGATGGAGCATTTCGCCCCGTCTCTGGATGGAGCAGTTCGCCCCTATGTATCTGGAGCGTTTCGCCCCTTGGAGCCTTTCGCCCCGTCTCTGGATGGAGCATTTCGCCCCGTTCCTGGATGGAGCAATTCGCCCCGATGTATCTGGAGCATTTCGCCCCGTCTCTGGCTGGAGCATTTCACCCTTACGTGATATGGAGCGCTTCGCCCTTTGGAGCCTGTCGCCCCGTCTCTGGATGGAGCATGTCGCCCCTGCGTGATCTGGAGCACGTCGCCCCTTGGAACATGTCGCCCCGTATCTGACTGGAACAATTCGCCACCTGGGAGCGGGAGGGCAATGGAGAGCAAAAAAGAGGATGAGGAAGAGATGAGTGGAAGACATGAACAGGGCACGAAACTATAGATCTTTGGGGGGGGGGAGCGAGCATATATATATATATATATATATATACATATATATATATATATATATATATATATATATATATGTGTGTGTGTGTCTGGCTGATATTCAAAGATGGGACACTTAACCACAAGGGATAATCGGTGGCGAACCAATGACACTCGGGATCCAGGGGGGTGGTCGGGGAAAATCACAATATCTAACCAATTTTGAAACCATGTGGAAGCGGGACCCGCCACCAATACACGCGCCCTGACCCCTGCTCCCAGACATGCTCCGATGTGTTCCTCCCGATCCGCGGCTCCGATTGCACTCGACCCCTTCCCCAGCGTGAGGTTTCGTCATGGGTTCATCTTCGATAGCCCCGCGGCCCAAATCCAGGAAAACAGCACGGGGTGAACAAAATACCAAAATACCCTCGCAAAACACCCCCATAGCAGCAGAGGAGAAAAAACGGATCGAAGAGAAAGACACACACGGCCAGGAAACCCTCAGAAACAACAGCTGCAGTCGGGACAGGGGTGAGAGCACGGCCATGAGCACCCCAATGTTTGTGTTAGAAGGGATCGTGGCCGTCTGGTCCACCAATGTGACAGGCATTGAGGCGAGAACTCGACTCTGGAATACATTGTGACGACGTCTCCGGCGAAAGGGCTACTGGACCGGGCGGTCGAGGGGTCCCCATCCAAGCTGTGGGGCACGCTATTGTGGAATAGTTGGCATAAACATGAATGTTTGGAGCTCCGCGCGGATTTTTGGATCGGCACTGTGGCCCCCCTGGCGGCACCTCCGGCGCCGCCTGTGGCGGGACCCGCGCGGCAAAGAGGGGGATCCAGCGCCGATCCAAGGTACTGGCGCCGTCCCTCTTCGCATTCATACTCTCTTGCCCCCCTGGCTTCCAGAAGTTCCAGGAGCGGTGGCGGCGCTGGCGGAAGGGGGGGAGGGGGAGGAGGACAAGCTAGGTGCGCTCGCGTCATATCTGGCATCCGACCCCTCCCTCCCATCCCTTACCATAGCGCAAATCCCCTCTCTACTCGCACAGTCGGATGTCGAGCAGGGCAATGATCCCGAAAGGGTACGCGATGCATTGTAGAGCACGGCGTGGCATGGCGTAGAAGAGCACCGCAAAGCGTAGTATGAACCTAGCATTGCATTGCATGCCATGGCATGGCACGGGAAATGACGCCAGCGCTGCAGCGGGAGCACGAGTCGAAACGAGCGGAAGCGCGGAAATGAGGCCAGCGCTGCAGCGGGAGCACGAGTCGGAACGAGCGGAAGCACGGAAATGAGGCCAGCGCTGCAGCGGGAGCACGTTTCGGAACGAGCGGGGCCCGAAAATGAGGCCGGCGCCTCAGCGAGAGCAGCATTTTGGAAAAAAGGACAGGCGAAAACCGAACTCCGGGGAAACCTGTGTAACAAAAACAATACGCGGGGGGGGGGGTCGGACACTCCCAGGCCGTCATCAAGGGAAGAGGGAGAGTAGTATTCATATTGAGTAATTGTGGATGAGGAGGAGGAGGAGAAGGGGGATCACCCTCCTTCTTCCTCATTATTTTCCTCGTGTGCTACCTTTGTTTGAACGTCCTTAGAACCCTCTGGCGGAACGCTACTAGGGAACTATGCCCTCGGAAATCTGGGCTGGCGCCACGTGGGCGTTGCTTCTCATGGGGGGTGATCAACGGGTGAGGGAGAATCGTGCACCCTTCGTACCCCCCTTGGAGCTCCAGAGGGCCCATTTAGGACCCCATCTAGTGATAAGCAAGGAATGCACCCCTACTTATTTGGGAGGGGACAGATGTTAGGAGGACCAAGCAAATCAGGGATATGGGGGACATGTTGTTGCAGATGTCTCAGACGATGGCACCCATATGTTTCGGGATAACCCTAACAACGCGATTACCAAAGTTAGACCACGAACTCATCGTGATGTTAGGGTTAGGCGTTACATGATGCTTACTTCGGGTGGGCGCAAAAATGGATTAGCGATCCATGGACTTAGCGCGCGGTCGCCAAATCCATTGATCGGGGGAGGCGCCCTCCCCAAAGTGCGGCCCGTGCCGCCTCCTCTGGGGCGGCGGAAGTCTGCGATTCCCCTATGGAAACGGGACCCGTCGCTCATCCACGCCCCCTGTGATCCATGTTTGCGATCGCCTGATTCATGATCTAGGGCGCAAGAGCTTTCACCGTCTTCCCCCCCCCCCCCCCACATTGCTGGAAACAAAACAATTGAGCAGGGACCGACTGTCCCGGCATTCTTATAGTCCTACCACGAAACGATTTTATAACCCCCGAATGTTCTAAGAACAAAAACAATGTCCTTAGACTATACACCCGACGTGATAAAACAAGACAGACTCCGCCAGAAATGTTCTAAGAACATCTCGTGGAAGCCACAAATGGTTCTTAGAACATTGCTTGGTAGGCCTGTAGGCGAGCCAGGATGCTTCGCCGCTGCCTGAAAACACCTGCCCGACACACACACACCAGCTGCTGGAGCTCTGCGTGGGACCTCCCCGGCTAGGGCCTGGGCCCCCCTGCCTGGCAGCCGCGCGGCGCGGGGGCCCAGCGCGCCGCTCCGAGAGACCTCCGCGCGGGCCTCCGAAGCCTGCCGTGCCCGTGCCGCTCCCTGCCCTTCGGCACGCACCGCGCCCCCCCCCCCGGGGGGCGGAGGCCCGGCGCCGAGCCAGGGGACTTCGCGCGCAGCTCCGAGACTCGTCGTGCTCGTGCCGCTCCCTGTCCTCCGAGGTGCATCGCCCCCGCCCAGGGAGCAGAGGCCCGGCGCCGATCCAGAAGAGTCCGCGCGGGGCTCCAGAAGTTGAGGCTTCTGCCGTGCCCTCTGCTCTTCTGCACTCACCGCCCCGCTGCTAAGACGAAGGCAGCACCGAGACAGCACCGGACCGACATAGAGCGCCGCGGCCGTGTCGGAGCGTTCCAGCACGCTCTGAGAGCGCTCTGGAACGGATTGGTCCTCATCTTTAGAGGCCTCCTGTATGGGGTAGGAGTAGATGTGGTCGACGGATCGCGCCGCATCGCCGATGCATCGGGGATGCGCCGGCGATGCATCGTCGACGACGGCGATGCATCGGCGACGTCGACGTGAAGCAAATCGGGCTCCACATCGAACCGCATCGGCGATGCATCGGCGATGCGGCGCGATCCTCCGACCCCATCCACTCTCGGACCCCATCTAGAATGCCTTCGGTCTTAGCCCCGTCCGAATTTCGGGTGTTGCCAGAAGTGCCCCTGGCCCAAGGTGCCCCCAGGATCTCCATGGAGGCCCCCACGGCCCCCCAGAGCACCCCTCACGAGGCCCCAGAGGGCCCCGGGGGCTCCAAAATGGAGCGAACAGCTGGGGGCACCTTGGGCCAGGGGCGCATCTAGCAACATCCGAGAATTATCGGCCCTCCATGTGAGGGGCAACGATAGGGGGGGACTGGCATAGGGGGGGAAGCATCGACCTGGAATCGGCGATACATCGCCGATAGATCGGCGACAGGCCTCCGATAGTGAATCCGCACCTTCCTGGGCAGGTTGGGGCGATCGGGCCCCTATCGGCGATCCATGGGCGATTGGGGGTCGATGCATCCCCCCCTGTGCCTACAGTCGGGGCGTTGACCTACGGAACCCTGAATAAGGAACGAGGCCACTTTTTTCCATAAGTTAACCTTCGATTCCCCATCGAAAAAATAAGGAAAACCCGAGGCAAGCTGTGAAACACTTAAGGAACACGGAGCCCCTCCCCAACGAAAAGGGTTCCTTCTTCAGGGCCCCGACTAAATCCCCCCCTATCGTTGCCCCTGACCCTGACGCAACGCCCGGGCCTCCAGGACCCCAGGCGCGCTGGTGCCCTCTCCCGCCGTGCAGCCGTCGGGCGGCCAGGTCGCGCCCGCGCGGCCGGGGGCTCCCCGCTCAGGCGGCGGAGCCGCGCAGGAAGGCGGTCGCCTCCTGGCGTCGGGGCGCGGGCGCTGCTGCTGCTCCTGCTCCTCCTGCTGTGCTGCTCCTCCCTTCTCCCTCCTCCTCCCTCCTCCTCCCTTCCTCCTCCTCCTCCTCCTGCTCCTCCTCCTTCTCCTCCTCCTCCTCCTCCTCCTCCTCTCCCTCCTCCCTCCTCCCCTCCCTCTCCCTCCCTCCCTCCCTCCCTCCTCCCCCCCCTCCCTTCCCTCCCTCCCTCCCTCCTCCTCCCTTCCCAGAGAA
This sequence comes from Prorocentrum cordatum, assembly GCA_963575745.1. Lineage (NCBI taxonomy): Eukaryota > Dinophyceae > Prorocentrales > Prorocentraceae > Prorocentrum > Prorocentrum cordatum. The sequence goes on along the minus strand of CAUYUJ010021860.1, from coordinate 571,994 downwards.
AGCCCGGGGGCACCCGAATGGGTCCCCACCCCGTCACCAAGGAGAACCCCTGGGCGTTGGGGTTATGGTCCCGGGTCCCCCGCAAGCCGCCACGGGGACAAAATTCCCCCTCCTCGTGGCACGCCCGAAACGGGGACGAAACAAATTGGGCAGTGCCCAGTATCGAATGCTGCCCCAAACCGACAGCGGCCGCTTCTGGGCAGGCACCGTCTGCCCCAACAGACCCCGCGGCGACACCGACAACGAATCCTGCTCAGAGTGGGCAAAAGCAGCGGCTGGTCTTCGTCAAAGCTATTTCCGTCACCAATGCGGTCCTGCAACTCCTCCGCCACGGCCCAGGAGCAAACCTTCCCGTGCAGAGCTTAAATTTCCCCTGCAGGGGGGGACCTCCGTGGCAGCCAGAGAAGGTATGCCTGCTCGGCATCGGCGGCGGGCCTGGCTGGCAGCCTCAACTCGACTAGAGCTGGTCTAATCGCGGATCGAACCATGGCGGCTTCTTCCCCTCCCCCTCCTCTTCCTCCTCCTCCTCACCCCTCCTCCATCTCCCTCCTGCTCCTACTCCCTCCTCCCCTCCCGCCTCCCGTTGCCTCTTTCACGGGATAATTTCTACTCCCGCGATTTGGTGTAATGAACACCTTTTGCTGATGTTGCTGAAAGAGTCAGCCTCTGGGGGGGGGCATGTGCCCAAGCTCCAGGGATATCAGAATCAGGTCTGGGACGACAGCCTGCTCCTAAGGGAGAGGTCGCCGAGACCTCCAGGGCGCGCCCGACCCAAGACACGCTCTCATATGATGGTTTCAACTCGCGGCCTCAGAGGTCCCGACACCTTTCCCGGGGCCACCTTTCGTCATCCATCCATTTCTGATTGTCCCTGAGGACGAATTCAGGGGGAAACGCTCGGATTGAGAACAATATATCTTCTCTTCGGGGACCTGGAATTTTGGACGCCCCCAGCCCTCCTCCCCCCCCCCGCCCTGGGAGACGCATTAATATACATTCGTATACAGACATTCGCCCGAAACGCAGTGCACATATTGTGTTGAACGTCTCATGCTGGCAAACCTACCCCGAAGAATGTTCACTATGCTGTTCGCGGTGGCGGTGGCGAACCTAGTTTCCCGGGGGCGTCCAGGAGGGGAGCGTCCAAGAGAGGGGGACCCAAACAGTGGCCGGAGACATGTGCGCGGACGCGGGGGGAGCACCAAGGGACGGCTTGAGAGAAGCAGGGCGGGCCATGAGCTCTGGGGACCTATTGTGGCCCTGGCCATGATAGCCACCCCCCAGTAGTCTCAGGTCGGGCGTGTCCTCCTACAGGCGGATTTGGGGCGAACAATAAAGCATTGCAACATATATCGACAAAATGTTCAAACATAGTCAAATGACCGTCCCCATACTATTTCATGACTACTTTTGAACATCCCTCCTGTAGAGGGACAGGCCCGACTTCACCCTGCCCCTCCCCGAAGCGCCCTGGCCCTGCGCCTGCCTGCCCAGATGCCTGGCTGCACCGCGCAGGCTGGGAGCTTCTCCGTCGCGCCAGCGGGCTGCTGGGCGCGGCAGAGAAGCCCGCGCGACGCGCGCATCCGCGGCGGCGCCCTTCCCCCCCCCCTCCCCCCTGCCCCCCCCCCCCTGGAGGCCTCCCAGACCTGCGAGTCCCGAAATGGTGCGGCGTCAGACCGTGCGGTGACCTCGAAATCCCAAGACCTCACCGCACGTTCCGTCACCGCACGGTCTTGGGACCCCAGAGGCCCCTGTCGCCCGAGACGTCCTCGGAGAACGACCCGAGTCCCAAAACCGTGCGGCGACCCCGAATCCCCACAGACTCACCGCACGGTGCAGTCACCACCCCGCTTGGGGGCCCCCGACAGAAGGGGGTCCGAGCAGGCGGGGCTGGAAAATCGCGCTGCATCGCTGATGCCTCCGCGGCGCCCTCGGGGCAATCAGCTTTTTCCGTCCCAGATGCATCTCTTGGCCGTCGAAGGGGGGCGGCTCCACGGGCGCCAGAGGCCGACATGTTGCAGACACGCCCAGACAGAACCAGTCACACCCTTGGGGATCGGGGAACTCCGAGGAGGAAAAGGTCCTGACAGGCACCCGCGTCGGGCCGATCCCCCCCAGACCTCCCGACGCTGTTTGTTTTGTTTTGTTTTTCTCCAGTGGGGGATCAGGGATGCATCGGTCGGAAGAAGTGGGTAGAAACATAACATGAAAAAGGAAGGACAAGGGGAAACCGCTCGATGATTGAAGTAGGAGGGCGGCTAAAGCACATGGAAATCTGGGGGTCAACAGAAACCCACTTTCAACGACCGACCCATGGGCAGTGACGGGACACTTCTGGCAGGAAGGACGAAGCACGCCATGGGGCGGGGGGCTGGCGTTGTCTCTGCTGGCATTCCTCCGCTCGTCCTTCCGCTCCCCTTTCCTGTGCTGCTGCTCTCCGCACTCCCCCTGCGCGCCCTGGCGTCCTGGAGGAAAGAGTAGCTGGCGCCGCTGAGGACCGCCTTGGCGTTCTTCAGGCTGTCGATCTCGTCCGCGCGGGCCTCCTGAGGACGAGCGCAGCGCGCTGCCGCTGACAAAGCAAGCACACAGCTCTTGTTTATGAGCACTCCGATCCGCGACTGGCGCTGCGCGGAGGGCGAGGTGCGACTCTCGGTGCGCAGCGGGCCGATCGTTGCATGCGATGCGGCAGTAGTGGTCTGCGTGCCTCGGCTTGCCCCCCCCCCCTGCCGCGCCCTCAGAAAGCAGCGCACCCAGGGGCACTCTGGCGAAGGGTCGCTCTTACGTGTAGCCGATCTTCGCGCTCTACATCGGCTTACCCGAAGAAGAACAGCTCTCCGGCCCAGACCGCGAGGCACGAGTTGCACTCACCTTCGCGCCCCCGACGGTGACCTGAACCACAAAGACTGGCACCTCGTTTGATGTTGGTCGAGAGACAAACAGTGGCACAAACAGAAACATTCGGAGCTCCGCGCGGAGCTCAGACAACTTATGTTCATGCCATTTGTTGTCCCTCGATTTAGGCCGCAGCGTGACCCCTAGCGGAATGGCCAGTGGCCGCGAAATCGGCTGCGGTCTCGGTTCGAACTGCGCGTTCGGGCGAAACTACGCTGCGCGATGGCGACGATGTGCCGGCCAATGCTGTGGCCAAGTCGGGCGCTGGTAGACCCTCCGAGATTCCCCTCCCAGGCATCACATGTCAATAGTAAAACAATAAAATGCTGGGTCCAATGATGACCCGACCTTTTCTGCAGGGCATGTTTCTCATCCCGAGCTGTCAACTGACGGCCCCGCGGCCTGGTGAGGGCTCCTGGAGGCCAAAGCCGGCCATTCAATCTCCCGTCGTCATGTTCCACGACGCCAACATGTCTGGGTCAAGAGTTCAGGTCAGGAGCCGTGCCTAGACAGCACATCGGTTGCAGGTCACATGCATGAGCGCATGCACAACAGCACGCCAACGTCAGATTCAGCATGAGGGCAAAGAGGGGAAGAGTGCAATTCATCGTCGCCGGCGCCCTGGGCAGGGGTGGTGTAAAAACCTGCTCACTCGTGCCCGGCCCCGCCACTAAGCCCGTGTGGTGGACGACCCAGGAGAGCATCGGCTCCAGCAAAAAACTGGCTGAACCCTGGCGGCGACCGATGGCAGTGGACCGGCAACTCCAGGTCGCGCGCCCGCAGGCCGCGCGGCCGAGGGGACTGCGGTCGAGCTCGCGCCTGGACTGCAGTCCCCAGGGGCAACGATAAGGTAGGTTAGTGCGGCGTCGGCGCGAGCAAAGGTTTCTGACACCGCGTCGATCGTTCAACGTTAGACCGAGCGCGGCCTCGATCGTTCCATGCCGAACTTCATCGGGTCCTGTGGCATTACGGGTTACAATGCCCGAAGTGCTTCCGCGTCGTTCCATCATGCGGAGTTCAACCTTGAACGCCTTCGCCAGCGTCACCAGCGCGCTATCGCCGCATTAACCCACCATAGCGGGGACTGGCTCAGGGGGAGAGGCATCGACCTTGCAAGGTCGATACATCGCCGATAGATCGGCGGTATGCCACCGATGGCGAATCCGCACGCTTCTGGCGGGGTGGACTATCGGGCCCCCGATCGGCGATGAATGGGCGATCGGGAGACAATGCATCCCCTCCTGAGCCTATCCCCCCCAACGTTGCCCCCTGGTTTTCGGGTTACATATCGGCTACTTGGCGGCCATTCGGGACGATCTGGACACCTCTGGAACGCTCTTGGCGAGGCACAACGGCTGGAGAACACCCCGAGGCTGCAAAACCGCGAAGAACAGACGAAGACACCCAAACACCTACAACGTTGCCTTGACAACCCCAAGACGCGACGACGACGAGGTTCCCACCGACCCCGACCCCGCTCCCGCTCCCAGAGAGGAGGCAGGCCCATCTAAGCGGGGCTGGGGCCGTCTCTGCAGGGGCGGCGCCATGCCCGCGAAGGGTACGGAGGGTTTGCAAGATGAAGAATCAGCGTCGAATCGGGAAAGCGGATCGAATCGGATCGGCTGCGCCAGGATGGACAGCAGCACGATGTAATCAAGCATCGGGCCGCATCGGACCGCTGAAGATCGAAATCGAATCGGATCAAGACGGCCGAAACCGATATCAAATCGGATCGATCGAATCGACATACGCACTGTTTTTTGGGGGAGGGTCAGAGTGGTCAGTGCAGATTGCGAACCCGATGCGGCGCGAATCGCAAACCGAAAGTTGCTCCCGCATCTCCCCCCGCCCACACACACAGCCCCCTTCTCACCCGAAGGGTGGTCTCTGAGGCATAGGCGTATAGCCAATCGCGGTGTGATAGCAATCGTCATGATGAGGGAGACTGACGGATACGCGTGCACGAGATGAAAATGAGCATTATCCTTGCGCACGTCGAAAGCCGCCGACCCCCGACCCAGCCAGGGGTGGTGCCAGTGCGTGCCACGTTTGCCCCGCCTTGAGGGCGAATCGAATCGAGCTCTGGGGGCACCAAGTCAGATCGTCCTCGTGAGACGCCTGGGCCACTCCTGGCTTCTTCGCCAGGTCATAACGTCCAATCTCGCTCCCTGGGGGGGAGGGAAGAGGACGAGCGAGGGCCCTGGAAGGAGGAGAGAGGAAGGGGCGGTCGCCCATGGCGGACTCCACGCACGAGCCCCGAATGGCGGCTCCAAGTTGCTGAAGGATGACATGCGACTGCAAACTCCACCAGGCCACACACACGATACACACGGTTGCAAACAGTCCACGGCTCTCACACAACGCGGGACACTCGGCCGACGCATCTCCTGTCAGCGCGGACAACAACCTTCCAAACATGCGGTGTTTCAGCCCAGTCGTGTGTGGTCGCACGCCCATGCCTTTCCCCACTCCCCACGCGCTACAGTCAACCCGTATAGCAAAAATGTGCGGTAAGGATGCAAGGGCCTGGGAGGGCCACGTGAACGGCCGAAAGGGCAAGGATGCAAGGGGTAGCGTTGGGAGATTGCTCATGCTTACTATGCGGGTTGAATGTGGCGCCCCTCCCCTCTGCAAGGCGACTTTGCCTATGCCCTGTCGCCCTCCTTTTGCCTCCGTGTCGCCCGTCACCGTGTCTCGGGCCGTCCCTGGACGTCCCCCAGATGACACCAAGGCCGTTCTAGACGGCCCCAACTCGCTGCGAGGGACTCCCGCAGCAGCGCTAAGACAACTCTGCGACGCCCCACCGAAACCTGCGTGGCCCCGAAGTGCAGCCATGCAGCTCCGACGGGGGGGGGCCTCAGCCGCCGATGTGTATCAGGCGTTCTGGGGTCATGCCGAGACGAGGAAGAAAAACTGCATCAACATAGGTTTTCGAAACTCCGCGCGGATTTCCGAACAATTGTGTTTATGCAGTGTCTTCCTTCTCCGACGTGTGGAGTTTTTGGGCGTGCCCCGCACCCCTCATCCGCCTTTTCCCGCCCCCCACCCGCCGCCCACAACAACTGTGTCTGTGGCGGAACCGTGCGGCAGCGCAAATGGATACTGTATGAGCCAATCGCACTCGGAGTGCAGGGACATGATGTACTTCTCCGTGGCCATCAGCTCCTCAGGCTGGGAGGCCCCCCTTTTCCTAACCCTGCCGGGTCTACGCTGCATCGAGCCGCACGAGTCGAATCGCCAACGGGCCGTCTCGAATCGGATCGTACGGATCGCCGCGCCCGGCCTCCGGCTGACCCCGGCCGATGTCGGTGAACCGAGGGGCTCCAGATCGAATCGGAATCGCAGTCCCAGCAGGCGAATCGGATCGCATCGAATCGGATCGTTGGCGGCCCTGCCTGCCCACTCCTCCTGTCGAAAGTTCCCAACCGCCGTCAGAGCTGAAGGTGGGCGCGACTTGCCTGACTGGGAAGTGCTTCCCTCAGGCAGCTGGGCCCCAAGACCAGGGTACCACGGTGGCGCCGAAAAGTAATTGTCGCTACTCCCTGGGCCCCTCCCAGGATGCTGGCGTGACGGCAAGGGACGTGTAGCGGCATCGGTCGACGAGGGACGTGGAGCGGCATCGGTATACCTTCCTCCCCCGAAAATAGCGTACCCAGGCATGCGACAGAAAGTTTGTTCCCTCGGCGGCGCCCCTGATGTTAAAAACTCCAGCAGAGGGGGCCGGCTTTCTGTCCTGACTTGTTCTTGGACGGCCTCGGGGCCCGGTGATGTCAGCTTGTGCCTAGCAAAAACAAGCCCAGCGCGTGAGTGAACTAATTGTTCCCTGCTCGGGCGAATCGCGGGGTGGCACCCGCCAGATGGTGTGGCGCCGCTAACAGGAGGGCGACAGGCGCGACGCAAACGGCGCCGCTTCAGTGGGGAGACAACAACGCCTCCAATACAGCGGGGCGCTTGGGCCACAATGGATACAGACACGAAAGGATGAGGGGCCGGGGTTGGAGACGCCTCACGGTGGCGGGCGTCGCCGCCATGGCCACATACAAGTAGGGAACCAGGGAGGGACTGGCAAAGGCAGGCGGCGAAAAATTCTCGTTTTGCCGTGTCCCCCCTTCCCCCTCCCGCCCCCTGCCCCCCGTCTTACAACATGTCTTGCGACCACGACGACGCGACGACGACGACGACGCACTGCGGATGCCCCCCAATAAGGGGGGGGCGGTGCTTCGTAGGCCCGCTGCAGTCTCCGACCTCGACGCCGACGTCGACGACGGCGATGCGGCGACGACGGACTGCGGTTGCTCCGTGTGTGTGTGTGTGTGTGTGCTGCGCCCGCCCGCTGTAGTACTCGTCGTGGCCGACGACGACGACGCACTGCGGGTGCCCCAGGGGTGGGGGTGTGCTGCGTAGGCCCGCTGTCAACGACGACGACGATGACAACGACGACGACAGACGACGCACTGCAAATGCTCCACGTGAAGGGGGGTGCTGCGTAGGCCCGATGAAGTCGACGACGGCGACAACGACGACGGCGACGACGAAACGAAAACGACGACGCCAACGACAATTACGACGACCACGACGACAACGACGACGTTGACGACGACGTTGGCGACGACGACAGACGACGCCGATGCTGACACCGACGGCGCGACGACGACGACAGCGGCGGCGGCGGCGGACGACGACGGACTGCGGATGGTCCGTGTGTGTGTGTGTGTGTGTGTGTGTGTGTGTGTGTGCGTGCGTGTGTGCGCGTGCGCTGCGCACGCCTGCTGTGAAACACGTCGTGGTCGACAACGACGACGCACTGCGGATGCCCAAAGGGTGGGGGGGTGCCGCGTAGGCCCGTTATAATCGACGACGATGACGTCGACGACGGCGACGGACGACGCACTGCAAATGCCGCAAGGAAAGGGGGGGTGATGCGTAGGCCCGATGAAGTCGACGACGACGACCACCACGACGCCGACGACAACGACGCGACGACAACGACGTTGACGCAAAAGACGACGACGACGGACAGCGGATGACGACGCCGACACCGACGACAACAACGCGACAACAACAACGACGACGACGACGAAAACGACGGCGGCGGCGGATGACAAGTGCGCGCGTGTGTGTATGTGTGTGTGTGTCTGTGTGTGTGTGTGTGTGTGTGTGTGTGTGTCTGCGCGTGCGCTGCGCAGGCCCGCTGTGCTAGTGGTTTTGATCGGCGACGACAACGCAATGTGCATGTCCCAGGGGCGGGGGCGGGGTGGTTGCTGCGTAGGCCCTCTGAAGTCGACGACGACGACGACGACGACGACAACGTCGACGATGACGACAACGACGGACGACGACGACGACGACGCACTGCCGATGCCCCATGGGGCAGGGAGGGGGTGCTGCGTAGGCCCGCTATCGACGGCGACGACGACGTCGACGTCGGCGACGACGGACGACGACGACGCCGATGACAACGACGACGACGACGACGACGACGACGACGACGACGACGACGACGACGACGGACGACGGACGGCGACGACGGACGACGGACGACCACGCGACAACGACGACGACGACGCGACGACTACGACGACGACGATGACGACGACGGCGACGAAGACGGACAACGACGCACTCCGAATGCCCCAGGGTGCTGCGTAGGCCCGATGTACGACGACCACCGACAACGATGGGGTGCTGCGTAGGGCTCGTGTACGACGACGACGTGAACGCCGACGACGACGACGAAAAAGATGACAACAAAAAACGACGACGACGACGCACTGGATGCCGCCCATGCGTGTGTGTGTGTGTGTGTGTGTGTGTGTTTGTAGTCGACGGCGACGACGACGACGACGACGACTGTGGCGCATCAGTAATCAGCCCAAGGGGAAAACTTCGCCTCGGTTGATTACGATCCTCACTACAACTTCTATAGTGGAAACAATTGTTTTGAGGCTGCCGCGCATCAGGGTACACGATCCATTTGGCGGCGCCCGCGATGCCCCCTTGGCGCTCGTGAGTTAAAAACGAGTTTCGCGTCCCGCAGGGTCTATGCATCATCCTCGGGGGGGGGCACCATCTGTGAACCACAAGCTGACACCGAGGGCCCCCGAACAGTGAAAATTGCCAACACTATTCCGCCGTGTTTTTGGGGAAAATTAAAAGGTACCGGTACTGCTACTCCCCGGACCTCTCCCGGGGTGCGTTCTGACGAAGATTTCGAGGCGAATCCAGCGGTGACGGCGAGGGCCGCCCAGAAGGCCCCAAAAGGGGAAAACCAGGGAAGGGTAGAGGTATGGGTACCTTTTCCTCCTCTGAGTTTTTGTTCGAGCCGAGGGTGTCTGGGTGGCCTCATCGCCATCAACGGCCGACACCACGGGCGGGCCGCGGGCGGGGTGCCGTGCGGCGGGCGAGCGGGTGGCGGGGCGGCGCACAGGACGAGCGCGCGCCCCCAGAGGCCCTCGACCGCCTGCCGCGAGCACGGTGCCTCCTGCCCCTCTGGCCCCTCGCCGTGCCCCGTCGCCTCGCTCGGGCACCAGCCAGGGCCACGGGCAGGGGCGCCGTGGCCTCTGGAGCACGGCGCCAGCGCCGCCCGGCTCGGCGACGGAGCGCGTGCCGCTCTGGCCCGGAAGCGGTGCCCAGCGCTGGAGCCACGCGCCCCGATCCGTGTCTGCGCCTCCTGGGCTCT
>CAUYUJ010021860.1:549923-559923 GCA_963575745.1 Prorocentrum cordatum | reverse complement strand
TGACGCCGCGTGGATCGTTCAGCCTTGAACGATCGGCGGCTTTTCGATCGTCAGATCGTTGCATACAGGCCAATTCTGGGCCACTGGCGGCGTTCAACCTGGAACGCCCGCGGCGGGGTCGCCGCTGGTCGGCACGGCGCGCAAGTAGCGTGCCTGCTGGCTGGCCACCCCGAGCGAGGCCCCGACGAGGGGCAACGCCGGGGAGGAGCCGGCTCGGGGGCGGGGGGGGCATCGGCCTGGAAGCAGCGACGCATCGCCGATCGATCAGCGGTAGGCCCCCGACAGCGGATCCGCACGCTTCTGGGCGGGTTGGGCGGGTCGGGCCCCCATCGGCGATGACTGGGCGACTGTGGGTCGATGCGCCCCCCCCCCCCCCTTGAGCCTATCCTCCCCGAGCGCTGCCCCTGACCCGAGGTCGCTGGCCTTGGAGGCAGACTTGAGCTCGCCCTTCTTGCCCTGCAGGTCGACCTGGGGCTGGCGCCCGTCGCGCGCGCGGGTGCGAGGTGCACCGCGGGGTGCCTCCCTCGATGCTCCTCAGGACGTCGACGTGCTGGTGCCAACCAAGACATGCTGGCGACGTGACAACATCACGACGTGCAATTGTTTGGCCGTTTTTGGCCTCCTAGGGCCCTCGGTCGGGACTTCGAGGGACCCCGTCCTGCAAAAAGCGCGACGTCGGACATCTGGGAAGGGCGTGCTTGTCCACCGACGCCCTTACAAAACGACGCAGGCGGTGTATAGTGAGGGCTGGGAGAGGCTCCGTGTTTCAGGCAAGGCCAGGGCCAGGACAAAGTCGGGCCAGGACAAAGTCAGGGATCTCTGAGATCTAGTTGGTTCTGGAGATGTCTCGGCGCCGCGGCCGTTCCAGGGGAAGACGGGACGCGCGGCGCTGCGGAGAGACACCGAGGATCCAACTCCAAAGAAGGCTTTGGGCAACACGTACGAGTGTGTATGCATGATCCAGGGCTCGCCCGCCCCCCCTCAACCCCACACCACCCTGACGCTGATGCCTTCGGCCACACCCCCACTCTCCCCGCGATGGGTCTCTCCCCCTTTTGGGGGTGGCCCCGTGGGAGTGGGGTGGTGGAGGGTGCCGATGTGGATGTGGGGTGGTGCTGCGGTGCCGTCGTCGTCGTCGTCGACGTCGTCGTCGTCGCCGTCGAACGCCGCCGCCGCCGACGCCGCCGCCGTCGTCTTCGTCGTCGTCATTGTCGTCGTCCTCGTCGTCGCCGTCGTTGTCTTCGTCGTCGCATTCGCTCCCCAATCGAATCTGGGGTGCCGCGCACACACATTCACACGCACACGCACACACACGCACACACACACGCACACACACTCACACACATACACACATACGCACACGCTCACGCACACGCACACGCACGCGCACACGCACGCGCACACACACGAACACGCACACGCACATGCACACGCTTTCTCCGTCGGCGGCGAGGCAGAAGCAGTCCGCTCCAGCGTGTGGCTACTCGGGGCAACTGAAAGGTGAATTGACCGGCGTGCATGAAGGAGGAAAGGGACTAGGGCGGCCGCGCGGGGGAAGAGAGTAGGGAAAACGCTCAGGCGTGGAAGAGTTCCGCGTAGAGCAGGCCGGTGCGACAAGCCGAAGCATGCACACGCACATGCGCACGCACAAACGCACACACGCACGCACGCACGAACGCATACACACACAAACACACACAAACACACACACAAACACACGCACACACACGCGCGCGCACGGGCACGTGCACGCGCGCGCGCGCACTCGCACGCGCACGCGCACGCAGACGCAGACGCAGACGCAGACGCACACACACACAAACACACAAACACACATACAAACACACACATACGCACACACATACGCACACGCACACGCAAACGCACACGCACACGCACGCGCACGCGCACACGCACACACGCACACGCACACGCACGACGCGCACGCGTACGCACACGCGCATGCGCACGCGCACGCACACGCACACGCACACACACATACACACACCCACACGCACACTTGCACACTTGCACGCGCACACTTATACACATTCACGCACACACACATACGCACACACATGTATACATATATATATATATATATATATATATATGTATGTGTATATATACATATATGTGTGTATGTAAATCCGCCAGCCCCCTGCCTGGGCCATCAAACTGTGGGGTTTAGGCTTGCTGCTCATTTCTCCCGTTCCAGCTTCCATTCTCCCATGTTATAGTCCTACCTTCTACCTGCAATGGTGAATTGTTACGGATTGCGCGAGGGGGGGACCCCAAAGCATCCCTGTTAATCGGCGGTGGACAAACCTCCCTTTAGCAAACCTCCCCTCAGTGAAAACGGCATAAGACTGAAACCGACGGACCTGGACCCACAAGAATGACTGCCGCGACGCCCTCTCGCGAACCGAAAACGGCCAATTCCTTAATCGACGTCTCAGGGTTAGAGGTCTGTCCAACCCCGAGTTATCCTTCCCTGGGTCGCGTACGATCCCTCATAGATGGCACTGCGTCCGTGCCCCTGTGGCCACGACCCTTTGTAAATTGTCCCATGCTCGCGTTCGCGAGGCCACCATCACTTGTCAGAGTGAGGGAGGCGAACGGTCATTCACCGTCTTTGCGTGTGTGGCTGAAGTGGGCTGCCGCGGTGTGGATTGTTGTTGTTGTTGTTGTTGTTGTTGTTGTTGTTGTTGTTGTTGTTGAAGTTGGTGTTGTTGTTGTTGCTGTTGTTGTTGTTGTTGTTGTTGTTGTTGAATTGATTCTCTCTGCTGAAGAATCAATATTTTTGAGCCCCCCTCTGGAGACCATTCTATTTGTTCAATTGAAGTGCTTCCCCCAGGACTCCAACCCTGTTTTTCTTTTAAAGAAAATCGCTCAGCTCAAACTGTGCCCCTGGCCGCCGATTTACAACAACAGCGGCTCCCGCCTGATACTTCCTCACAAAGTATTCCCAAATAGCGCTCTCGCGTGGGACTTCCTCACAAGTTGTATACGAATCGCGCTCTCGCGTGGGACTTTATTGCAATTCATTCAAACGATGTGCCCCCAGAGCTCAGGAATCACGCTCTCGCTCTTGCTTCTCCCACAATGTATTTGGGTATCGCTTGAGACTTCCTCGCGATTCATGCAGGACCCACGCTTCAACAACCCGCCTGCTCGACCTGGTCGCCCTGGCCCGCCTTCCCGACCTGCCCGCCATGGGTCTGCCCACCCGATCTGCCCATCTGGTCCTACCATTTGTTTTCTGCTCCTTGCCCCCCTCCTGCTAATCCACCGGCCACCTTGCGGGGCCACCAGGCTGCGAGAGTGAGGATTTCAGCTCTCTGTTCCAGTTGCAGTCTCCAGGTTCCAGTGTTGCAGTCCTGTTTTCTGCTTCCTTGCTGTTGATTGTTGCTGAGCGCGCGAGGGGGCGGAGCCCCAAACCAGCTTTCTTTTTACCACGCCCAGATCGCGTTGTCTGAATTCCTGGGGGGCGTGGGACACGTAAAAATACATGAGATTCGCGTCCCCGAGGCCATAATCCATTGAAAATTACGCGAGGTTCGCGTCCCCGAGACCATAAATCCTTGTATAAATTATACCATAGTCGCGTCCCCCAAACCATAATCTTTTGTAGCTTACAGCGTTGTCGCGTCCCCACCCTCGTAAATTACGCAAGATTCGCGCCCCCGAGACAATAACCTACGCAGATAGTCGCGCCCCCGAAGCCAAAACGTTAGAAAATTATATCAGATTCGCGACCCCAGGGCCACCAACCTTTGTAAATAAGACCGTGCTTGCGTCCCCGAGGCCACAAACCATCGCAAGTGACATAATATTCGCGTCCCCGACGCCATCAACCCTCGTAAATTACGTAATACTTGCGTACCCGAGGCCATACACTATAGTATAGTATACAATGTTTGCATCCCCCAGGCCACAAACCTTCGCAAATTATACGGTAATCGTGTCCCCGGACCCATCAACCACGGTAAATTGTTCGCGCCACCGAAGCCATAAACCCTCGTAAATTAATGTTGACCCTCGCGTGAAGTCCCGACTTCACGTCAGCGTCCAGACATCCCAACACAGCTCTGGCAAGTCCCATTCTAAGAGAGGGGGGCCAGAGGCATGGGGGGGAAGCCCTTACGGATTTCGCTTGTGCTCCATTCTTCTCCCCCCCCCTGCTACCAGTCTTCTCTTCCCTTGTTTTAGGGGCTGCACTAAATGCGCGTGGCAGGTAAGGAAATATACCCCCAAGGGTAAATGCACGACGGGGGCGGGTACCGAGGATTTGGGATACGTGAGCAGATAGGATTAGGTCGGGCGTGTCCGCCTATAGGCGGATTCTGGATGAAAAATTCAAAATAGTACAAACATGCAGCAAAATAGTCAAACATTGTCAAACATCGTCCCCAGACTAGATCCCAATCATCCTGTGGTGTTGGGTCCTCGTTTTGAAGAGACAACGCCCCGCGTTCACTCCTCCCGCTGCCCCCTCCCTCCTCCTCTCATCATCATCATCATCATCATCATCATCATCATCATCAGCATCATCATCATCAGCATCATCATCATCATCATCATCATCAGCATCAGCATCAGCATCAGCATCAGCATCAGCATCAGCATCAGCATCAGCATCATCGTCATCGTCATCATCATCGTCATCATCATCATCATCATCATCATCATCATCATCATCATCATCATCATCATCATCATCATCATCATCGTCATCATCGTCATCATCGTCATCATCATCAGCATCAGCATCATCATCATCATCGTCATCGTCATCATCATCATCATCATCAACATCATCATCACCACCATCATCACCACCATCATCACCGTCATCATCATCATCATCATCATCATCATCATCATCATCATCAGCATCATCATCATCATCATTATCATCATCATCGTCGTCATCATCATCGTCTTCATCATCGGCATCATCGTCATCATCACCATCGTCGCCATCATCATCGCCGCTATCGTCACCATCATCGACACCAATTTCGGCACACCCCTCCAACTTTTAGTGGCCCCGTATCGAGCTCCGCCGAAGGCCCCAGTGGCAGCGCCCGCCTGCGGTTCCACCCTCACTTCGGCACACCCCTCACACGTTTCGTGGCCCCTTAGGGAGTTCCACCGAAGGGCCCAACGGCAGTGCCCGCATGCGGTTCCACCTCCATTTCGGCACACCCCTCACACGTTTCGTGGCCCCACATCGAGCTCCACCAAAGGCCCCAGCGGCAGCGCCCGCATGCGGTTCCACCCCCATTTCGGCACACCTCGCACACATTTCGTGGCCCCATAGGCAGCTCCACCGAAGGCCCCAACGGCAGCGCCCGCATGCGGTTCCACCCTCATTTCGGCACACCCCGCACACGTTTCGTGGCCCCACCGGGAGCTCCACCGAAGGCCCCAACGGCAGCGCCCGCATGCGGTTCCACCCTCATTTCGGCACACCCCTCACACGTTTCGTGGCCCCACCGGGAGCTCCACCGAAGGCCCCAACTGCAGCGCCCGCATGCGGTTCCACCCCCATTTCGGCACTCCTATCACACGTTTCGTGGCCCCACCGGGAGCTCCACCGAAGGCCCCAGTGGCATGGGCCATATGCAGTTCCACCCCCATTTCGGCACACCCCTCACACGTTTCGTGGCCCCATGAGGAGCTCCACCGAAGGCCCCAACGGCAGCGCCCGCATGCGGTTCCACTCTCATGTCGGCACACCCCTCACACGTTTTCCACCGAAGGCCCCAGCGGCAGCGCCCGCATGCGGTTTCACCTCCATTTCGGCACACCCCTCACACGTTTCGTGGCCCCACCGGGAGCTCCACCGAAGGCCCCAACAGCAGCGCCCGCGTGCGGTTCCACCCCAATTTGGGCACACCCCTCATTTTGGCACACCCCTCACACGGCGCGTGGCCACATATGGAGCTGCACCGAAAGCAGTACCCACGACGGGGTATTCACAATTGCGCATGGTTGTCTCTTTCGCAAGGAATTTTTAACAGAAAAAACTATGTTTGAACATTCCCCCTGTAGAGGGACACGCCCGACTTAACGATATGAGCGAACGATCTTAAAATGATTGTGATTATTGTTGTTGTGGTTGTTGTTGTTTGTTGTTTGTTGTCGTCGTCCCGCCCATGACCCGGCCCCAAATCCTCCCGCGACTCGCCCGCGACCCACCCGCGACCCGCCCGCGACCCACCCCATGACCCACGCGCGACCCGCCCGCGACACGTCAGCGACCCACCCGCGACCCACTGCGCGACCCGCCCGCGACTCGCGACCCAATCGCGATCCAACCGCGACCCACCCGCGACCCACCCGCGACCCATCCGTGACCCACCCCGCGACACACCCGCGTTTCGCCCGCGATCCACCCCGCGCCCGCCCCCTCACGATCTTCCGCAACTGCAATAAAATCCCACCAGCCTTCTGTGCGTAGGTGGTCTAACGATGTCGTTCTCTCCTGTTCCAAAGCCCCTGTTCCCGTCGGTCGGGGAGGGGTACCCTCCCCCTCCCCTACCAGGGGTCTGGGCGGGGGGATCGCGAGTCCTCAAAATGCCCTTTTCCGCTCAAGGTGGTGCCAAACAGACACCCGATGCTCCAAGAAGGCCTCCAAGAGGGCTCCAAGGGGGCTTCAGAAGGCGCAAGCTCGCTCAAGATAGCCCCCACCATGCCTCCAAGACGCCGCAAAAAGGGCCACAAGACGGTTCCAGGTGCCCTCGAAGACCCCTCAGGACCTCCCCAAGAAGCCCAAATCCTCAAACACTTGATCTCGCCTTTTCACGTCGGATGAATTTTTGAACCGTCAAAGTGGCCCCAAAATCTCCAAGAGGGGCCTGAGATGCCCCCAGGGCCGCCCAGAAACGGCCCCAGAAGGGGGCCAAGAGCGTCCCAAGATGCTATTTTGATGGCCCATGAAAGGGGGGACTAAAGATAAGCACCCCCCTCTTTTCACAGACGCCCTCCACGACAGCCCCGAGAAGCCCTCCAAGGCTCACCAGAGGCCCCCGAAAACCCCCCAAGAGAGCCCCAAAAGGGCCCCAAGAGCGCCCCGAGACTCCAAAAGAACTCCAAGAAAACGTCAAGACTCCTCAAAAAAGCCCTAGAGATCTCTCTGATCACCCTGGCTGCTCGCTTTGTTTCACTCGATGTGTCTCTTCGTCCTTTTTTCCCGTCAGTTCTCAAAATCCGATTCTCTGAGTGGGCTGGTGGGGACTTTGATCGCGAGCGCAAACGGAAAGGCCGTGCGCCTTCCAAAGCTACAGCTTACCAGCAGGAACAAAACATTGCACACGAGAGAAAGGAGGAGAGGGGAGACAACAGGAGAACAGCGGGAGGTGAGACTAGCCGGGGAGGGCCGCGCGGCGCTCACGGAGGGGGTGCCATCGACCGCCGGAGGTACACGCCAAAGTGGCGGGTAATTAGTTGGCAACTGGTGGAGATTTTTTTTTGGGGGGGGGGATTTGCGGCCCGCAAGGAGAAGTCCAGAGGGCGGTATGACCGAGGCTGGGGCACAGCGCAAGATAATTGGCGCGAGAACGCGCGAAATGCACCTGCAACACAAGCCGCTGGGCGGATGCCAGCGGAAGAAGGGCGGCCACGGAAGGGCAAACAGAATACAGGCCGGACCCGCAGGTGGAGTACCGACCGGCATCCAAAGAAAAGGAGCGGAGCCGGGGGGCGCGAGCGAAACAAACGCGAGCAGAGACGGGGCAGAAAAAGAGCGCAACGGGGTGGAAGCGCGGCGGACTCACTCACGTGGCACCCAGTGCGTGTACGTCACCGAGAACTCCGATCACTCACCAAGCCTGGTGGAGATACGCGGAGCGTAAAGAATACACTAATACATCAGAATCACGTGCCCGAGGCAACGATCCCTTGCAAATTCGCCAAGATTCGCGCCCCCGAAGCCGCGATCCGTTGTAAATTGCACAATGCGCGCGTCCACGAGGTCATGATCCCTTGTGCATGCTGCAATGCTCGAGTCCCCGAGAAGACGACCCCTCGTAAAACATGCAAGATCTCTTACGCATCAAACCATATTCGCGTCTCCGAAGCCACGATCCCTTGTGCATTACGCAATCTTCTCGTCCCCGAGGCTACGATCCTTTGTGAACTATACGATCTTTGCGTCTCCGAGGCGACCATCCCAGGTACATCAAATCATAGTCGCGTCCCCGAGGCTACGATTCCTGGTGAATTGCAAAGTGTTCGCATCTCCGATGCCCCGATCCTTTGTCAATGCGCGATGCCCGCGTCCCCGAGGCGACGACCCCGTCGAAAATTACGCCGTATTCGCGTCCCCGAAGACACGATCCTTCGTAAATTATGCAATGTCCGCGCCGAGACAACGGCATCAAATGATTTATGCTTGCGGCTCAGGGGCACCGATTGCGAGACAATCGCTACATATTCGCGTCCCCGACGCCACAGCCCATTGTAAAATGCGCCGGAGAACTTGGAGACCGTCCAAACCGC
Source organism: Prorocentrum cordatum (assembly GCA_963575745.1). NCBI lineage: Eukaryota > Dinophyceae > Prorocentrales > Prorocentraceae > Prorocentrum > Prorocentrum cordatum. The sequence continues at coordinate 551,415 of CAUYUJ010021860.1, read as the reverse complement.
GCGACCTTGCCCAACGTAGCCTCAAGCAGCCCACAGTCGTTTCACGAGAATCTCCGATGCACAGCATGAGGGGAAGTTCGAGAAAGGCAGCACGGATATCAACAGTATGATATGAATATCAACTTGTATCGAATATTGACAATCGTCTTCGCACGAAGTTTCGATACCGCTTGACGACGGCGCCCAGGCATCCCAACATAGCTCCTGCAAGCTCCATCAAGACAGAGAAGGGGCCAGCGGCTGAGGTGGCGAAGCCCTTACGGATATGCAGGCACACGTACAAGTATCAATGCCATGGGCCCCCGCCATCTCGACGCCCCCCGACGACTGGGTCAGCGTCTGAGGTCGTGGATTTTGTCTAGGACGCTCGAGGTGCCCCGATTCGGCCAAGGGGCAAACATCCGCCCTCGGACGTGTCCGAGGGCGCACTGCGACCAAGAGCTTCGACGGGGGTCCAATCGCGGCGACGAGGCGCCTCCCCGAGGCGCAGGAGACAGAACAGCAAACAGCCTGAAAGCATGGCAAAACGCAAGACACATAATGGTTATGTTCCTCCTCTCTATCTCCACATCTGGGTAAATATATGATTTTGTATACGTTATGTATAAAACACTATGTATGCATATTTATGAAGGTATGCTTAAACATATATGTCCGGATACTGTTTTGTGTGGTCGTACCCTTTGGCGCGTGTATCCCCATGCGCCGTCTACCCTCCGCTCCAGAGCTGTTCTGGCTCAGAGAGTGTTGGGCTCGAGCCAGACTCCCCTCTCCCGCGTCGCGGGTGTGCGCCCGCCGCTGGCCGAGGGTCGCAGTGTGTTGAGGCATCCGCGCGACACCGTCGCGCGGCCTGGCGGTGCAGCCCGTGCCGCGGCGCGACGCGTGCGCTCGGCGAGCCGCGCGCGAGCGCACTCCAAGCCTAGAGATGGATGCTGCGGATGGAGGCGGCGTCGTCGCCTCAGTCGGCGAGCTGCTGGACGACGGCCTGGGGCTCGAGGTCGTCGAGGACGGCGAGGAGGCGGCTGGCGCCTCGGAGGAGCTGGGGCCGTCGCCCGCCGAGCCGATCACCATCGTGCCGAACTCGTTCTACTTGAGTACAGGGTTCGGCGACGACGGGCAGCAGCAGCGCGGTTTCGCGCGGCGCGCGCTGCGGGTCATGGCCGCCCCCGAGCAGTTCGTGCGCGCGAGGCTCCTCTTCAGCGACGACGCGCGCTGGGACTGGTGGGCGGGGTCTCCAAGCGTTGCGGGCGCAATCTCCCCCAGCGCACTGCTGCGCGTCAGCGCGGGCGACCCGCGCGGCGCGGAGGCCCCCGCGGGACGCGGCGAGCTCGTGCACGTCTCGGGCGCCCGCGGGCTGGAGGCGGAGGACGTCGCCGAGGTCTTCTAACTGTTTGCGCCGCAATCCCGATGCGGTCTGGCCCGCGGACCTGCTGGGGCCGCGCGCGGCGCGGCTGCCCGCTCCACGTAGGGCGGCGCGCCCGAAGAAGGAGAT
>CAUYUJ010021860.1:541130-546130 GCA_963575745.1 Prorocentrum cordatum | reverse complement strand
CGAGCCAAGCGGCGGCGCGGCGACTGCTCGCGCCTGCGTCCGCCGCGTGCGCCTGGGGCCAGCGAATGCGTGCGATGGAACCAGGGGCCGAACTCGTTCCATACACACAAATTCGCTGAGCACCCCGCTCACCCGTAGCTGGGTTGCGTCTGCAACCACAGCGTTGGGTGTGCGCCGAAGCCTGCGCCGCGACGAGAGGGCGCGGGCGCCACGAGGCCTCGGCGCTGGTCGCAGCACGACCCAATGCAACGATGCGACCAGCGCCGTGCGCCGCTCACCCGTTGCGCACGCGGAGCGCGGCGCTCGGGCGCACGCCGGGATGTCGCAGCCACGCTAGGTGTCTGAACTGCTGTCAGAGCTGTCCGAGCAGTCGGACGCGGCGTTGCGCGCGGCCGCTACCCTCTCACTTTCGACCCGGACGCGGTCGATGTAAGCCAGGTAGGCGATCGACGCCCAGCCTCCACGTTCCTTCGTCACTGCGGTCGGTGCACCCGCGCGATCGATGTCATCGGCGTGCCCCCTTGTGCGCGCGAGAGGGGCGGAGGGATGCGCGCGCCGAGCCGCGCGGGCGGTCGCGGGTCGCGACCTTCGTATGTCGTGGGTGCCGAATAGGTTGGCACGCCTATCCTGGACAATAGGGACCGAAGGATACGCCGGGCATCCGACCCTGAGAACTGCGCGAACGGCTGAATGCCTACTGCTGTGCCGCGCAGCAACGGAGGCAGCGCGTGCACGGCGCGCGTCGCGGCGTGCGCGCGGCGCCAACACCTCCGGCGGAGTATCGACGCGCACGGCGTGTTCTTTCGCCTGGGCAACCAGAGGAGTGCCTCGTCTGCCGATATGGCCAACTCCGCCTAGCGCGTACGGCGCGTGCGCGGGTGCCCCAGCGCGCGTTTCCAGACGGCGCGGCCCGCCGTGCGGCCGCGCGACAGAGTGTTGCCGCACCACTGGATGGGTAAACACTCGGATGGTAGGCGAAGCAGGAATATGTACGTAATTAAAAACATGGTGGATGCCACCTGCGCGACCGCTGGGTTGACTGGCGAATGCCGCGCGGCGGCCCCGCCTTTTCTTCTTCGCTGCGACCATGTAGGCCAAGTAATTGCGCAATCATAGCGCCACGAACGAAGCGCGGTTCGCGTGGCATGTGTCCGCCGCGCCGCACAATGGCTGCCTTGGCCTTCCTGGGCGCGCGACGCGCGGCCTCGCGCGCGCGGTGGCGCGGGGGGCCAACACCGGAGCAGCCGTCTGTTGCCGAAGGCGCTCGTGTCCAGGCGTAGCACTTCGCGCGCTGTCTGCACGTGCCCGCAGTAATTCCGGAACGTGCCCGCGCAAGAGAAAGTGCCCGACCAGCACAACAGATCGTCCTGGGCGCACGCCGCAAATTATAGGAGTCTGCGGGCCGCGCAGGAGCGGTTGCGCGGATTGGTCGCGCCTCGCTGGGCGGCAGCGCGAGATGCCGGTCACGTCCGAGTACGTCTATCGCGAAATTGAGCCAGTACCGCACACCGCTCTTCAAAGATTGGCGGGTGGATGGTATAGTGCTGACCAGGACCTCCAATCGGGCCCGTTCCGCCCATTCGCGCCGCTCCCCCTGCGAGGGCATGGAGCACGCAAGCCACTGCGCGTTGCGACGTGGTCCCCCTGGTACGGGTGGCGAGGGCGGTCTTGGCCGCGCCATCGCCCTTTCGAATGCAGGCGCTATCGCTGTCAGGCGCTCTGGAGAACGGCTCCGCGCATCCCCGCTACGCGCGGAAGAGGGTCCCGCGGCGCACAGGCGATCGAGCTCCGACAGGAGGGGTGCTGGCAGGACATGCAGGTCCGCGATGCACCTCAGCTGCGCCCCGACGAGATCCTGGTGGGTCTCGAACCCTTGCTCCGCCAGTACGCTGGCCGCACGCGCGATATCGGAGGCATCCCCTGCGCGCCGGCGGGCGCGCCAGCCGAGCAACCTTTTATTCCGCACTGGTGTAAATCGCGGGCGAGGCGAACCGATGCGACACTGCCTGTGCGGCGAAGACGCCGACCCGCGCCCGCGCGCGCCGCTCGCCTAGAAAACGCTTCACGCCTCTTGATATGCTGGTCACCGCGTCGCGCCCAGGGGGCGGCCCTGGGGGCGGTCGGGCCAGCGCGGCCACCCGCACGAGTCGACGGCACTCTTCGCTCGCGCCAGCCCGATCGCACCAGCCGGCGGTTTCGCCGCCGCGCCCCTGCAGCTGCATGAGAGAACAGCAGCCATGCCGAACGCATAGAGCCGCGGCCTCGGCCGCCGCCGCATCGCTGAAACGCCCTGGGAAGCTACGGCGAAAGTCGCGGGCGAGCTCCATCTTGCGCAATGCCGGCTAGCGCGGCAGCCGGTTCCGCTTGCGCGCGCGCGCCCCGCGGTGCGCGCACGCGGGGCAGTCTTACTAACATGCAGCACTCGCGGGCGGTGGCCCACAGCGGAAGGCCTCCGCGAGTTGTGCACGGACCCTCTTTCCCCCCAGACGCGAGAGCAAATCCCGCTCCTCGCGGCTGGGGAGGTCGGCCAGGTTCCTTGCCGACTCCACGCGCTCTATCCACGCGTGGACCTGCCGCGGTGGCGCGGCAGCGCGCGCGTGTCTGGCGGCGCGCGGTTGCCGCGCTGCCTGGAGCGCCACTACCGCCGACCAGAATTGGTGCACGAGAAAATTGTGGTCGCGTGACTTTGCGGCGCCCTTCCTGAAAATGCACTCAGCGACGCTGTTGTCTGAGAAGAAGACCACGCGGCGGCCGGCGAGCGCGCGTGCCCACGTGGACAGAGCCACGCACTGCGCCAGCATCTCGAGCGCCGCGATCTGCTGATCATTGCGGGCGCGTAATCCGCTGCACCAGTCGCGTAACGCCCGACGCGCGCGCGCGCCGCGGACCGTCGCGCTGAGACCTGAGAAATTCTTCTGGCGGGGCCATGTCGGCCCACTCGAACGTGTCCTCTGTGAGTAAAATTGCGGCGAGTCGCGCCGGGCTGCCGCGGGCGTCCGCCAGCACGAGCACTGGCGGGCGCGCGTCGCGGCATCGCCAGGGCCGCGCGCGGGCAATGTCCCGTGCCAGTACGTCTCGCCACCAGCGCAGCGCGTCGCTCGCGTGTCCCGCGAGGCGGGGCAGGGAACCGTATGCCTGGTCGAAGAGCGGTCGCACCATCGAGCGCCCAGCGCGCTCGAACACGTGGCAGCATGCCCACGACAGGCGACCCGCCATCTTCGACGCCTCGCCGGCCGTGAGCGCGCCTGACCTCAAGGCGCCGTCGATGACGGCAATCCACTGCTTTACTTTATCGTCGTCGGGCTTGACGTGGAAGCCTGATGCCGACGACCGGACGCGCAGCACCAGGATCACGATCGGCGGGCCCCACGCCATTTTTCGGTCCTGCATGGCGCTGGGCCCGAGGAGAGCGGGCACCAGCCTCGCAAAGCACTTGTCGGCGTGCTCCGCGAGGCCCTTCCTCTCAACCGAGAAGAAGTCGTCAACGTAGCGCAATGCCGGGAGCCACAGCAGCTTGCGCGCCGCGGCCGCCAGGAAGGCGCCCGCGCGCTCCCATCCGTGCACGCAGGCCAGGCCCCCGAAAGGCAGCGTGATGTGCTGGGCGGCCATGACACGCCCGCGCAGGCGGTAGGTTACCCATGCGACCGCGCGGTGCCTAGGCAGGACCGGCACGCGCCTGAAGGCGGAGTCCACATCCGCTTTCCAAAATTTGAGCTCAATCGAAATCTGCGCGCGCACGGGATTGACGCGCCGCTGCAGGCTGGATTGCGCGCGGCGCACCTCCTCGTGAAAGGCACTTGCCAGTGCAACCAACTGGTCTATCGTGTCGTGGCGCCATTTTTCCTCCACGCTGGTAGCGCCGTTGACCCTCGCGCGAGAATAGTCGTCGACGCATCGCACCTGCGCTGCGGCGCGCGGGCGCGGCCGACGCCAGGCCGCGCGGCGCGCAAGCCTTTGGGGAGCCGTCTGGCTTGTTCCCCTGCACTACTGAGAAGCGAGGTGCCAAAATCTTATCGTGCAGTGCCAAATCGTCGACCGGCACTGGCGACGTCATTCGCCCGAGTGCGGCGTCCGCCACTGCCCCAGCATGCAATTCGGCAGCGTGAGCGTCGTCGCGGAGACTAGCAATGATCGCCGCATTCTGCGCTTCCGCGCGGCCCATCAGATCGCTGACGGGCTCGCGCTCTTCGCGGGCCACGCGACGCTCGGCGACGCCGGAGGCTGGCAGCGCGCCCACGAACGGCGCCCCTTCGCGGAATAGGCGCTCAACGTCGTCGGCCCAACCGATCTCGGTCGCGATGGCGCCTAGGGTCGGGCCGTCGACCTCGGAGACTGCGGCTCTGGCCGCCGCGTCCACGCCGCCCAGCCAGGCCCGCTGGGCCCCCGAACGTCTCGACTCGCGGCAGCGCGCCTCTACGGCTGTAATCGCGGCCTCCCTTTCGCTGAAGATCTGCCGCGCGGCGCGGCGCGCGAGTTGCGACTGTCGCGCCTGCTGGCAACTGCGCGACTTTGCCCAGTCGACACAGGCGCAGAGATCGTCGCGCAGGGGCGCGGCGTCTTGAAACCACGCCGTGCCCTTCGACGCGGCATTAATGACAAAGTCGATATTTGCTTTGTCTTCCCCCTGCGACGCTGCGGCGCTGGCGCGCGGAAGGCGCGGGGCATCGCGGCCGCGCTCTCCGCCTCGGCGCTGGACGCCAATTCTTCAAAACGCGGGAGCCACGAGCGCGCCGCGGCACTGCTTGCAGCGTTCCGCCCGTCAGGTACTGGCGCCCTCCGGTCTTCCGACGGGCACATTGCCCCAGAGGCCGTCACTGGCGCCCGCGCCTGCCGGCCGACGGCCCCCAAGGGTTCGGGGCGCCCGCGCGCGACGGAAGCGCGCCGCGCCTGTGATGCAGAGAGAGACCTGCCATCTGTCAAATTCGGCGCGGGCATGCCCGCGCTCTCGCGCTCCGCCAAGCCTGGGCGCGCTTTCCGCGCGCGAGCGCGCGCTGCCGGCC
>CAUYUJ010021860.1:501130-536130 GCA_963575745.1 Prorocentrum cordatum | reverse complement strand
TATTTAAACATGTCAAACCAGTCTAAAACATCGTCCCCCGACTATTCTGACTATGTTTGAATATTCCTCCTGTAGAGGGACATGCCCGAGTTAATGCAACAAGCTTGCGGAACCCTGGGTCTTGAAATCCCACCAGCCGTCTGGGCGACAGGTGGTCCACGGAGGCCCTCTCTCCTCTTCCACAGCCCCTCCTCCCTTCCGGGAGGGTAGCCCTCCCCCTCCCCTGCCACAGGTTTTTCTGGGGGGAGAGGTCGCGAGGTGTCAGAAGGTCCTTGTTCGGCCCCTGGAAAGGGCCAGTTTTTGACACCCTTCACGGGGATCGTGGCCCCCGAAGGGGGGGAGGGAAATCGATGACCCCCCCTCTTTTGACCGACCGCCTCCAAGATGGCCCCAAGAGGCCTTCCAGGGCCCCGAAGAGGCTCCCAAGAGGGCCCTCAAAGCGCCCCAAGAAGCCCCAAGAAGCCTCCAAGAGGCACCCGAAAGATGCCCCGAGCGGCCTCAGAGAGCCCAAGGTGACCTCCAGGATGGCTCAGATAGCCCAAGCTGGCTCAAGATGGCTTCCAAGATGCTCCAAGCGGCCCCAAAACCGCTCCAAGACGGCTCGAGATGGCCTCGGCGCCTCCCAAGCCTCACTCGCTGTTTTACTATGCGTGTCTCTTCCTGTCTCCCCCGTCAACTCTCATGGGCATCGTTTCTGGATGGGTTGGTGGGGATACTTTTTGTTCGCGAGCGCGCAGGGGTGCCAGGCGCCGTCAGGAAATTGCCAGATAGCAATAGCCTGAATTAACCACGAAGCTGGTGGGATATTTTTTCCCGTCGCGGCCGCAAGCGAGCGCGCCAGCAGCGTCAGAGGTCGGGCGGGCTACGCGCGAGCCTAATTGCCCAGCGCACGGGGGCCGACGGCCGAACCTAAGCTGCCTAAGCTGCCTAAGCTGCCGGGCGGCGCGAGGTGGAGCCAGGAGGCGGGGCAGAACCCGAAACCTTGCCGGCGGGCAATGCAAACTGGAACCAGGATGGCAGGACCCGGGGGCAGTGCCGATGCACGAATTGAACCAAGGAGCTAAACGCAGCCAAAATGGCGCGGCAAGGTCACAGACAGCGGAGCTCACAAGTGACCGCTGAGGGCGAGGACTAGACGTAGGATAAACCACACGAGACATACTGGTGGGGATACTTTTGGTCGCAGCCGCAGGCGAGAGCGCAAGCGGCGAGTCGTAAGTCCAGGGCGCGGGCCTACTAATTCAACTGGTGGGGGTACGCGAAGCGTCAAAAATTCCACGTGGCGGCCCTCTCGCAGCATCCGCAGCACCTTGACTTCCCGTATCCTCCTGCTCCTCCTCGTCCGCTGCTTCTTATTGTTCTTCCTCCTCTAACTCCTCCTCCTCCTCCTCCTCCTCCTCCTCCTCATCATCATCATCATCATCATCATCATCATCATCATCATCATCATCATCATCATCATCATCATCATCATCATCATCATCATCATCATCATCATCATCATCGTCATCATCATCATCATCATCATCATCATCAGCATCATCATCATCATCATCATCATTATCATCATCATCCTCATCATCATCATCATTATCATCATCATCATTATCATCATAATCATCATCATCATCATCATCATCATCTTCATCATCATCATCATCATCGTCATCATCATCATCGTCATCATCATCATCATCCTTCTCCCGTATTATCTCATCATTCCCGTTCCTCCTCCTCCTGCTCCTCCTCCTCCTCCTCTCGTTCCGTCTCCTCCTCCTCCTCTTCCTCCTCCTCCTCCTCAATCTCCTCCTCCGCCTCGGGAGCGACATGCCGGGGCGCCCTGACTCCGATCTTCAGGGAGTAGAGCGCGCGCCTGCGCAACCCCGCGAACTCGCGATGAGGTGGGGGGGTAGGCCGGGAGTCTTTCCTATCCGCGCAAACGCTCCACTTGCAGCCGACCTCCATACACCACTCGGATAGCAACAACAACAAAACGCCGTGGCCATCGTCCGCCGCCGTGCCAATTTTCACGAGCAACGCAAGCACACGGAGGAGGAACGAGGGATGGCAAGGAGGAGAGAGGGCCAGGGCGCTGTGCGGCGATCCCCTGCGGCAAGGAGGTTCGGATTCGGAGTCGGAACAGCTGCGAAGCAACATCATAATGACAGGCAGACGATGCATCAACTGTGATCCTCCAGATGCTGACGAGACGCACCCGAGAAAGACCAACTATGCAACTTTGGGTCTGAGACCCCTCCTAAATCTGTCGAGATATGTACGTCGCTTGCGCGTGATCTTGCTATGACGCACCAGAGAAAGACAAATTATGCAACTTTGGGCCTGAGACCCCTCATAAAATAGGGACGGAAGGTGAGAGGCCACCCGACTTCACGCATCGCGCCCCGCGATTGCGCGAGGCGCTCCCGTCTGCGAGCCCTCGCGCCGCCGCCGGGCATCTCCAACCCAAGCCAGGGTGCGCGATGCGCGGTCTTCTTCTCGCCCCCTCGGAGGACCTGGGAAGACGAGCATCGGCGACTCCCCAAGCTGCTCCCCAGAGGTCCAACTCACCCCAACACGCATGCGCGTTTCAAGGCCTGTGGCCTCATTGTGCCGTTTCGCTTCCGATGGGCTTCTCGGGCCTCAGGATTGCTCAAAGTCGCCCAGGATAGCTCCGATCGGGCGCACCAGGACTCCAAAGAGGCTCAGACGACCCCCAAGAGCGCCCCATGAGCTTCCCGAAAGGGCTCCAAGAAGGGGCCCAACATGGCCCGATCAATAAGTGGCAGGCCCCTCGCTAGCCCCAAGCATCTCCAAGAGGCGCCAAGCTAGCCGCAAGGTGGCATAAGGCGGCCCCCAAGAGGCCTAAATCATTCAAACACTTGCATGAGTCGTTCTCCAGATGTGTGCCTCCTTTCTGTTTCGCTTCCGGTGGGCGTCTGAAGCCTCAAGATTGCCCTGGTACCACCTATATATCTCCAATTGGAGCCGCGAGGGACTCCAAGAAGGCTCAAAGGATTCCCAAGAGCGCCCCCGAAGCGCATCGAGAGGACTCAAAGAGGGCAAAAGACTAGCACACGAGCGTGGATCAATGGATGAAAGGCCGCCGGCAGGGCGGTCCTGTGATCTCGCTCTCCGCCCATCTAGCTGCGCAAATCGGCTTTTTTAGTGGGCCGATTTACGCGGCTGAGCCCTGCCCAGCTAGTTGCTCAAACCCAGCCAGCTAGCTGTGCAAATCGGCCCCACTAGTGGGCCGATTTGCGTGGCTAGGCTCCCGCCCAGCTAGCTGCGCAAACCCGCCCAGCTGCGCACACTTGCTTCTTCAGCGGGCCGAGTTGCGTGGCTAGGCCCCTGCCAAGTTAGCTTCACAAACCTGGTTCTTTAGTGGGCCGTTTTGCCACCCAGCTAGCTGCGCAAATCGCCCCTTTCGTGGGCCGAGTTGCGTGGCCAGGCCCCTGCCTAGCTAGCTACGCAAACCCGCCCAGATAGCTGCCCATCAGTGGGCCGATTGGCGTGGCTAGGCCTCCACCCAGCTAGCTGCGCAAATCGGCATCTTCAGTGGGCCAATTTGCACGGCTAGGCCCCCTCCCAGTTAGCTGCGCAACTCTGGTCCTTTAGTGGGCTGGTTTGCGCGGCGAGGCCACCGCCGAGCTGGTTACGCAAATCGGCCCCTTTGGTTAGCCGGTTTGCGCGGCCAGCCCCCCGCCCAGCCGGCTGCGCAAATCTGGTGTTTCCGATTTGCGCGGCTAGGACTAGGCCCCCGCCCAGCTAGCTGCCCAAATCGGCTCATGTAGTTTGCCGACTTGCGCGGCCAGGCAACCGCCACGCCAGCTGCGCAAATCGGCCCCTTCAATGGGCCGATTTGCGCGGCTGCACAAATCGGCCGCTTTAGTAGGCCGATGTGTGCGGGTAGCCCCACGACCAGCTGGCTGCGCAAATCGGCCCATCTAGTGGGCCGATTTGCGTGGCTGGGCCCCGCCCAGCTACCTGCGCAAATCGGCCCCTTCAGCGTGCCAACTTGCTCGGCGAGGGCCCCACTCAGCTGTCTGAACAAATCGGTTCTTTTCGTGGGCCGATTTGAGCGGCTAGCCCAACTGGCTGAGCAAATCGGCCCCTTTGGTGGGCCGATTTGCGAAGCAAGGCCCCTTCCCAGCTAGCTGCACAAGTCGGCCCTTTAGCGTGCTGATCTGCGCGGCTAAGCCCCCAACCGGCTAGCTGCGGAACACGGCATCTTTAGTTGGCTGATTTGCGCCGCAAGGCCCCCGCCAAGCCAGGTGCGCAAATCGGCCCCTTTAGTGGGTGGAAATGCGGCTGACCCTTCGCCCAGCTAGCTGCGCAAACCAGCCCCTTTCGTGGACTGATTTGCGCTGCTAAGCGCCCAGCCAATCCAGCTGCGCAAATCGGCCCTCTGGTGGGTCGATTTGCGCCGCAAGGCCCCTACCCAGCTTGCTGCGCAAATCGGCTCCTGTGGTTTGCCGATTTGCGCAGCGAAGCCCCCGCCAATGTGTCTCCGCAAGTCGGCCCCTTTAGTGGGCTAATTTGCGCAGCTAGGCCCCCGCCCAGCTAGCTTCGCAAATCGAGAAGCGAAGATCTCATAAGGTTCCAAGCAGATGACGTGCTCAGACTCTGCGGATTGAGCACCAGACCTCCAGCTGCCAGGGCACTCCGCGGGCTGGATTATTGAGCACCTGGAGTGGAGCTACGGTCCTCGATAGCTCAGTGGTTAAAGCAATGGTTTACCAAGGCGAAGGTCTAGGGCTCAATGCACAGAGCCTGAACGCGCTATGCTCCAGCCCCTCCACGCCCCGTAGAAAATAAGCATTCGACGTGGGAGCAGACACATGCGCACCTCATGTTTGACACTCGCTTCTGGTAATGAGGATGACGATTTTGAGGGGGATGGCGATGTTGATGAGGATGGTGCTGTCAGCGAGGATTTCGATGTTGATGAGGATGGCGATATCAGCGAGGATTGCGATGTAGATGAGGACTGCGATGTTAGCAAAGATGGCAATGCTGATGAGGATGGCGATGTTCACGAGGATGGTGGCGACATTGAGAGGCAGACAAAGTTTCGCGCGTGTTCTGTTTCATTGGCCTCTCTTTGTCTTTAGTTTTCTCTCTCTCTCTCTATCACTCTATATGTCCCACTCTTTGCTTTAGTTTAAAGAGAAGTACTAGTAAAATGATCCTGGCGAAGGACCCAACCATATGCAATTGTGAATACTGCAATTGTGAATATCTTCTCGGTGGAGCCCCCTACGGGGCCACGAAACGTACGAAGGGTGTGCCGAAATGGGTGTGCGGGACGCATGCGGGCACACCCACTGGGGCCTTCGGTGGAGCTCCCTATGGGGCCACGAAACGTGTGAGGGGTGTGCCGAAATGGGTGTGCGGGGCGCATGCGGGCACACCCACTGGGACCTTCGGCGGAGCTCCCTATGGGGCCACGGAACGCGTGAGGGGCGTGCCGAAATGGGTGTGGCTGACGCATGCGGGCGCGGGCACTGGGGCCTTCGGTGGAGCTCCCTATGGGGCCACGAAACGTGTGAGGGGTGTGCCGAAATGGGTGTGGGTGACGCATGCGGGCGCGGGCACTGGGGCCTTCGGTGGAGCTCCCTATGGAGCCACGAAACGTGTGAGGGGTGTGCCGAAAAATGGGTGTGGGTGACGCATGCGGGCGCGGGCACTGGGGCCTTCGGTGGAGCTCCCTATGGAGCCACGAAACGTGTGAGGGGTGTGCCGAAATGGGTGTGGGTGACGCATGCGGGCGCGGGCACTGGGGCCTTCGGTGGAGCTCCCTATGGAGCCACGAAACGTGTGAGGGGTGTGCCGAAATGGGTGTGGGTGACGCATGCGGGCGCGGGCACTGGGGCCTTCGGTGGAGCTCCCTATGGAGCCACGAAACGTGTGAGGGGTGTGCCGAAATGGGTGTGGGTGACGCATGCGGGCGCGGGCACTGGGGCCTTCGGTGGAGCTCCCTATGGAGCCACGAAACGTGTGAGGGGTGTGCCGAAATGGGTGTGGGTGACGCATGCGGGCGCGGGCACTGGGGCCTTCGGTGGAGCTCCCTATGGAGCCACGAAACGTGTGAGGGGTGTGCCGAAATGGGTGTGGGTGACGCATGCGGGCGCGGGCACTGGGGCCTTCGGTGGAGCTCCCTATGGAGCCACGAAACGTGTGAGGGGTGTGCCGAAATGGGTGTGGGTGACGCATGCGGGCGCGGGCACTGGGGCCTTCGGTGGAGCTCCCTATGGAGCCACGAAACGTGTGAGGGGTGTGCCGAAATGGGTGTGGGTGACGCATGCGGGCGCGGGCACTGGGGCCTTCGGTGGAGCTCCCTATGGAGCCACGAAACGTGTGAGGGGTGTGCCGAATGGGTGTGGGTGACGCATGCGGGCGCGGGCACTGGGGCCTTCGGTGGAGCTCCCTATGGGGCCACGAAACGGTGTACTGGGTGGGTGAAGAGGAGAGGAGGAGAGGAGAGGAGGAGAGGAGAGGAGAGGAGAGAAGAGGAGAGGAGAGGAGAGGAGTGGAATGATGATGATAATGATGATGATAATGATGATGATGACGACGATGATGATGATGATGATGATGATGATGATGATGATGATGATGATGATGATGATGATGACGACGATGAGGATGATAGGAGGGGAGAGGAGGCGGAGGAGGAGAGGAGGAAGGAGACGCGGGGCACCGTCTCTTCAAAACGAGGACCCAACACCACAGGATGGTTGGAAACAATCTTCTGGAAGCAAAGGAGAGTCAAGATCACAGGACCGTTCTCCCGCCGAAAGGCCCCAAGATGGCCCACAAAAAGCTCCAATCTACTCCAGGACGGCCCAGAGGTAACCTAAGGTGGTCCAATACAGCCTCTAAGAGGTTTCAGGAAGCTCCTGAGAGGTCCCCATAAAGCTTCCCAGAAGATCACAGGATGCCTTCAAATGTTCCCACAGCCTACGAAGGGGGTCAGCATAACATGAATACTTCGATGGAATCAATGATTGTTGCCGTCATGTGGTTTTGGGCTTCGGTGTAGAAGCTTGGGTGGGACGTGTTCCGCGGAGTGTTGCCCTCAATATACCCTGCGGCTGCTTCTTCCCAGCGCAAGTTTCACACGACTCTCTGGGGAAGCTGGCACAGAACAACGTGTTTCCAATCACCACGAACATACAAGCATACAGGACCCGTCGTGAAACATGGTCCGGCGGAAAGCGCGAAGCGGTTTATCACGATGTCTTCAATGAACACCTGCTGGGGGGGCAGTCTACTGGACGTGACACTGGAGGTAATTTCAAGTCAACTGCCAAGTCTACACTCTGTTCTGGACTGAGGGCGCGGCGATAGATTCTGCAAGCAACTGGGTATTACAGCATGTGGGCATCACCCAGCAGCGTGCAAGCTCCACAAAGCGGGAATTGTTTTGCCGAGCGGTTCGGAGCACATGATGGCGTGCAGTCTTAAGAGCTACAACCTGTCTAGTCTAAGCTACATGAGCATGGAAGTGTCAATATCATAATCATAACTCATACTGTGAGTTGCGTTCCGGATCACGTTCTTGAGCGCCTGACCAGTCGCCAGGGCGTCGAAGTTGGACGCTATCTGGACGTAGTCCTCGTCCTGTGCCTCCTGTGTGGCCCCGCTCATGTGCGAGGTCATCCAGACGTTCGGCAGGGCACTGAAGTTGTACTCCGAGGGCCACATCTGCCCTGGCATCAACCAAGCAAAGGACCTCCACCACACGTCCAGAACCGCCCCGCCTATCTTTCGCTCGCTGAGGGCTTGGAACAATGCCGCCTCGTCAACTATCGCCCCCCTTGCGATATTCACCAAGACGCCCTGGGGCTTCATGCGCGCGATCGCCGAAGCGCCGATCAGACCCTTGGTGGCGGCATTGAGCGGGCACGCGACGACAACAAAGTCGGCCTCCTCCATCAGCTGCGGCAGCATGTCGTCACCTGGCAGGCCCCCGTCACGCTCGGCAGTCCGATCCCCTCCCCCTGCCCTCCCACGCGGGGCAGGCGGGGAGGAGGGACCGGGGATGGGAGTGGCAAGTGGGCATGGGGCACAGAGTCCGAGCCATGCGCCCTGCCGCCGCGGCGGCGGGATCCCCGGAAGAGCGGGAGCGGCGACGAGGAGCCCGAGGGCCCCGCCAGACAGGTGCCAGCCACGGCCCCCCCGGGGAGGGGAAGGCCGTGGCCATGGCCCCACCACCCGCCGCTGGGACAAGGCGGGGAGGAGGACGACGACGGCAGGGGCGGGGCGGGGCGGCGACACACGGGTACGCTGTCTGGCCCTGTGCGAGGCTCGTAAGCCGCACGTGCGAAGGGGCATGAGTTCTCGACGTCGGCGTGCTCCGAGGGGCGAGAGCGGGGGCGACGAGAGCATGAGGCCCTTCTCCTCCTCCTCCTCCTCCTCCTCCCTCCTCCTCCTCCTCCTCCTCCTCCTCCTCCTCCTCCTCCTCCTCCTCCTCCTCCTCCTGGCCACGCCTTCTCCTGAAACGCACACCACGGCATCCCGATTCTACTTCAATCCACCGAAACGACGGCCAGCGCCCACGTGCACGAGAGGGGGCGTCGTCGACGACGACGACGCCGACGATGACGACGATGACGACGACGACCGCATACCACGACGACGACGACGACGACGACGACGACGACGACGACGACGACGACGACGAGCGGGAGAGGGCGGACAAGAGGAGGCAGACAAGAGGGGGCAGACAGGAGTTTCAGAGTCTCAGAGCCCCGGTGTCTTGACTTTGTTCGCTGTGGGGTCCCTGGAGCTCTGGACCACGCCTTTCGTCCTAGACCAGCTTCCTGACGGCCCAGAGGCCAGGCGAGGTCCCCCAGACGCCGAATGTGACAAAAACCTCCGTCTTGCGCTCTTTCGCAACGTTGGAGGTCTGGAGTCTTGGCTCTAGGTGGTTGGTCCTCAAACCAAAACTCGGGCCTCCAGCGGCCGTTTGGGGCGATCTGGGCAGCCCTGGGACGCTCTCGGCGAGGCGCAGCTGCTGGAAAGCACCCCGAGGCGAGTAAACCGCCGAGAACCACCGAGAATCGCCAGACGCCGAAAACGGGTCAAGCCTCCGTCTTGAGTTTTTCAATACGTTGGATAAGGCGACGAGATCTATACATGTCCACTGCTCCCTGGCCAGGCCCATCCTGAACCCAGCAGCTGTGCACACGCTCCTGGCCAAGCCAGGCGGGCCTGGCGTATACACCGCTGGCGGGTTCAGGAGGGGGGTGGCCGGGGAGCAATGGAGGTGTAGAAATCTCCTCGCCCTGTGGGTGTCTGGGGCTGCGGCCGTCACCACCGACCCACGCCAGCGGTGCGGGCGGGGAGGCAGGCACCGGGTAGGTGACCGCCACCACGCGCATGCCGAAGGCCGCGGCGCGCAGCGCGACGCCCGTGCCTATGACCCCGTAGCCCACGATCCTGGGCTGGACAACTATTGTGGGGCCGGCTCCCGGGCAGGAGCACACATAAGACGAAGCCAGGACGAGGATAAGACCGGGGAAGTACAAACCGAGAATCTCTGAGATCCGGCGGCTCTGGAGGATGTCTCGTCGGGCGCCGCGGCCTTTTCGGAGCGTTCCAGAACGCTCTCAGAACGTTCCGGAACGCTCTGGAATGGATTTATCCTCGTCCTAGCCCCGTCCGTAGACTGTAGACGGACCTACCCGTTCTCCGACCATGTTCTGCGCCGGACGCAGCGGCCGCGCTGTCTATTGAGCATCCATCCCGAAGGTGTCTATAGATGCGCAACGACACCCAACATGTCTATAGACGCTTGTGACCAGAAAGTGAGAAGGATATTTGGTATTTCGCGCAGGCCCGACATATTGGCCTTCTAGACGCAGGTAAGTTTGCCATCCAAATCCTGGGTCCTGTGGAGCCTACAGAGATTGGCGCCAGAGTACCGCGAATCCAACAATGGCAAAAATAAAAAACGCTAGGGCCAATAATCAGAAATGCTTGAGCGGCCCAGGATCGCCAGAGCCGCGTCTCTTGACATCACGCGAATTTTCGCAGGCAGCAACAACTCTCTACATTCACTGCCCTGACTGTGGATCCACCCTACTTTGCAGTTTCGTAAGCAAGCCGGAGATTTCCGCCCTGCTTCTCAAACTCCTTTGACGTCGCTGTTTCCGCCCTACTTTGCCGTCGCTGTTTCCGCCATTCTTTTGCCGACGATATCCGCCCCAACTGTTCTGACGCGCTGCATTTCCCGCCCTGCTTTTGCACGTCGTTCGGGGTGCCATTGCGACACACTTGCCAGCCAGAAATTTCCAGAACACGACGGACCGAGAGTCACGGTGCTGCGGGGTCGCGTCCTGTGCACTGGGAAGGCGGTGGATGTGCACGTCTGCCGGCCCACGGGGGCGGGCAGACATCAAGATCCACCACTCCTCGAGACCTCAGGGCGCGACCACGAAGCGATGGATGTGGACATGCTCTGGCGGCGTAACGGCGACGAAGGGGCTCCCGAGGTTTCGAGGTTCTCGGGGCTTTTCCTTGCTTTTCGGCGGCCTTCCAGCCTCGGGACGCGTTTCTTTAGCTGCGCCTCGCCGAAAGCGTTCCTGGGATGCCCGGGTCGTCTCGAACGGCCGCCAGAGGCCCGAGTTCGGGCCCCCCCGAAACCAAAAAACTATCATGATGTTTGATGTGGGCCGTTGCCCCGCCTCCCGGGAGAGAAGGAGGGAGGAGGGGGAGGGGGAAGGGCAGGAGCAGGGGAAGTAACGGAGGAGGGGATCGACGGGCAGGTGTACTCTTTCCGCCCCCCAGTTCCCGATCGTCTGGCCCTTGGCGGAGCGGTGCAACGTGGTCGGCTGGCATGTGTTCTCCGCGTGCCAGGTGCAGCTGCGAAACTCAGCGTCCACTTGGGGAAGCTGGATGTTCCACGACAGCACGGCTGCCATGACGTACTCGGGAATGGACACCCCGCCTTGGTGGACGTCGCACACGGCGAAGCGCCCAGGCACTGCCGACATGTTCAGCAGCTCTGTTCCTGTGAACGACCACTGCAGCAACCGACCCGCGGGCATCCTGTCCATGAGGGCGCTGAGCCTGGCAGGCGCCCGGAGCGTGTCGTCGGGCGGTATCAGCGCCACCGCCGACTCGAAGTCCGCCGCCGTCGCGTTGCGAGGGTCGACGAGGCGCCACTCGGTGCGCAGGGCCGCGGACAGAGGCGCGTGCCTCGGGGACAAAAGGAACGCATGTGCCAGCACCAGGCATCCGCAAGGCCATTTCTGGGGTGGCATACGCTCAGTCCCTAAACAACTTGATTGCAAGGGTGCTAGATTGATTCTCAGGAGCCGACAACGGGGTAACCAGAATCTCCCGTTACCTTTCGTTGTCTCCCGTTGTTTCCAGTTGCCTCCCTTTGTTTCATACTGTCTCCCATTGTATCCCGTTGTTTCCGTATCCCTACATCCCTGCCCCTTATATCCCTAGCCCTAAATCCATCCTCTTATCCCATTCGTATTCGTATTAGTCTGCACGTTCGTAATTGTCGTTCTATTCGTATGTCTCCCGCTGTCTCCCGTTGTCGCCCCCTGTCTCCCTATACAAATCCCTACCTCTAGGAATCTACGACTGTCCCTGACCAATTGTCCCTATCCGATATCCCTATCCTAATCCCGATCCCAATCCTTACATCCCTCTCCTACGAACCCTAGCCCTATATCCCTGCCCTTCCCTAAATCCCAACCATCCTGTAGTTTGGGTCCTTGTTTTGAAGAGACAGCGCCCCGCCTCACTCCTTCCTCCTCCCGCTCCTCCCTCCTTCCATCCCTGCCTCTGCTCTCCGCATATCCGTTCCGGAACACTCCGCACGCGCTTCGCGGCCCCATAGCGACTTTCAACTAAAGCCCAAACGCCCCACGTTTCGCATGGCGTCGCCGCCTCATTTCGGCACGCCCATTACATGCTTCGCGGCCCCATAGGGAGCTCTATCGAAAGCCCCAATGGCAGGGTTCGCATGCCGCCACCGCGCCCATGTCGACACACCCCTCGAGCGTCTCGCGGCCCTATCAACAGCTCGACCGAAAGGCCTAGTGACAGGGTTCGCGTGCCGGCGCCGCACCCATTCTGGCTCGCATGGCGCCGCCGCCCCATGTCTGCACGCTCCTCACAAGCTTCGTAGCCACACAGAGAGATCCACCGAAGGAGGCTCAGTGGCAAGATTCGCATGGCAGCACCGCCCCATGTCGGCATACCACTCACACGTCTCGTGGCCCCGCAAGGAGCTCTGCCAACGGCGCCAGTGCCAGCGCTCGCAAGGCAGCACCCCCCATTTTGACACACACACACACGCGCACCTCACGCGCTGTTGGGCCCCATTGGGAGCTCCTCTTCATTCGTCCCAGCTGCCTTGCGGTACTCACGCCTGCACATGGTTGATTGAATCCTTCGCCAGGGCCATTTTTTCGCATTCGCGTTCGTATTCTTATTCGTGTGTATCCCGCTGTCCCTCGTTGCATCTCATTGTTTCTAATTATCTCCCGTTGTCTCCCGTTGTCTCCTGTTGTCTCCCGTTGTCGCCCGTTGTCTCCCAATTCCCGATCCACATCTCTAGCCCGCTGCCCCTATATCCGTCCCTGTTATTTCGATCCTATCTCTCAAATCCTTATGCCGATCCCTACCAGTATCCCTATTATATCCCTATGCCTACGTCCCCAGCCCTACATCCCTACCCCTAGCCTGATCTCTTCAGTATGCGCAGTAATGATCGCAGTCGGTATCGTATATCTACTAGTATGCCGACCGTTGCTTCCGATTGTCTCGCGTTGTCGCCCTTTGTCTCCCTATCCTTTATCCAGCCCCCTATCCCGAACCCTATCCCTGTTCTTCCTGAAGTATTTCCATATCCCCATCCCGATCCCTATCCTTATCCCTGAATCCCACTCCTTGTTTCCCTATCCCTAGATTCCCACCCCTACCCTTTCAGTGCTCGCATTCGTTGTCGCATCGCCACATTCCTGTCAGTGTTCGCTCGCAATACCCGTACTACCATCAGCAACCAATCTCTTCAGCAGACGAAATGCAAATAGTATGGGTGCTGGTACAGTTTTGATGCTAGTACACTAAAAGTAATAGTCGTAGTGGTAGTAGTCATCGTAGTAGCCGTAGTAGTCGTAGTCGCAGCTATCATGGAAGTAGTAGTAGTAGTAGTAGTAGTAGTAGTAGTAGTAGTAGTAGTAGTAGTAGTAGTAGTAGTAGTAGTAGTAGTAGTAGTAGTAGTAGTAGTAGTAGTAGTAGTAGTAGTAGTAGTAGTAGTAGTAGTAGTAGTAGTAGTAGTAGTAGTAGTAGTAGTAGTAGTAGTAGTAGTAGTAGTAGTAGTAGTAGTAGTGTAGTAGTAGTAGTAGTAGTAGTAGTAGTATAGTAGTAGTAGTAGTAGTAGTAGTAGTAGTAGTAGTAGTAGTAGTAGTAGTAGTAGTAGTAGTAGTAAGTAGTAGTAGTAGTAGTAGTAGTATAGTAGCAAGTAGTAAGTAGTATTAAGGTAGTAGTAGTAGTAGTAGTAGTAAGTAGTAAGTAGTCAGTAGTAAGTAGTAAGTAGTAAGTAGTAAGTAGTAAGTAGTAAGTAGTAGTAGTAGTAGTAGTAGTAGTAGTAGTAGTAGTAGTAGTAGTAGTAGTAGTAGTAGTAGTAGTAGTAGTAGTAGTAGTAGTATAGTACTAGTAGTACTAGTAGGATGGTAGTAGAGTCGTAGTAGTATAGTAGTAGAAGTATAGTAGGTCGTAGTTAGTTAGTAGTAGTAGTAGTAGTAGAAGTTCTTTAGTTAGTAGCATATTAGTAGTAATAGTAGTAGTAGTAGTAGTAGTAAGTAGTAGTAGTACTAGTAGCTAGTAGTAGTAGGCGTAGTAGTAGTAGTAGTTAGTGTAGTAGTAGTTAGTAGTGGTAGTAGTAGTAGTAGTAGTAGTAGTAGTAGTAGTAGTAGTAGTCGTAGTAATAGTAGTAGTAGTAGTAGTAGTAGTAGTAGTAGGTAGGTAGGTAGGTAGGTTGAATATATAGATAGGCGTTCTCCTCAAGGTTGGGAAAGATTTGTGTTCTCGCCTTCTGGGATTCCCGACTCTCGAAGAAACGGCCCAACAGGCCTTCAAGATCGCCCAAGGAGTCTCCAAGAGCTCCCCGAAACGACCTGAGAGGGCCTCCGGGTACCCCACGTGCCCACAGAGAGCCTCGCGGGAGGCCCCCAGGAGGCCCCCAAGGGAGACCCAATTAGGCCCACAAGATACGCCCAAGAGACCCCCCGAGAGGCTCTGAAGACCCACGAGCCCCCCCCCCCAAACCCCCTCCTCGTCCACTTGTTCCATCTCTCTGTCCTCCTCGCATGCAGGGTCGGCGGCACCAGCCGTAAGGCCTTCACATCGGTATATTGTATATACACACGCGTATGTTTATATGTGCACACACATTCGCCCGCATTCATAATACTTGAGAAACACTGAGGAACCTCCTGGATACCCTTGTATATATACACACACGTATGTTTATATGTGCACCCACATTCGCCCACATTCGTAATACTTGAGAAACACTGAGGAACCTCCTGGAGACCCCTGATCTTGGCATCGCGCGCAAAGGATGGCGTGAGCAGGGTGACGTTCTGAACGGGCAAGGAGGCTTCTGCTAATGCTCATCAGGAGCTGGGAGGGTCTACAAGATGCCCCTACCTTCTCAGTAGACGCCCCCCCCCGCCTTCTCTTAGGGCCGCCCCCCGCGCGCCACCCATTCAGTCGGGTAATGCCTGAAGTGCCCCAGGCCCGAGTTGTCACCAGCTTGTCGCGCCATGTTGGGGGCCCTGGGCCTCGTGAGGGGTGCTCTGGAGACCTTGTGAAACTCCCTCGTCAAAGGCTGTGTCCTCAGTAGTTCTGGGAGTACCCGTAGTCCAGGGAGGGTACCTGTGGTCGAGGGCAGGGGTACATGTGGGCCTGGGCGGAGTACCCATAATCCGGGGTGAGGCACCAATCGTCAGGGGCAGGGTACCAATAGTCGGGGGGGAGAGCATTTGTCGTATGGCGAGGTGGCCTGTCGCGCGAGCGCGGGTGGTCCAGGGGTACTTGTAGTCGGGCGGGGTACCAACAGTCCCGGGGTGGGTGCAAATAGTTCAGGGGGTACCAATAGTCTGGGGGGAGGGGGGGGCCACTAGTCCGTGGGGAGACAGTCCAGGGGGTACCCGAAGTCCGGGGGCCCAGAACTATAGAGGGACACAATCACGACTTCTGCTGTCCCTCGACTTGCACTGGAGCTGGAGCTACCACTATTCGTTCTAAGTGTAACTGGATATCCTCGGATTCACTCGGACATAGTATCTGAATTTACTTCGATTTATCGCTCTTGATCCCCGCAAATCGATTGGAGAAGCGTCGTCAAGCCCTGGGTGGCTCACAGAAACTCCGCCGTGTGCCAAGGACACTTCCAACAAGAACCTGGCTGGGCGCGCTGCGGATAAGCCCGGAAAACGCCCACCACACTCCCTCGAACGACGTCCGCGGGGATGCGGCCCGCGGGGCCTCCAAGTTCGCCTTGCTCTCGGCCTTGGCGGCCAGCATCTTCGTGCTCATGGCCCGCTCCTCCGAGGAGTCCTGGCGGGTGGGGCTCCTCCTCCACACGCTCAATCGTCTTTCATCTATTTCCCTTTTAAATTCCTCCTCCCTGTCACACCCCCAATCGTGTAAGTAGGGCAGGTGGGCGTTTCGCCTGAATGTTCCTAGCCATATACGACCGTGAAGCTTGAACTTTGCAGTCGTTCCAGATGGAGGGCGGGTGGTTTTCAACATGTGGCTGCCGTCTTTGCGCGGCGCTCATTCGTCCTAACAATTTACAGCGAGATCGACAATGAAAACCCGGGAACGTGAAAGTGTGGCTCTCGCCTTAGCGCCGCGTGCATTCGTCTCACAAAGTGTTGCATCAATGTCAAGGATGAAGGGCGGCGGTTTTCAAAATGAGGCCCTCGCCATGGCGCCGTGAAGATTCGCCTTAGAAGTTTGCAACAACTTCGAGGATGTAGGGCGGCCCCTTTTCAACATGTCGCTCTCGATTTGGCGCCGCGCGCGATCGACTTCAAAGTCTGCAGCGCCTGAAGTATTCGGAAGGTGGATTTCTCAGGAATGGTTTTCTGCCACGATCATTAATGATTGCCAGCACGCAGCAATCACGAAACTACGTCCAAGGAATTGTTCTCTGGCACGACTTGGGGATTGCAGGGAAGCAACACTCACGTTGATTCGCGGCGATAGAGTCCTGGCACGATTGAGGATTCTCAGCTGGTCGTCTTTCACTTGGGTATTTCCAACACTGTTGATACATTCTCGTATGGGGCCAAGGACGAGGAAACTTGAAGGCAGGGTTCCTCGCAATATCGTTGATGCGTCTTGAGTTTGCACTGGGCCTGCTCCTCCACATCCTCCTCCTCCTTGTAGGTGGCGCGCAGAGGGGGTCAGGGGACATTCCTCCCTGGCGCGTGGAGCGCACCAGGGGCGGGGATGTTCAAGGACCTCGCACGCGTTCGGGCTTCTCATTGGTTCTCCAGGATGCCCCTCGCAGATGGCCCACGGGACCCCTCCCAAGCCCCGCGCGCCGTCGAACGATGCCCGCGGTGGAGAGGCCGGCCCTGGGGCCTCGAGCGGGAAAAACTGCACAAACGCAGACGCCTGGAGTGCCGCGCGGACCCCGACAATGCCTACCTAGGCTGGTGGTTTGCTCCTCGAGGGAAGTGGCAGATCCATAGCTCCGAGGCCAACGATGGGGGACATGATCCCTGCGGGTCCCGAGGGACGCGCTTATCCTCTGGACCCCAGGCCCTCTCCCGGGCACGGCTTTCTTCGTCCCGAGCCGCCTCTTCTGGCAACCCACGAGGCCGAAAACGGTTGCAGGAACTCCAGGATCCGTTTCTTTAAGGACACCTCTCTCAGACGAAGCCAGGACGAAGACAACATCGGGTGGTGATAAATCGGAAACCTCTGAGAACTGGCGGCTCTGGAGGACGTCTCGGGCGCCGCGGTTTTCTCAGAGCGTTCTGGAACGCTCTGGGAGCGTTCCGGAACGCTCTGGAACGGATTTAGCCTCGTCCTAGCCCCGTCCACTCTCGTCCATTTGAGCAGGGACCGGCCGTCCCGGCAGTCCCAGAGGCCAACTACGACACGTTCCTGGAACGAAACAAACAGAAGTTCTACGAGCAAAAACCTGCCGACCTCCTCGTGCCGGGGGTGAACGGGCGAGTGAGATGTCTGGCAGTACCCCTCCCCTTGGCTGGTCTTTCTGGAGACCTTCCTGGAGCCACTCGCGCCACTCGTGCGTCGAAACTGCCGAGCTTCCGTCGGTTCGAGTCGACCGTGAGTCGACCTTGAATCGAACCTGAATCGAATCTGAGCCGATCTCGATGCGAACTGGAGGGTCGAACTAGAGTCGAACAGATCCGTCAGGTGGGCCCCAGGAAGGTCCCCCAAATGAGCGTCTCACTCCTCGGGGGCGTCCAAGAGGAGGGGCCGCAAATCATGGCCGGCGGCATGTGCGCGGCCCAGGGGGGGGGGGGGGCGCGGACATTTTGAAATAAGAAGAGGCGTCATGAGATCTGGGGGGATTGGCCCCCGCCGTCACCCCCCTCTTGGCCACCCCCGAACTCCCCCTCCCCCCCTCTCCGGCCCGATGCCACTTTGAAAGGTGCCACCGGGCGCCGTTACCGACCGGGGCGGACGGCAGACTCGTCACCGACTTCCGCAGCGCGGCCCGCTCTCCACGGGGCCCACACGGGCGCGCGGGCGCCACGGCCCCGCAAGGCCACCTGTAGAGCCGGCTGTTGACAGTGCGACCCAATGCGGGGACCCTCTGACCCGGGTCAAGCTAGACCCGGGTCAGCCAGGCCGTGCAGGATCCTGCAAGATCCTGCAGGATCCTGCAGGATCCTGCACCCCAGCCCAGGTCAGTGCACCCCTGGCTCTGCATGATCCTGCAGGATCTGGCGCCCTGGCTTACCCCCGCTTGCGTTGACCCCCGTCTCAAGGCTCCCGAGGCCAGCAGCAGCTCACTGAGAAAACGGCTTGCACCAACTGAGTGGAACTTGCACCAGCGGCACCATGTCCACACAGGCCGCCCACTCTGAGAAGCTGCCAAATTGGACCTCTCACCAGCGGAACGGTACCCACACCAGCTGTCCGAACGCTCGCGCCCGAGCCTCCGCAGAACCACGTCGCACGTTGCGGCGCTGAAATATGGGGCGGCCCTGGGAAAACGAACGCTGCCTCAGACGACATTGGCACAGCACGCGAAAAGTGAACATGCTTCAGTGTAAGCTGCAATTCCGAAGATGCGTGGGCCAAAATTGCAACCGAAAGGGGAAGGAAGGAGGATAGGGACGGGAAGGAAGGGGAGGGGAACGGGAAGGCGGAGGAGCAGGCAAAGCAAACGAGGGAACGAGGGGGAGGAATGAGGGACACGGAGGGATGGGGGACGGAGGGAGGAAGTAGGGGGAACGGGGAGGATGAGAGAACAGAGAGGGAAAGGGAGGCGACAGTGCAAAATGTCCAGGGGCGCCCGCAGAACTATTATGCCGGAGCTCAAGGAACGACAAGGCAAAATTACACCAGAGAAAAACCCCAATCAGTGGATGGTTTTCGCTGAATAGATCGACCGGGAACCCAAGAGCCCGGGAACCCAGAACCCACCAAAATCGGCCCAGAGCCAATAATCGCGAACCTGGGAACCTGGAACCAGGAATCCGGGAACTCAGCCTGCTACCAAAATCGGCGAGAAATTTTCGCCAAATCTTTCAACTGTCGCTAGGGACCCCTTCGGTGCAAGCACTGATTGGAGAAGAGATCATCATCGCTCGTCCTCCTACTTCTCCGCCTGCTCCTCCTCCTCCTCCTCCTCCTCCTCCTCACCCTCCGCACCACCACCTCCTCCTCCTTCCTCCTGCTTCCTCCTCACCCTCCGCACCATTACCATCACCACCACCGTCATATAATTACCAGCCTCACGGAAGGCCGCGCACGGGCAGAGAACTTTCCGGAGAGGGCTCCAAGACAGCTCACAATACGACCCCGAGAGCGATCCGAGAGAGAGCCCCACACGGATCTCTCGGGGGGAACGAAAGGGAGGGATGGCAAAGGGTACATAGGGTAGAGAATCAGCTCACGTAGCTGATTTTCCCAGCGCCTCCCGGCGCTGGGAGGCGCCCATGTATGGAGGAATGGGCCCGGCGGCGGGGCCGATACCAGCTGCAGGCAGCAGATTTCGTAGCCCCCCCTTTCCCTATCCCCCCCTTTCGTTCGGCCCGAATCTCAAGGCGGCCCAGTATCGCCCCGACGGATCGCGGGAGAGCGCCGGCCGAGAGAGTCCCCACCCATGTCCCCAAGGGAGCCTAACGACGGCACCGCCAAGGTCGTTGACCGAAGAGCCCAGTCAAGGGGGTCGGCGGAATGGCGTAAGCCTGTTGAGTAATGCTCTTAGAACATAGAAGTTGAACCAAAAAGCGATCCCAGCCAGAAATGATGCAATCATATATGTGGGACAAGCCGCAGTAGAAAGTTTATGCAACATTATCTGGTCGGGCTACGGGGAGGTCAGGACGCTTCGCCACTGCTTGATCCATGGTGGCAACATAACGACACAGATCCACAACGCCCTCCTTCATGAGCTTCTCGTACTCCTCCTGGTTGTTCTTCTCCTGCGTCTCGGCCTGAGCGGCGAGCTTGCTTGCGCAGGCCAACCAACCTCGCGCCACGCGCCATACGCAGCGCAGCGAAACACAGCGCAAGCTCAGAAACCTGCGCCGTGCTGTGGGCAGCGCGGCCACACTTTTTGGACGCCCGAAGTGGGCACGGACAAAACATAGACACGCTGCAAAACAACAAGTGTCATCAAAGTCCTGCAGTGGCCGCTGCTGGGCAGGACTTTGTCTCAAATGAATAGCGTCTGCGGCGACACCGACAGCGAACAACCTGTTCAGCATGGGCAAGAACTGCTGTCAGTCTTCGTCCAAGCTCTTCCCGTACCCAGCTCGATCGCATCGATGAGCGGGAAGCTTGCTGGCCCAGGCCACCCAGCCACGCGCCACGCGCCAAGCGCTGCGCAGCGCAGGCTCGGCAGCCACGCGCCAAGCGCTGGGGGTGGCGCGGCTGCTCACCTCCTCCTCCTCCTCCTCCTCCTCCTCCTCCTCCTCCTACTCCTCCTCCTCCTCTTCCCTCCTCCTCCTCCAGCGCCGCATCGCGCAGCTTCCTGAGGTGCCCGACGTGGGTGCGAGCTGGCAGGAGCGGCTGGCGCGGCGCGGCTCGCGCCCCCGCTCCCTTCCTTGCTTTTTCGCCCGGGCACGTGCCGTCGCGAGCCCGATGGGCAACAGACAGACGGCCGAGGATGCATTACAACCAACGCTGATAAAAAGGCTGCGCGATGAGGATGCAAGCCCCTTGGACGCCCGTGCTGAAGCTTTGCTCGAGCGCGGCGGGCCATCGAGGGCAGCCAAGGATGGCCCAAAGAGGCACGGGTGCAAGGGCATCCTCGGGAAGGTTCACCATCCCTGCCATCGGTTGTTTCGACTGTAGGCTGCTCAATAGCTGAAGCCACTATGACTCCAGACCGGCCTGCGCCAACAGAGGGATGATAGGAAGGCCAACATAGAGGCCTCCTAGATGGGGTCCGAGTAGATCGGGTCGAAGGATTGCGCCGCATCGTCAATGCATCGCCGATGCATCGGCGATGTCGGCGACGCACCCGCGACGTCGGCGTGGGGAACATCGGGCTACACATCGAGCCGCATCGTCGATGCATCGGCGATGCGGCGCGACCCTCCGACCCCATCTACTCGGCCCCTATTTGGGAGGCCTAGTAGACTCAAGGCGTGGAGGCTGAGCCGATCCAAACTCGTTATGCGCCTGTGCAGGGCGCAACCACTTCGCCCTGGAATGGGACATCGCGCCCTTCCTCCTCCTCCTCCTCCTCCTCCTCCTCCTCCTCCTCCTCCTCGTCCTCCTCCTCCTCCTCCTCCTCCTCCTCCTCCTCCTCCTCCTCCTCCTCCTCCTCCCGCTCGCGGCTGGCCGAAGGGAAAACAGAAAGCAGAGCTCCGCGCGCGTCGCGAGGCGCCCCTGGCGCACGCACGTGCGCGGCCCCCGCCCGCAGATGCGACGCGCCTCGCTCTTCGGCCCCGGCCAGGGCGGATCACCTCGGACGCGCCCCTGCGGGGGGGCACCCTGGCGGACGCACGCACCGTCGGGTCTCCAAAGGTGACGGCAGCGACGTCCTGAACGATGACGACAGTGCTGGTGGAGTTCAGGAGCTGCTGGCGGCCCTCGTCTCTGGAGTCCAGGAGAGTCCGTCTGGAGAGGGTCGCACCATATGGAAGCAATGAAGCGCCCCCGCGGGGTGACCTGGCCGACGCCGCATGCGCCGTCGGACCCCCGGAGATGACGGCCGTGATGTCCCGACGCGATCGACTCGGCTTGAGACGTCAGAGTTCTGGAGCCGCCGGCGGCCCTCGTCTCTGGAGTCTGGGAGAGGTCCGTCCCGAAGAGGAGGGCAACCTGGAAGTTCAGTCAACCCGTGTAGTAAGGATGCGCGATAAGGATGCAACGGCCTTGCCCACCGATTTCGAAGCTTTCCGAACGCGGGGCGGCCAACGAAAGTGGCCAAGGATGGAACGAGGAGGCAAGGATGCAAGGGTATCATTGGGAAGGTTGCCCATCCTTACTATGTGGGTTGACTGTAGTGTAGAACGTCTCATTGTCATGACTTCTGGCTTTTCGCCCCTCTGGCTGAAGGGTGATGAAATTCACAGTGGTAGGCTCTCCCTCCTCACCGGATGCCGTTCAGGTCGTATGGGGGTTCCAAGGTCAAGGGCAATTGAATGGCAGATGCCGCCGAATTGGGGCGTGGACTACATCTCGTTTCCGCTGTGATCGCAAGCGCAGGACCGATAACGTTATGGATCAATTCGCTCGCTGTATACACCATCAAATATGGTTTCAGCTAGCTGGTTCCAGGCCGATGTTGCCCGACCTGTTCTTAGCAGGAAACCGAATGAACCACAAACAGCAAAAGGATCCACATGTGAAGCTATGAATTTGAGGAACTCTCAAACAGCGCAGTGTCCCCCGCAAGCCGTACGATTTGGCAACGCAGGTAGACGACCCCTCGGTGGCTCCCTGCTGAGACGATGGCAAAGCAGGGCTGCCCGTTCCAACAACTCCAGCACATACGTGGGAGAGAGGAAACGAAATGGCGGAAAGCGCGGGTAGACCATGATCCGCGAAGCAAGCGCGCAACATGCGGCTCACACCAAAATGACGGGGCCTCTGTCATCTCCTTGTCCAAGTCCTGGGATAGATCACCAAGGAAACGGGTGACCAGTGCTGATGTGGCGTAAAGTTAGAGAGACACAGGAAAAATGATTAACGACCCTCCTCCATCAACATCTTGCACGCTGCCATCCGCCCCCCTTGCCTCGTAATTCCTTGCCCGTCGGTCGGAAGAATTGGGTAGACACATTAAAAGAAAGAAAGTATTGCCAGCAGACTGAGCTTTCGCCAACTACCTGAATGAGGCGGGGAGAGAGACAGCCGCTCGGCTCCTGAAGCAGGACGGAGCAGAAAGCAGATGGGACTGTAGGAATCCAGACATACCTAGTTTCAACGACCGACGCGTATAGCTGTCCGATGGCTGCCCTTGCATCGCGAATCAACAGCACCACTCCCCGAGCTCGGGAGCGGTCATGGGCGCACCCCCGAGCTCGGGAGCCCTTTGAGTGCCCTCGGCTCCCCCCTGCTCCCGGAGCAGCCCCCGGCCGCAAGGGGGAGCCGAGGCTGTGGGCGGGGAGGCCCGCAAGGAGGCACACTGCCAGCAACGCAGCAGGACGAAGGCGCTCGGAGCAGAGCGCGCGCAGAGCTGCGGCCACGAGGCCGTCGCGCCCCAGCTCGTGCCACGATCTGCGAACATGTCTTAGGAACAGATGTCCCTTCCCGCCGGACTTGAGCGCGCCTCGTTTCTAAACGATCCCGAGGCCTTGAGGCGACCAGCACGGTTTCCGTCGCGCCGCTGGGGTCTGACGGAAGCGAGGAAGTCACGAGCGGCGAACATGTCTGTATCTGCGCCCTCGCGGTCGGGACTCTGGTGCACGATCCTGCGGATACGCGTAAGCCCCGCGCGGGGCATTCGCGAACAACGCGCCCCGTATCCGCGGGGTCGCTGCCCAAGGGCCCAGCCCGCGAGGCCGCGGATGCAGACATGTTTTCGCCCACGATCCTGCGCGCCGTCGCGCAGCCGCCTCTCCATCAAGCGGGCGTATGAAGGGGCCCAAGGACACACACACACACAGTAATCCACAACAATCCCAAGATTCCCAATATTTGTTCCATATTTGTTGGAGTTCCATCTTCCCCCCCATTTCCCATATTTTCCAATACTGTCTGGGGAATCGACGATTCATTGTGCCTGTGTGTTTTTTGTCGCTCCTGAGCGGAGCGGCCGAAACCGTGCTGGGAAATCTGCCCGAACTTGGCCGAAACCGGCGCCAGATTGTTGCAGCAAGCGCCCGAACATGACCGAGATGTTTGGCTCAAGCCGATATGATTTTCGATTTCGGTGGCAACTTCGGTCACACCATTTTGATAACCAGTTCGGATCGTTCTCTCCGGTCACTTACCTTTTCGGCTACGGGGCCAAGTGCCACGAATGACACTCCCTGTGGAAAACATTGGCGTTCCCGTATCTCACGATTCTCACTTGCCGGGTCGTCTCAACTCCTGCCTTCCATGGCATCTTAGTCTTCACGCCACATCCTTAATTGGGCCCCTTGCGCAAGACGTTAGAAACACGTGTTTGAAAAGTCGGGGGGGTCTGGGATCGGTATATGAAAGCTGTTTGTCAGGAACAGAGCTTGGGGACCCAATCTATTGAGGAACTTTCACGTGTTCATGCCCGTGCTCAGAACCATGCACAAGTCCGTAAACGGCTCAATTGTTTGTGGCCACAGCCTTGCGAATCATCATCATCACCGTCATCATCACCATCTCCATCACCATCACCATCACCATCACCGTCACCATTACCATCACCATGATAATGCTGATGATGCTACTGATGATGACGATGATGATGATGATGTTGATGATGATGATGATGCTGACGCTGATGATGATGGTGATGATCGTCATCATCGACAACACCGACGTTGCCATCACCGCCAAAAACATCAACGATGCATCGACGATGCGGCGCGATTCTCTGACCCCATCTGCTCCAGCCCCATTTTGGAGGCCTGGAACCCCTGGCATGCCCAGTGGGTGGAGCTGAGAGGGAGAAGAGCCGTACCTCCAGCCGCACTCTCAAGCCCTCTCAAGCAACCCCAACCCCACATCTACATCCGAAAACCAAGACAAGGGACCACTTTTGCTGTGGCACTATCCGCCAATCATGTGGGCAGAACGGCACAATTTCCCTCCCCAAAGCATTTCTCTCATCTTGCTAATTACGATGATGAGCGCTGAGTTCGCCGGCCCAAAGTGCCAGAGGCGTGCTAAATCCTCGGGTAGGAGTTTAAGAATATTTCTAGTTCGCGCGCACGTGGCGGCCCCGGGGGGTCCCCGGACAGAAAAATACTCCAGTAATCGGGTGTTGCCAGAAGTACCCCTGGCCCAAGGTACCCCAAGATTCTCGGGGTGGCCCAGGCGGCCTCCAGGGCACCCCTCACGAGGCCCATAGGACCCCAGGGACTCCAAAACGGAGCGAAAAGCTGGGGGCACCTTGGGCCACGGGCACTTCTAGCAACACCAAAAGTAAGGTCCCGGCAAGGTCCAGGCAAGGCCGGGCCAGCGATGCCGTAACTCCCGGGCGCGGTCTTGGGGGCGTCCCGCGCGCCCCAGTGAGGCGCCCAAAAAGGATGGCACGCGTTAATCCCAGGACGGCCCGAGAAGCGCCCAAAACGCTCCAGGAGGGTTCCCAGAGGACTTCGAGCGACCCCGGAGACGCAACAGTCATCGATTTCGCTGAGAAGTTGTCGGACGATTTTGGCAGTACCGCCTTTTCGAGCTGCCGACCGCCCTGGGCGGCCCAACAGGCCCCAATATCGCCCCAAGACTGCCCCCAAAACCTCGCAGGGACCCTAAATGGCCCAAGATAGCCCCAGACGGCCCAAGAGGCCTCCAAAACGGCCACAGGATGGCCCAGAGGGGAAACCAACACAACAATTTCGAGTTCTTGGCCCTAAGAGCCGCCCAGGAAGCCCCCAGACGCACCCAAGAGGCCACAAGAGGCTTCCAACAAAGCACCGAATACCCCCAACACGCCCCCAAGAACCCCCAAGAGGCCCCCCAAAAACCTTCAAACGGCTCGATAAAACCTCCAAAATGCTCCCCAAAGGCTCCCTCCGAAAAGACCACGAGAAACATCCATGAGGACTTTGACCCAAAACCCATGTGCGTCTCGAAACGCTGCTGGAGTTATCTTGAGCCACCTTGGCGCGCTCTGGGGCAGCCTATCGGCTCTATTCGACAGGGTGCGAACCACATCTCCAAAAATCCCCTCGAAGACCGTTTTGCCTGCCCTGACCTTCGCCCAAAGCACGAGCACATCACCACGCAAGTGATGCGAAATGGACCGGCGGAGTGAACGAAACGACTCAATAAATAACGAACGGTTTTGGTTGGCCACCGCGAGCCTCGGCCACGAATTCATTCCCCGACCCAGATCTGAGGAACGGCCCGACAACCAAAACCCCTCCTGAGCACACATTGGCCAGTGTTTCGATATTTTGACTGTGCTGTATTGCCTGCTCGGAAGGTTAGGGTTAACCGCGCCGCAAGGGGGGGTGCGCTGTCCACGATGCAACCGCTCAGTTTCTGGGGGGTCAACAACGCCCCTGCCTAATCGACGCCCTGGACCACGCACCCTTGGAGGAAACCGAAGGGGAAAAGGAGGAGACGGACAAGCTGGGCACGCTCGCGCCATATCCGATATTGGATCATTCCCTATATTCCCTCTCCGTTGCGCCATTGTCGCCTGTGTCCGCGCACGCGTGCCAAAGACGACCTCCAACTCCAAAGAACAAACGACACATAGTGATATGCGCAATCGGACAAAGGGGAGCTGCGCAACGCCAGCATATGCTTAACCAATGACAGGAACCCCCGGGGCTGATGAGTGGACCCGCGCCAAGGGGGAGGAGGAGAAAGGAGGGAGAAGGAGGAAAAGGAGGAGAAGGATGACGAGGAAGAGGAGGAGAGGCAGGAGGAGGAGGAAGAGGAGGAGGAGGAGGAGGAGGACGAGGAGGAGGAGGAGGAAGAGGAGGAGGGGGATGAGCAAGAGAAGGAGGAGGAGGACGAGGAGGAGGGGACGGTGGAGAAGGAGAGGGAGGAAAGAGGAGGAAGAGGAGGAGGATGAGGAGGAGGACGAAAAGCTGGGAGAGGAAAGGGGGGGTTGCGAAGCCTGCTGTGCGCAGCTGGTTTCGGTCGCCCCGCCGAAGGGCCAGTCCTCGATGCATGGCCACTTTCGGCGCCAGGGGGCGCTTGGAACATCGGCGATGTGAGCTGCTTGGCAGATCCCCCCTTTGCTGCGCCCCACTTTCGTCGTCCAGCCCGCCTTGCCCGCAGGCCCGCGTCGGTTCGACAGAACAAAGAGCTCCCTGGCTCGCCCTTGCCTCCAAACGTCCCCCCCTTGCCCCTCGTTGGCGGCCACGCGTCGGCGCTAAGCACAAGCGCCGCCCCGTTGATTTTCAATCTGGCGGGCGCCACCCCGCGACTCGCACGAGCAGAGTAACTGTTTTTTCAAACACGAGACCCCCCTGGACATGTTAATCACATACTGACATTACATAGTAGGAGAAGGAGGAGGAGGAGGAGGAGGAAGAGGCGGAGGAGGAGGAAGGAGGAGGAGGAGACGAGAGTACCGAGAAACCCGTCCAACACCGGAGAATCTACAATAATCTAATCCGCACCCAACAACACAGCGGTATGCGGAAGCCTGGCGAAAGAAACTGGATACACGGGAGCGCGAACGAGGCGGCGCGGGAAGGGTAGGCGACCAGGAGCACCCAGAAGAGGACGAAGAAGAGGCCACCTGTGATCCACCTCCAGCCAAGGAAGCTGACGAACTCAATGAAAAACAAAATCAGGGAGATGATGAACGAGAGGCGCACAACTATGAGGATGAAGCCGGATCTGCGAACACGACGACCGCGAGGAAGAGCCAGAGCAGGTACCGCACCAGCTGCACCAGTCCGCAGAAAGCGTGTCGCCACAAGCCCCACTGAGCCATCGATGTGTTGCAGCCGATCACCTTGACCAGTGCGTGATGTTGAGGTTGCCTTCACTGTCGCGCCATTCCTCGTCGTGGCTGTCCCCGCCGTCGGCCGAGCAGCCAGCGCCGTCCTCTGAGAAGAAGACATCGTCCAACACAGGGCCAAGTCGGAGGACAGAAGGGTGAGCAGGGAGACCAGTAGACGAAGGCTGCATCGAGTGTCGCCAGACGGCAAGCTGGATTTTACTGCCCAGGGCCTCCGATTCAAGCAGCTCGCTGATGTGTCGACCGAAACCTCCCGCGACGCGATCAACATCTTGAGCATGGGTAGACACCACGATCTTCGCAGTCTCCACCACAGCCTCGATATGGGTGGTTGCGCAGTATCCTTGATGTCCGATACAATGTTCGACAGCAGGTGTAATTCGCTCTGCACTCGCTCGCTGCCGCACTTCAGCTTCGGCACCATCAAAACATCTTCCTTCATCAAATCGAGATCGCGCACGACCCCAGCTCGGACCTGATCCACAGCCTCCGACACGAGCGAGCTCATCGCCGCAGCCGAGTGGAACAAGATTTGGTCCTTGACTCGGGACATGAACTCCTCCGTCTCGGCCATGCTGCAATCAATCAAGCCTTTGCACTCATCCCACAACTTCTTGAGGTCGGCTGGCTTCGAAACCCGTTGAAACTGGTCATCGATGTAAGACTTGGCATCAAAAACCTGTTCCTTGACAGTCTCTTGGGTTTTCGCATACGTGCAACGGAAGAGGCCGCGCATGGCATCCAGTTTCGCGTTGACCAGGGCTACAGAAGGAACCTCGGAGGTGGCCTCATCACGAAGCATGCGCACCTGCTGGTCAAGCACGGCCACGCTGTCGCATACAGAACAGTGCTGGGCATCGACCAATGCCTCCAACGCGGCGACGCCATCTGCGAGGGAAGAAACGTCGGAGGGAGCAACAAACCCAAGTAGATCTGCAAATGAAATGGCATCCGTGATTACCCTAAATTGTTTTTCGCATTGATGCTCAACCATCTTGGCGATAGCCAAACTCTCCGCAGCGGCAGCACCACACTCGGCAAGTGCACTCCAGGCCGCATCAGTATGCAGGTCCACTTGAGGGTCGACCAAAGTGTGCTCGTTCTGGAATGCGGCCTCCTTGGAGAGAGACAATGCTTCATCTGAACAAGAGCGAGCAGCGTCTGACACAGCCCGCGTCTCAGCAACCGCACTCCAGACGCTGTTCACGCATACATCCAGATAGTCAACTAACAAGGAAATATCAGACGGTCAATTGTGCACGGGCTCCTCTGGGAAGAACTCAGCAACATCAACTCGCAGAGAGGAAACGCCACCCGTGGCGGCGGGAACACGACGGGAGCGGCCGCTGCCCCACTCGTGCTTGGCCCGATTCGATTGACGGTGAACAGCCAGAGCAGTACGGACAGCAGCAGCGGGCAGTCCAGCACCACGAGCGGCATCACGAGCATAATGAGTCGGTGCATCAGTGAGCTGGTCATGGTCGTCGTGTAGTTCCAACAACTGGATCATCTTGACAGCACGTCCTGCCAACGACGCTCGCACTGGAACCAAAGTGCGAGCCGCAGGGGCACACAGATACCGACGATCAATAGCACGCAGGCGGCGTCGCTCAGCAGCAAGAGCGGACCGGCAGTGCTCCATCGGAGAAACGAAGAAGCCGGAGTAGAGGCAGCACGCGGGGCGCCGGCGCAACCATGAGCTAGGCCCGAGGCTCGAAGCAAAGCTGGCTTGAGCCAAAATGGCTACGGAGGAGGAGCAGGAGGAGGAGGTGGCTGGTGAGCAGGAGGATGAGCAGGAGGAGAAGGAGAAGGAGGAGGGAGGAGGACGAGGACGAACAGAAGCAGCAGGTAACTGAGGGGGGCTGCAAATATGAAAAAGGACTCGGATCCAGAAAAGTGGCCTGCGCTGGGTCCCAGTGCGGGCCACTTTCGTCCTGTATTCAGAATGGCGCTCTTGTCCCAGCGGCTGGGACGAGAGCGCTATTCTGAGCCATGGGTGCGCAACGCCGATCCGAAAATTAGGTCCACGCTTCAATGGGACCCTCATTTTGATACACCGAAGCAATAGGATTGCAGAGCACATGCCAAAACATCAACTTTTGAATTCCTGTGTAAAGAACATGACGCGGAGAAGGTCGAATATTTTCCGCACAGGGTCAGCGGAGAGAGTAATAAATAGTAGTCATAGTGTATAAACTTGTGCAAGGACGAGGGGTACACAACAAAGACCAGGGGGGGCGACACGACCGCCTTGCCAACTCCCTCAAGCGCATCGACTT
This sequence comes from Prorocentrum cordatum, assembly GCA_963575745.1. NCBI lineage: Eukaryota > Dinophyceae > Prorocentrales > Prorocentraceae > Prorocentrum > Prorocentrum cordatum. Next base: position 506,574 of record CAUYUJ010021860.1, on the reverse strand, counting down.
CGAGCCATGTCTTTCATCAACCCCTGACCGGCCGAGACACTTGGAGGCCTCTGCCCGAAGCGCCAGAACAATAAGAAGCATCCTTGATCAACAAATCGACCATCGCGATCACTCCGGTCGACTCCTGCGTCGCGCAAAACGGCGATGCGCTGGGATTGATCCAGTGGCAGAAGGCATAGACATGATGACAAAGTATTTAGGTCGCGCAACACGGATCATTCGAGAGAGTAGCGGCTTAAAACATCTCTGTCAAGCAATGGTGCCTCCCGATACTGCCGTCAGTGTGTCCCCTTCGAGAACCCTTCAGGCCGGCCCAACCTGCCCAATCATTCAATGCTGTCCCCTGGCTGGCGCAAGTAATCCTGGAGGAGGCAATAGCTACAATAGAGGAGCCGAGTTGGCAACATAGAAAGAGTCACAAGGTGTGCAGCGAGCATGATGGATTGTTCACGATACTCGCGCGGTCACGCGAAGGCATATACTCACAAGGAATACTCACGCGTGCTTGCGCCACTCGCTCCGAACTGCGTGACGCTTAACGCCACAAACACGTCTCCCGCTCGTAGCCGCACGTGCATGCCTCGCGAGGCAATCTGCGCGCAACGCGGAACCGACCGTCAACGCTAGCCAGGCTGGCGACCGCGTTTTGCCTGTGCGTGCCCTCCCCTCTGCACCAAGACACCGCAGCGACCGACGGCGCGCACAAGGGTGTGGGGCGAAGGTGGCGGCCATCTGACAGAGATGGCAAAAAACACTATTTTTCAGAGCTCCGCGCGGGATGCTGGGATCGGTGCTGGGCCCCCCTAGCGGCGCCTCCAGCACCGCCACCGGCGCGCTCCGCACGTTGGAGAGGGGGGCCCGTTGCAGATCCAAGACATCCGCGCGGAGCCCCCAAAGCTCTCTGATCTAAGGAGGCAGGGGGCTCATTCTCAGAAGTGACCAGACGTGATGGGCCTGTTCTCCACGACCACCACCACCACGAGTTGGAGGGGGAGGGGGTCCCCCTCCTCCCCCTCCTCCTCCCCGTCCCCCTCCTCCTCCTCCTCCTCCTCCTCCTCCTCCGCCGCCTCCGCCTCCGCCTCCGCCTCCGCCTCCGCCTCCGCCTCCTCCTCCTCCTCCTCCTCCACGACCACCTCCTTCCCCCCTCCACCTAATGGTGATGGCGGATGTGGTGGTAAGCAGGCCCCGCAAGACGCGCCCGCGGGGTACCCATTGCGAGGCGGGGGCGGGCGACGTCCCCAAGAGGCGCCGCCTGCCCTCCTCGAGGGGCGTGCCCCCCCCCCCCCTCGCCCGACGGAGCCATCCTTAGGTCGGGCGTGTCCCCCTACAGGCGGATTTTGGACGAACAATTCAAACAATAGACAATACCCCCCAAATGTTCAAAGATAGTCGACAAATCGTCCCCAGTCTATTTTCTTAATATTCTTGAATATCCCTCCTGTAGAGGGACAAGCCCGACTTGAAGCTATCCGCCCGCCGCGGGCCTCCGCGCAGCTTTCTTCCACTCCGAGGGCGCGTCCTGCCCGGCTTCCCGAGGCGGCCAGCAGCGCCCAGAAGTGGAGGCCTGGAAATGGTTACCAGCACCAGCACAGGGGGGGTGCCTCCACAGGGGGAGGATGATCCCAGATTTCAGTGTTGGTAATACTTCGGCCACCTTGGAAGCCAGAATATTAACACCATCACCGAGATCGGGATGTTCTTCCATCGGTGGAGGCCCACCGCCGAAATTGGTGTTGGTGTCAATCTCTAGGCCTGCGACAGAACCCTCTCGTCTTGGACGATGCCAACCGAGGACGGCAGGCTCCTGCCCTGATGCCTTGCGCGCTGGTCGCCGACACCGCCTGGATCCTCCTCTAGCCTGACCGATCGCGCCTTCCCGACGGCGCGGGTCAATCGATGACGGCCGACTCGGGAACACTGGCGGCGCTCGACCTGAAACGCCCGCGCGGGGGTCGCCGCCGCGTCGGCACCACACAAACCCACCGCAACCACAGCTGGCTGCTGGTCATCAGCGAAAAGCGCGCGCGACCAGCCCCGCCCCCCCCCTCCTTCCCTCCTTTTTCAGCACGCCACGACGCGCGCCAGCGCCGTGTGGGGGGGAGAATATTGGCCATGCCCGAACACTCCCGGGCGACGCCGGCGCGCATCGCCCCCTCCCTGCCCGCTTCCCGCGGGGGGGCAGAACCATGGTCTCTGGACAGATCCGGTGCGCCCTGGCGTGCGCGCCGGCACGCGCGGCAGCGCACCTCGAGCTGGCCTGGCGCGCGGCGGGCGCCGCGCACTCGTCGGCCTCCGGTCTTCGTCGACCTGCGCCGCCCGCCCGCGCCGGCCTGCGCCGCAGCGGCGCGCCCAGTCTGAGGGGCATGACGCTCGGGGGGGGGGGCCGGCGCGGGGGGGGGCACTGCGGCCCCCAATGGGGCTGGCCGCATGCTGCGAATCGGCCAATCGTGGGGAAACCTTTTCTTGGTAATTGCTGATGCTGCTACTCCCCTGACCTCTCCCAGGGTGCATCCGACCAGAATCTCGGGGCGAATCCAGCGGTGGCGACGGGGGCCTCCCACGAGGCCTACAAGGCGAAAACGGGGCGAGGGCAACGAAATCGATACCTTGTCCTCCTCTGCAAAAAAACCGGTACGTGTGTACGTGTGTGTGTGTGGTTGTGCGTGTGTGTGGTTGTGTGTGTGTGTGGGTGTTTCTCTGTGTGTGTGTGTGTGTGTGTTTGTGTGCGGGGGGGGAAGGGCCAGTTGTGCGCTGCCGAGGTGTAGATAAGCGCGTCCCACTGTTCGCAGAACACCTGCTCGCAACTGGCCTGGATCCACCGCGTGGGATTCACGATCTGTTGCATAGCAGGAAGGCGTGCTTTGTTGGCGGCGGGCAGAGGGGGGTTGGGGGAGGGGGGAAGGCTTCTTAGAAGGAGGCTGCTTCTTAGAAGGCGCCGCAAGGCCCGCGCCCTCTGAGAAGCAGTGTGTTTCTGAGAAGCCTTCACCCCTCCCCCTACCCCCCTCTGCGCGTGGCTGACTTGTTTCGGACGTTGGCAAATGCATAGGCACTTTTGGAGGCCTCCTAGATGGGGTCGGAGGATCGCGCCGCATCGGCGATACATCGTCGATGCATCGGCGATGCATCGGCGATGCACCGGCGATGCACCGGCGACGTCGGCGATGCATCGGCGAGGCCTGCCTGAAGCAAAATTTGGCTCCGCATCCAGCCGCATCAGCGATGCATCGGCGACGCGGCGCGATCCTCCGACCCCATCTACTCGGACCCCATCTAGGAGGCCTAGAGACTACCTGGGCGCTCTGCGAGTAGGTTTAGGTCGGGCCTGTCCCCCTCCAGGGGGAGCGGAAAATTGTAAATACCATTAAAAAACACAAACAATGCTCCAAAATAGTCAAACAATCGTCCCCTGACTATTTTTGACTATCTTTGAATATTCCTCCTGTAAAGGGAGACAGGCCCGACTGAAGCCTAGAGAGTACCTATAGGCGCTCTGCGAGCAGCAGGCCAGCCTGCGGCTGCCCCGTGGATCATGACACCGCGGGGATCGCTCAACCTTGAACAATCGCCCGTTTCCGAGACGTCAGATCGTTGAACATCGGTCGGCTCTGGGTCGCCGGCGGCGTTCAACGCTGAACGCCGGCGGAGGGGTCGCCGCTGGTCGACACGACGCGAACCTACCGCACTCGGACCCCATCCAGGAGGCCTAGAGAGTCGAAGGGGCCCTGGGACACGCGCATAAATAGACACAACTAACAGGGTACCCCATATTTCCCCATGTTTTCTGGGTTTTCGTCTTCCCCCCCACTTCCCACACCTTCCCACGCCTTCCTGGATCATCGACGATTACTTCTGTCTGTGAGCACCTGCGGGCACTCTGCGAGCTGCGCGGGCCTGCGGCTGCCCGCGCCCGGCGCGGCGCGGCGCGCGGCGCGGGCGCGGGCGGCCCGCCTCGCCCTTCCTGCTGTAGGCGCCTGGGCGGGGAGCGGGGCCGCCGCCGTGCCCCCGCCGCCGCCCTCCCGGGGCCTCCCCCGCCCTCCCCGGGTGGCGGCCTCGCGGGCAGGGCGGGGATGTCCCTCCCCAGGGCCTTGCTCCCATCTTGCAGAATCACGATGCATCGACGATGCGGCGCGATTCTCTGACCCCATCTGCTCCAGCCCCATTTTGGAGGCCTGGACCCCCTGGCATGCCCAGCGGGTGGGGCTGAGAGTGAAAGAGCCGTACCTCAAGCTGCACTCTCAAGCCCTCTCAAGCAACCCCAACCCCACATCTACACCCGAAAACCGGGACAAGGGACCACTTTTGATGTGGCACTATCCGCCAATCATCTGGGCAATACGAAAAAAAATCACTCCCCAAAGCATTACTCTCATCTTGCTAATTACGATGATGAGCGCTGAGTTCGCCGGCCCAAAATGCCAGAGGCGTTCTGAATCCTCGGGTAGGAGCTTGAGAATATTTCTAGCTCGCGCACACGTGGCGGCCCCGGGGGGGTCCCCGGACGAAACTGGCCCAGGGTACCATCAGGATTTGCGGGGTGGCCCAGGCGGCCGCGAGGCCCAGAGGACCCCGGGGGCTCCAAGATGGAGCGAGAGGCTGGGGGCACCTTGGGCCAGGGGCACTTCTTGCGACACCCGAAAGTAGGTCGGGCATGTGCCCCCCTAGAGGCGGGTTCTGGAAAAACCAAAATGAAAGAAATACACGTAACATAGCAAAGCAGATGCTCCAAAAGCGTCCCCAGACTGTTCTTGGGACTGGTTTCGAAGATTCCCCCTGTAGAGGGACATGCCCGATAAAGCTATGATCAGAACGTGTATGTAAGAAGGGTGGCAAGGACGCAAGACGCTCGGCGGCCGCAGCTGAGATTTTGTCTGGGGCGGCGGGCGACCAGGCGCTGAGGGCAAAGGACGGGCCGCAGGGGCCAGGACGCAGAGGAAATTGCCAGAGCGTGCCGGAACGCTCTGAGAGCGCTCTGGAACGCTCTGGAACGGCCTTGCCCTCGACCTAACCCCGCCCGAACCCATCTTCGCGCTTCGCGCTCCGCGAAGAGCGGCTCATCTTCGCGCGTTCGCGGCGCCCCTCCCCCCCCCCCGGAACAGGATGAGGGACTCGCGCCTCGCTCTGACATCGCCGGGATCGCGAAGCGCGACTGGCTTCGCACCCCCGTGGTGACCCTCGAGCCCAGGGGGAGGTGCAGGGGGGCAGGCCTCCTCAGAGGGCGGCGAGGCCTCTCCTCAGAAGCCCTCGCGCCTCCTGAGGGGCCGCCTGTGGCAGGATACGGCTCACCAGGCTTCTCGGAAGGCGCGAGGGCTTCCGGGGGGCCTCGCCGCCTTTTGAGAAGGCCTGCCCCCTCTCACTCCTCCCCTTGGCGCGCCGCCGAGGACCAGTCCGCATCGGACATCAGGAGATCGTGGGACGCAGAAGGACATGCTGTAACTACTGCTTTC
>CAUYUJ010021860.1:488630-496130 GCA_963575745.1 Prorocentrum cordatum | reverse complement strand
TCAAAGTCGGACCGATACGAATCGGAAATACATGACAGGGGAGGATGGCTGGCTCAAGGGGGGCAGCATCGACAAGCTCTCGGTGCCGAAACCGCACATAAGCTGAGGCAGAATGGGGCACTCGGGCTTAGACGCAGGCAGAATCGAGACCAAATCGGACCGATATAAACCAGAAATCTCTGAGAATCGGCGGGTTTGAAGAATGCGTCGGGCGCCGCGGCCGTTTCAGAGCTTTCCAGAACGCTCTGAGAGCGTTCCGGAACGCTCTGGCACGAATCTATCTCGCTTCTAGGCCCGTCCGACAAGCCCCGATTGAGACTGGTCGCGTGTTGCGAAAAGGCCGGTCAGGTGTTGCAGGAAAGCTGGTCTGCTTGGGAAAAGGCCAATTCTGCGCTGCGATAAGCCAGCCGCCGCTCTGCGGGGGACGCTCGCTGTGAGCGGACCAGAGGCACCCATGTTGTGAAAAGGCAGCTCTGATTGATCGAAACATCCGAACACAATTCCGATGGCCTGATCTTCTCAGCGCGCCCCGGCAATCCCGACCACTTCCCTAAGGACGGCTTTTCATCTGGAGTCATTTTTGAAGATCCGGGGGCCCAGCGAGGGTCCCCAGAGGCCGAACACGGCCTAGAACCTCTCGTCGTATTTTTCTTCGCGACGCCAGCATGTCTGGGACCTGGTCTCTGGGCCGATGTCCCCCCCCGGGCCACTCCTGGCAATCGCTCGGACGCCCATTCCCATGGACTGTTGAGTGTCGTGCGCGTTTCTCTTCCCAAGATGATCCAAGATGCTCCAACGATGGTCCAGATGTTCTGGCGCTGGCCTGTCCGAAAACAAGTTACACGTCCGAACACATGTCAAGAGTCGGCGGCGCGATGGGGGGGAGTGAGAAGGGGCAGGCCTTCTCAGGGGGCGGCAAGGTTTCTCAAGAGCCGTCTGTCTTCGGATAATGACTCGAACGCGTCACAGGAGGCTGGAGGCCTTCCGAGCTTTCTGAGAAGGCCCGCCGCCCCTCACTTACCCCCCCCCCAGCTCGGCGCCGAAAGAGTCCTCGGGGATCTGCTGACCCAAGTCATTCCGAACCCGTGTCCGTCGGGGTTTGCCTGATCCTGCAAGATCGTGCAGGATCCTGCAAGATCCTGCGTGCTAGCCCGGGTTTAATGCACCCCTGGCTCTGCAGGATCGTGCAAGATCCAGCGCTCTGGCCGACCCCCGTTTGCATTGTGCCTCGTCTCAATCGGCCACGCGCATGAGTGACCCTGGGTAATAGGAGGGCCCCGGTGGGCCCGCACCAAAGGTCACTCCGGCGAAGGGCCACTCTTGCGTGTAGTCGACTCAGGTCTCCCGAAGCCCCCCGCTGTCGGCGCCCCCGGGCGGGGAGGAGGGTCGCGCACCCCACGTCTCTGGAGGCGGCGCTGGGGCATCCCTGTGGCTCAGGGACACCTCGGGGGGGCGCGCGTGGGCTTCTCTTCCCGGCGGGTGACGGCGTCGGTCTCGGCAAAATGGCAGCACGTGGGCAAGATCTCATCGTCACTCGCGCATGCTGATGATGATGCTGCTGCTGATGATGACGACGACTAGGAGAAGGATGATGATGACGATGACGATGATGATGACGACGACGATGATGATGAACATGAACATCAACATGATAATGAACATGATGATTGAGGATGGTGATGATGATGCTTATATTGATGCTCCTGTCGATGCTTATGCTGACGATGACGACGATGGTGATGCCGAGGATGCTGAAGGTGATGCCGATTATGATGATGATGTTGATGATGCTGATGATGATGATGATGATGATGGTGATACTGATGATGCTGATGATGATGCTGCTGATGATGAAGATTGTTGTGAACTTCTCTCGCCCGTTCCACGTCCGTTTCAGCACTCCTGCCGCAAACGTCAACCTAACAAAAAGACACCGACGGGAGCACACGCCCCGACCCCGCGGGGACGGCCGACATGATGAGATGAGGGTGATGATGACGGCTGTGTGGTGTGGGTGATGTACACCCACACGTACCTTCGGAGAAACGCCAATCTCGAACGCGGAGGACTCGAAATGGACTGCTGGGGCCGCCAACAACATGACGCGACACAATATGAAGTTTGACGTGAGACTCCGCTGCAACCATCCCATGAGAACTGGGACGGCCACATTGAGGGACGGCCCCTCAAAGAGCGTGCGCAGACCCGACTTCTGGCGAACTCGAGTCTTGCGTTTCCTATGTGTATACATATGTGTATGTGACACATCAATACACATGTTTCAACATGTGTGTAACTATCTAGGTATGTACATTTGTATATTATACGCACGTGTATACGTATGCATGTATGTATGTGTATACAAATATATAGATCAACGGCTGCCCCCTAATCTCATACCTTTCGCTGCTTCTGCCACTCATCCCTCCGCTTCCTCTCATGCTTCTTCTCCATAGAAGTCCTCTCTCTCTCTCTCCAGCTTTGCACATCGACTGGCACTTGAGAAACGCTGCTTTCTAACTGTTCCAACTTTTCCCTGAGACTGGCACTTGAACAACGACAACGTCGTGTACCCAACTTGCCCAAATTTTCTCAAGGATTTGACAATTGAGAAACGATGTGTTTTCCGACTGGTAAGCTTTCCACAACTACTTACCCTTGGCAAACGCTGTTTTTCCAAATTTTGTCAGACACGACCCAACGGTGTAGCTTTAAAATGAAGCGGGAAGCTCGAAACACACAGTTGTTCTTTGGTCTCTGGGAAAAGCTGGAAAAAGCTGGGATACGCATATCTTTGCAAGTGCCAGTCTTTGGGGAAAACTGGATCAGCTGGAAAACTGGATCAGCTGGAAAACACAACGAATTTCAACGGTCAGACTCTGGGACAAATTGGAAACACATTGTTTCTCAATAGCCGATATTTGGTCCTTTTTGCTTATCTTTTTGTTGTTGCTCCTGTTATCCTCCCTCTCCTCCTGAATCTGTGATCTGCTCCGTTTGAATATGATCAAGATCCCATCCACATTCAACCGGAATCCTCTGGATCTGAGATCTGCTCCATGATCCATTGAAATCCGACCAAAGTCTTAAACTTGAATCGGAATTCTTTGAATCTGAGATCTGCTCCGTCTCTATTGCAATTCGATTACAATCCAGTTCGAATCCTCTTTAAAAGCCCACTGGACCTAGAATCTGCTCCGTTACTATTGAATCCTTCTGGAACCCGACTCAAACTCATTAGGAATCCTTTGAATATGGGGTCTGCTCCATTTGTATTAAAATGTGCTCAGACCGATCCGAATTTAGACCGCTCCGAATGTAATAAGAATGTTCTTGATATGGGATCTCTTCCTTTTCATTTGAAACCGTATTAGAATGTGTTTAAAATGTAATAGGAATCTCCTGTACCTAAGGCCCTATTCACATTCAATAGAAATGTTCGGGATCTGGCATCTGCTCCGTTTCTATTGGCACCTGATGAGAATCCGATCCAAATTCAATCGAAATCCTTTGGATCTGGGATCTGCTCTTTTCACATTAAAACCAAATCATAATCGTACTCACATTCAATCGGGATTATTCGGATCTGGGATCTGCTCCGTTCCTACTGAAGACAACTTGACTCCAACTGACATGCAATAGGAATCCTCTGGATCTGGGAAAGGCTTAGATCCAACTGAAATCCTTCTAGAACCCTATTCAACTCTGTAGAAATCTTTTGGATATGGGATCATATCCATTTCGATTGACGTCTGCTCAGAAGCTCATCCAGATTCAATATGAAACCTCTGGATCTGGGATCCCTTCCTCTTCCCATTGAAATCGCATCAACATCCGAATCGAATCAAATAGGAATCCCCTGGATCTGGGATCTGCCCTGTTCTAACGAAACTATACTCGAATACTATTCGAAATCAATCGGGGTTACTCCTCCTAATTATCCTCCTCCGTCTCCTCCTTGTTTATCTCCCTCTTCCTCATCAAGAGAAATATGAACAGCGGCAGCAGCAGCAGCAGGAACAGGATATACATACACGAAAGCGGAAGGCATCGAGCAGAAGCTTCAAAGGTATGGTACTGGAGGAAACGAGCATGTATATGTATGTATGTGACTGTGTATGTGTGTGTACGTGTGTGTATGCGGGTGTGGCTCTGTGCGTGTGCTTTCGCAGTGAGGGGAAGCGTTCCCACATACCTGGCCAGAAAATATCATGCTATAGAGACCTGGGGAGTCCTCCGCACTATTGCAATACTCCTCTAAAGACGAAGCTGTTGAACTGCAGCAGCTGCCCGCCGGCCCATCGAAATTGTGACTACACTGCACGGTGAGGAACACACGCAACGTGAGAGCCAGTGCGGCCCGTCGGAGACCTGGTGCGCCAGGCGCACCGCAAGCAGAAGGTGAAAATCGAGTGAGCGAACATCGTGATGCTGCCCCCCCCACGCCGCCGCACTGGCTGCCGAACAGACCCACACCGCCGCGCCGCAAGGCGAAGGTTTTGTGGACTACCAAAAGGTACCGATACCACTACTCCACGGGCCTCTGTCGGGGTGCGTTCTGGCTAGAATTTCGAGGCGAATCCAACGGTGGCGACGGGGGCCTCCCAGGACGCCCAAACAGACGAAAACGGACGGAGGGGGTAGCGGTATGGGTACCTTTTCCTCCTCTGAGTTTTGGGCCGCCGCACCCACCATCTCCATATCCGCAGCCTCCGCCAACTGATGCTGGGCTTGTTTTCCACCACCACCACTATAAGATGGAGGGGGAAAAAGAGGTGGAGGACGAGGAGGATGAGGAGGAGAACGAAGAGGAGGAGAGGAGGAGGATGAGAAGGAGGAAGATCCCCTCCCCCCAACTTATGGTGGTAGTGGTGATGGAAAACACGTTTATCAAACTGAACTGCATCCGGTCCTTGCCCGCCCTCGCCACTGCGGCGGCGGCTGGCCGGTGTAACGGGGGCCTCGCGTCGCCCAGTGAGACACGGGCGGCTCTCGCCAGGTTCTGCTTCTCCTCCTCCTCCTCCTCCTCCTCCTCCTCCTCCTCCTCCTCCTCCTCCTCCTCCTCCTCCCCCTCCTCGGTCTTCTCTCGAAGCCTGCGGGTGGGAGGGAGCTGAGCCTGGCGTAAGCGCCGCGGTGCCTGCGGCGGGTGCCGCCAGAGCCTGGCCGGACGCACAGCGCCGCCTGCGGGCGCCGCGGCGCTGCCGCCACCCGCCAGTGGACTGCAGAGAGGCCTCGTCGCGAGCGGGCGCCCAGTCCGCGCCGGCAGCGCCTGCTTTCCGGCCGCCAGACGCAACGTGCATGCCAGCAGCCGTGCCCGCGTCGGCGGTCGTGCTGGAGGCGGCTCCTAGGGCCTGCCTCGAGGCGGGCGTGCAGTGCAGCCGCCCGCACCCCGCAGGCGTCGGCTTCGCGGTGGAAATCTGTGACCTGATTGGTACATGCTCCGCATAGCGTGGGTCCGGCGGCTCCCGCCTCCCCCCCCTCTCTTCCCGTGGGACGGGGCCCTACGGACCTCGCAGCTTCGATGGCAGCCCAAGGCCCGAAGGCATACTCCTGCCGGCGCGGCGCACCCCGCAAGGTGACCCGCAAGGCCGCCCTGAACTGTGCTGCTGTCAGTGTACACGACGATTGCCACGCCAGCCGCAGCTGCCGCCCGCATGAGGTGCAGGGCTGCCTCGCGCTCTTCGGGGGCGGCCAAGAGGGGGGCGTCCAAGAGAGGGGGGTGCAAATCATGGCTGGCGGCATGTTCGCGGCCCAGGGGGGGACTCAGGGATGTACTGAAACAAGAAGAGGCGCCACGAAATCTGAGGAAATATCATGGCCCACGCCATGATATCCACCCCCCTAGTCATCACCCCCCTCTTTGCCGCCCCCGAGCTCTGCACAATCTGACGTGCCGCCAGGGATGGACAACTCGCTTGCGACGGTCGCGACGCCAGCGAGGATGCTGATAGCGATGGCCCACGCCGCCCGCATGAGGTGCAGGGTTGCCTCGCGCTCTGCACAATCTGACGTGCCGTCTGGGATGGACAACTCGCCTGCGACGGTCGCGACCCCGGCGAGCATGCTGATCCGCGACGGCCCACGCCGCCCGCTCGAAGCGCTCGCTCTGGCCGGCCATGCTGCCGCCTGTAAAGACAAGAGGTACTACTCTTTGGAAGGCCCGCAGCCCAAGAATTCTGGTCGCTCCTGTGCGCCCAAGGAATTTGCCGCGTTCTTCGCGTACGGCTCTTTACGCACATGTTTTACACGGCCGAACTTGTCTGACGTGCTTCCTTGATTCGATTCCTCTGTGTGCACTGGCTTTAACAACATATAATTTGCGCGGGCAATATTCTTATGTGATGTTTCGATACGATCGTTAAAACTCCTTCCAGAATGGCGCTCCCGCTGCAGCGTGGGCACTATTTCCGCTTTCCCAGTCGTTCCACGACAGCGCCCCCGCTACAACCTTTGCCTCGTTTCCGCGTTCGAGGTCCTTCCTTCTCCATGGAGGTCCCCCTTACCGCGTGGACCTCAATCTTCCTTCTTTGGGCCCTTACGAGCATGGGTGGGTGCCGCTGTGCCGTTCTGCTGCAGCTTTGGCCTCGCATGCGCGTTCGCGGTCATTGTCAATAGTGGTCCCGCTGTCGCGTTTTGGCATCTTTTATCTCTGCGTCGAGACCGCTTCGAAGCCGCGACGTCGGTCTGCGTGTCGAGGCTTCTCGGCCCCCTCTGGACCACCTCGGCATGAAGGTCCGATTCGATGCCCGACTCAGTGAGAATATACATGATTAGCACAATGGGAAGAGACGGGAGGGAGGAGCACGATGTCAGATGAGGCGCGAGCGCTCCTAGCTTGCCCTCGTCCTCTCTCGCTCTCCATCCCGAGTGTTCTTCCAATTGGTTCCTCGACGGCAAGAGGAGCACACAGTCCAATAGCTTGGCCAAACCTTGGCCCAACGCTTGGCCTCACAGGCATTTCCCAAAGGCAGGGGGCGGGGGTGGTTCGCCGAATGCGTCTGGGATCCCCCGCCTTGTATGCTTGCCACAGGGGGGCTGGGCTTGCCAGGACTCAGGAGTTCTTTCTGGTCCTTCCAAAGGGTTCCCGATGGTCTTTGGCTAAAAATTCTGTGCTGACCACCTGGACACCACCGCAAACGGTGTCGTCCATCGCTTTTCCCGCACAAGATTGCTCCAAGAGGGCTTCTACGATTGCTAAGATGGTTCAGGGTGAACTCCAAGACGGTTCCACGATACGAACACGACGGCAAACAGAGCCCCAAGAGGGCCTCAAATGGTCCCAAGATGACGTCAACACGGCCTAATATTGCCGCAAGATGCGCCCTACGACGCCTCATTGTTGGCAAGGGATCGCATGCGGTCCCCCGCTTAGTTCTGCACACCCCTCACACGCTCCGTGCCCCATGGGGAGCTCCTCCGAAGGCCCCCGAGGCAGGGCATCTCCTGCGGTCCCCCTCGTGTTTCGGCACGCCCTTCGCACGTTTCGTGGCCACAGATAGA
>CAUYUJ010021860.1:441130-483630 GCA_963575745.1 Prorocentrum cordatum | reverse complement strand
ACTACTACTACTACTACTACAAGTACTACTGCTACGACTACGACTACGACTACTACTACTACTACTACTACTACTACTACTACTTTTTCTACAACTAGTACTCTTAGTGCGACTAGTACTTCTACTACGGTCAGTACTACCACTACTACTACTACTACTACTACTACTACTACTACTACTACTGCTGCTACTACTACTACTACTACTACTACTACTTCAACTACTCCTACACATATACTGTTACTACGATTATTACGACTACTACTTCTACCACTGCTGCCAGTACTAATACCACTCATCAAACTTGAACTGCTGCGAGAGCTACTACTGGACTACTATACTGGGCTACTTGAACTACTGGGCTACTTCTACAACTTGCACTCAGACTTGTACTGCTGCTATCATCACTACTACTACGACTATTACTACTACTACTACTACTACTACTACTACTACTACTACTACTACGACTACTACTACTACTACTACTACTACCACTACTACTACTACTACTACTACGAGTACTACGACCACTACTACCACTATTACGAGTACTACTACGACGACTACTACTACCACTGCTATTACTACTACTACTTCTACGCCTACTGCTGCTACTACGACGACTACTACTACTACTACGACTAGTGCTACTACTACGACGACTACTACTAGTACTACACCACTACTCCTACTACTACTACTACGGCTCGTACTACCTCTCTTACTACTACTGTTACTACTACTACTACTACTACTACTACTACTACTACTACTACTACTACTACTACTACTACTACTACTACTACCTCTACTACCACTACTACCACTACCACAACCACTACTACTACTACTACTACTACTACTACTACAACTACTACTACTACTACTACTACCACCACTACTACTACTACTACTACTACTACTACTACTACTACTCCTACTACTACTACTACTACTACTATACTACTACTACCCGTGCTACTACGACGGGACAGTGAGACAGTGATGTGGGACCAGTGGGTGCGGGCACTGGTGTGTGCTCGCACCCGCTGGTGGGGACAGTGTGCGGGCAGTGGTGGGTGCTCCCAGCGCTACCATCTATCATGTATCATCATCATCATCATCAGCATCATCATCATCATCATCATCATCATCATCATCATCATCATCATCATCATCATCATTATCATCATCATCACCATCACCATCACCATCACCATCACCATCATCATCATCCTCCTCATCATCAACATCATCACTATCATCGTCGTCGTTGTCATTGTCATCGTCATACTCCTTCTTGCCCCCGCATCCGCCCTCGTCATTGTCCGCGCCGTCGCCCTCGCCCCGTCCGCCTGGACAAGCGCGGCTGCGGCCCCCATGCCCATGTTGGTGGCGATCCTGTCCTCGGGGGGGTGCGGGCCCAGAAGAACCAAACAATATGGCACCAGGGAGAAGCAGGCCAGACACGCCTTGCCAAGCAGCAGCGTTGCAGAGGAGGGCGACTACGAGGCGGGGATGTATACATGTCCACCGTCTGGGAACCGCCCTGGGACCCCACGGGGCAGTGGCATGGATAATCATATCGGGGACCCCTAGGGCCCAAATGTGTCCATATCCACCGCCTGCCGAGGTCCCCGAAGATCGATCCCCCCAGCATTTGTTATTTTGGACGCCCGAAATGGGTACGGAAAGAATGGGTACAATGCCCAACAGCAAATGTTGTCCCAAACCAACAGCGGCCGCTGTTGGGCAGGCGGCCTTCTTTCTCGAATGGACACAGGCCGCGGCGGCGCGGACAGCGGATCCTGTTCGAAATGAACAGGAATTGCTGTTGGGCACTGTACCCATTCTTTCCGTACCCATTTCGGGCGTCCAGAGTTATGGGTCAATCCCCGCCCGGGGACGGGGAACACCGAAAGCACCACACCAGATAAATGTGCTTCGGCCCGTTCAGGGGGAAACCTCCAGCCAAAGACACTCGACCGAGGATTCACGCCAAAGCCGTCCTGTCCGCACCAGCAACGCAAATGCGGATTCGGTTTCACGTACGGGCGGCCTTTGCCTAGGGTGATCTTTGGTGCGCTGATGTTTTCTGGTGTGACGCGCCCCCCACAAGCAGCGCCCCTGGGCTGAGGGGGATCGCTGGGGGGAGATCAGCTCAGGGGGGGGAACATCGAGGTGGAATCGGCGATGCGTCGCCGATACATCCGCAGCGAGCCTTCGATAGCGAATCTAACGAGCCCCTACCGGCGATCAACGCACGATTGAAGATCGACGCGCCCCCTTGGCTATCGGTTCATAACTAGGCGGCGAACGAGGGGGGGAAGTGAAAAGGGGCGGGCCGTCTCAGAAGGCTCGGAAGTCCCCGGGCATTCCTGAGAAGTTTTCCAAGGACACAAAAAACTTCTTAGAAGGCGCGGGGGCTTCTGAGAAGTCCTGCCGCCTTCTGAGCAGGCCTTCTGCTTCTCATTTCCCCCGCTCGCACGCCGCCGAACAATTCGGCTCTCTGGCGATGGCCTCTCGTGACGGCCCTGGCAGCCCTGGAACGCCCTCTGAGAGGCGCAGCCACTTGAGAGCACCCCGAGCATTCGTTTGGGTGCTTCTTGTTGTTTATGATAATATAAACTGAATCTTCCTTCCTATTTTAATATTGACCGTAAATAATAATACTTAATACAGATAAATGAACCTTTGCCAAGGCTGGAAGACCTGCCGAGAACCGACGCGCACGTCCGAAGACCTCGAGTCTCGATTCCGAGAACGTCGCCCCGCCCCCCCGGCTGGGCGCCGTCGCGGGCGATCTGGACGGGCGCCCCACAGGCCCCCAGAGGTGGTCCAGCACCACGGGCGGGCCGCCCCGGCGAGACGGCGCCCTGGTGAGTCGCCAAAGGGTGAGGAAGAGGGATCGTCGAGTCCACCATATGATTTTGTGGCAGGGCCCTTGCGGATGCCACGGTCGGGGGTCGGCCAGGTCGGGCCTGACGCGCAAGCGGCGCTCCAGCAGCTGCAGTTCACTTCCTCTTCCTGCCCTCGTTGTACTGCTTCGCGAACGCCGGGCTCCTAGGCATGAGGCCCTTCTCGATCCGCACCAGGTGATGAAGATGATGATGATGGTGGTGATGATGACGGTGTGATGATGATGATGATTACGATGATGATGAGGAAGAGGAAGAGGAGGGGGAGTATGGTTATGATACTTACTATCATTGTTCGTTTTTATTATAATGCTGATACATACGGTGATGGTGGTGACGATGATGCTGATGATAATGATGGTGTCTATCCTCAACATAGCCGTCGACATCATTACCATCACCATCAACATCCACATCATCACCATCCTCCTCCTACTGCCACACCTCGTTACAATCATCAACATCGCATGTACAGTCATCATCCTCATCAACATCACCATCATCGCCATCGTCATCGTCATCGTCATCGTCATCCCCGTCATCATCCTTACCATCCTCCTCATTATCATCGCGTCACCATCACCATCACCATCACCATCACCACCACCACCACCACCACCACCACCACCACCACCACCACCACCACCACCACCACCATCATCATCATCATCATCATCATCATCATCATCATCATCATCATCATCATCATCATCATCATCATCATCATCATCATCATCATCATCATCATCATCATCATCCTCGTCATCACCACCACCACTACTATCACCAACATCACCGTCGTCATCATCACCAGCATCGTCATCATCGTCATCACACCATTTTGCACCGGCCCATCGGAGGAAACACATCCCGCGAAGGGCGCGCGATCAAGGGAAGCGGAGGCTGCACCAATCGTGGGCGGAACGCGTCCGGGAAGAAATGGGGCCAGCGAGGAGGATGCGGAGGGCCCACGAGGGGGTAGCGCGAGGGGGTTGGGCTTCTGATGAGATGGGGGAATTCTTAGAAGGCGGGGGCCTTCCACGACGACCCTCCGCCCTCTCAGAAGGCCGCCCCCCTCGCGCAACCCCGTTCTGGGGCGCCGCCGAGATGTGGATGGGGGATTCCGCGGTGGGTCTTCTGCATAGCAGGCTCCCAGGAGACAGCATCACGGAGAGAACTGCAGGGCTGTTCTGCGACTCCTGGCCCCTGGCTTCTGGCCCCGTGCAACGGCCGCGGCCTCGCCCAGTTGACGCGGTGCGCGCTGGGATCTCTCCTCTTCAGGCATGCAGCAGCAGAAAGCGAAAAGACCACCCATTATCGGGAGCGGCCAAGAGGGGGGCGTCCAAGAGGGGGGGGTGCAAGTCATGCCCGGCGGCACGTGCGCGGCCCAGGGGAGGGGGGCCAGGGACGCAATGAAATAAGAAGGGGCGCCACGAAATCTGGGGAGGTATCGTAGCCCATGCCATTGATATCCCCCCCTAGTCATCACCCCCCCCATCTGAAGGGGCCCTGGGACACACAAATAAATACACACAAATAACAGGACTCACCATGTTTTCCCATATTTTTGGAGTTTTCGTCTTCCCCCCATCTCCGATATTTTCCAAGATTTTCTGGGGAGTCGACGATTGACTGTGTCTGTGTGGTTCTTTCCCTCCTGAATGAAATCTGGGGAAATCTCATGGCCCATGCCATGATATCCACCCCCCCACACTAGTCATCCCCCCCCCCCCCCTCTTCGCCGCCCCCGACGAGACCATACCCCGCCCGTGCATGAAAGGCATGACAGAACGGTGTCCTCGAGAAAAAACGTCCTGAACAATTGTCTTTGTTTCTGGGCCCCTGGGCTCCACGGACCGTCAACAGAACGGCTCAGGGTCAAGAACCGGTCATAGGGAGAGCGTGCCTTCGTGGTCGGCAGAAGCTTCGCGAATCGGTGCCAAACCTCATTCGCTGGAGCGCAGAGTGCGCCAGGAGCGGCGCCAGAGACGCCGCCAAAACGACCCAGCGCCGATCAAATCGGCTACACGCAAGAGTGACCCTGGGTAAGAGTGACCTTTGGTGCGCGGCTTTTTTTGGGGGCCGCGGGGGGGCCAAGCGCAAGCGCGCAAGACGCCACTGCCGCCTCGCGTTCGGCGATCGGGGGGCCCCATTGGGCCCGCACCAGAGGTCGCTCCGGCGAAAGGCCACTCCTGCGCCTCGTCGATCAGAGAACCCCGCGCGAACCTCCGAAGATGCACGGCCCCCGTGCTGCCACGAGGAGCGCTCCCTACCGGAGATAGAGCGGGTGACTCCTGGCCACGGCGAGCCCCAGCTTCGAGCAGGCTCTCCGGCCCAGCTCCCGAGGGACGGCCCGAAGACCAGAGCACCTCTTTTGGGGCCTCTTTTGGGGCCTCTTGGGGGCCTCTTGGGGGCCTCGTGGGGGCCTCGTGGGGGCCTCGTGGGGGCCTCCTGGAGGCCTCCTGGAGGCCTCTTGGTCGGGCGTTGGCAGAAATGGGTTTAATGGGACCTGGTTTAGTGCTGGGTGCTGGGGGACGCCCCCCCTCGCCCCGTCCCACTGACCAGAACTGCCGTCGCCCGAAAAAAAACACCATCTGCGGCAGACCTGGTTGAGTGATTCTGGCCAACGTAGGGGCTCCAGGGCCCTACCACTACCACTAAACGGGTCCCCTTACCTGGGGTCCTGGCTATACCCGATCCTGAATCCAAGGTGGTCCAAAATTTCAGCGTCCCGAGTGTAGATCTGCGCGGCGTCCCAGGACATGCTGCGATACGATGTTTTTTGCACTCTGCGGCCCCGGGGGTCCCGACCCCATCCACAGCGGCTGGCCTTCTGTTCTGGATCCGTTCTCGATGTCCCAGGGGCCCGATGAACGGGCCCCGACGGCCGACATTCGAGGAACAGAGGCCAGGATTGAACAAAAACACATCCTCGGAGATCTGGGGATTGCTTCTTCTTCTGCCCCTTATTATTCTTCTTCCTCGTCTTCGTCTTCGTCAGAAGACTCCTTCCCTTCATTTATGCAGCTCCCATCGTATTTAAAGACACACATCCCCAAAATATGTTCGAGCACCCGGAAAAGTGTCGAAAGAGTGTCGGAACAATGTCATGTCGGACGAGTGTCTCCCAGGGCCCGACAAGTGAAAACCCTCGAGTTTCGGTATTTTTGTGGTGCTCGAAATTCTTTCTGGTGGTCAAGGCTAAAGTGGGTTGGAACATCAGAACCCCTCATGGCGAACAGAACTCTCCAGAGGGGGGCGGCGAACGCTCCCGCCGCCCGGCAGCTCGCTGTCCGCCCGCGGGCGCTCGCCGGGGGCGGTCCTGCGCCGAGAGCTCCACTTTCGCCGGTGGCTTGTCCTCCTGCCCCCCCCCCTCCTGCGGAAGGGGGGGGGCCTCCGGGCCGGATGTAAGTCGGGCGTGTCCCTCTACAGGAGGAAAACTCAAAAATAGTCTGGGGACGATTGTTCGACTACTTGTTTAATATTTCCAGCCTGCAGGGGGACAGGCCCGACCCAAGGCTGGATTGCCACGCCAGGCAGTCGGCGGCGAGCACTGGTGGGGGAAGCGAGAGGGGGCGGCGGCCTTCCCAGGAAGCGGCGGGGCTCCCCAGAGGGCGCGAGCGGCCGCGGCTGGGCGTGCCACTGCGCGCCTCGAGCGCACAACGTCAGCGGAGGCACCGACAGCGAATCCGAGTCAACATGGGCAGGAGCTGGTGTTGGTCTTCGCCCCACCCATCTCGATCCTCCAGATTGGGGGTCTCCCTGGATCGGAGGTGGACTGAACCACCCTCGACGATCCTGAGAACGACTATCAGCGCCAACGCGTGGCGGTCTGAGGAGGGCTGACACAGCCCTCAAACCCGACGCTGCGGGAAAATGCGATATCGGGAAAAATTCGGCTGGAACCCTAAACCGTTCTTCGAGCTGGTTCGATCTGTCATGGTTCCAGGGCACGGAACCGAGCGAAACCGACCAGTGTTAACGATTCCAGCGGCTGGATCTCAGGGATGTTGCGTGCGAAAGATCGGGACGGGGTGTACACACATTGGGCTAGCACACGTCCTACTCTGGCCCCACTCGCAAAGCGAGCTCTGGCAGTCGGCCGCTCGCGCCAACACAGCAGCAGCGGCGCCCACCCCCCTCCTGCGGGGGGGGGGCATCGGAGCTAGGGGCCTCCCTGAATCGGGATCGACCAATGCCAGGTTCTGCGGTTTCGTTTTCGTTTTGAAGGGTTTGGGGAACGAAAGCGGTCCCACCGATTGCCCAGAACGCCGTTTCGTGGCAACTCCGAGTTCGTGATCGGATCGGCCAATGGTGGGCTCGAAGGCGGGAACACAACGAAAACGAAGAGAAGACGAACACGGTCCACGAGATGGCAAAGAACAAGGTGCTGGTCGATCCCTGGAGGGGGTGGACAAAATGGGGCCAAGAGTCGCCGACCCATGCAATCCGCGCGGACCGCCCAAGAAATGCATGTTCGTACGCAACGTGTTGTTGTTGCTGTTGCCGTTGTTGTTGTTGTTGCTGCTGCTGCTGCTGCTGTTGTTCGTTTTGTTGTTGTTGCTGCTCTTCTTCATCGTCTTCAACTTCCACCCGGCCCCATCCTCGATAAGGGGGGGGCTCCAGAATGGCGTGATAATTGTTTCAACCCGCTCCATTCCTTGGGTCCGCCTAGATGGGTACGGCCTACAAGGCCACATTGCCCAACAGCAGATGGCGTCCACGATCGACAGCAACCGCTGTTGGGCAGGCGATCTTTTGTCCCCAACAGACAGCGCCCGCGGCGACGCCGACAGCCAGCCCCGTTCAGAATGGGCAAGAACTGGAAGCCTGGAAATTGGCACCAACACCAACACAGGGGGTTGCCTCCACAGGGGGAAGATGACCCTCGATGTCGGCGTTGGTGGTGATATTTCGGGCACCCTGGAAACCAGAATCCTACCACCATCACCGAGATCGGGATCTTCTTCCCTCGGTGGACGCACACCGCCGATATTGGTGTTGGTCTCAGCCTCTAGGCCTCCGAAAGACCTGCTGCCGATCTTCGTCCGAATCCTCTCCGTGCCCATCCCCTGGACTCCGACGCCCCCAGGGAACGCCGCACTACGAACAAAAACGCCACGACTGGGCCCCTGGAGATCCCGCCGTCCTGCGGCCCACTTGCCTCGAGGAGGCTCGGCCCGCGGCACGCATAGCCGGGCGCAGGCGCCCAGTGTGAATCAAAAGCCCGCGCAGCAACCGGTGCCAAGCGTGGCGACCCCCACGGCGAAACGCCCTCGGACCGTGGGGGCGCGGCAAGGCCCCAGCCCGCACGGGATAGAGCTTCGGGTTGTAGAACCTGCGGGCGGCCGCCCTCTCCTCCCTCCCCTCCTTCTCTCCAGACTCCCTTTTCTCACTGCCTTCTTCTCGTTGTGTCTGATCCTTATTCCCTCGATATTCCTCCTGCTCCTTCCGTTGTTTCTTATCCCCTCTCCTCCTCCTCCCCCTCTTCCTCCTCCTCCTCCTCTTCGTCCTCCTCCTCCTCCTCCTCCTCCTCCTCTTCGTCCTCCTCCTCCTCCTCCTCCTCTTCGTCCTCCTCCTCCTCTCCACACGATGTGGTCTTGTGTAAGGGGTTCCACGTCCGGCACTGCACCCATCGGCGGACAAAGAGCAATAGTCCCCGCAGCGGGAGCGAGTGGCTGAGAGGCGGGCGTCTCAGATATGGCGCGACCGCACCTGGCTTGTCGTCCGCCCGTCTCCTCCTCCATTTCAACGTTCTCCTCCCCATCCCCCCTCCGCCTCCTCCTCCTGCTGCTCCTCCTGCTGCTGCTGCTCCTCTTCCTCCTCCTCCTCCTTTTCCTGCTGCTCCTCCTCCTCCTTCTCCTCCTCGTCCTCCTCCTCCTCCTCCTCCTCCTCCTCCTCCTCCTCATCATCATCATCATCATCATCATCATCATCATCATCATCATCATCATCATCATCATCATCATCATCATCATCATCATCATCCTTATCCTCCTCCCCCTCTCCTCCTCCTCCTCCTCCTCCTCCTCCTCCTTCGTCGCCGCCTTCGCCGTCGTCGCCGTCGTCGCCGTCGTCGTCGTTTTCGTCGTCGTTGTCGTCGTCTTCGTCGTCGTTGTTGTCATCGTCGTGATCATCGGTTACGCCCGCGCAATCGGCGTCGCCGTTTCTTGGCCACCGCCGTCGCCGCCATGATCGAGTCCGTCGTCGCCACCGCGCTCGTCGAGCTCGTTGTCGCCTTCGCCGCCACTTCCGGCACCGCCGCCCCCGCCGGCCAGTTGCTCGTGTGGCCGAGCAGGTCCTAGGGCAGAGTCCCAATACGCAGCTCGCTCGGCCGTGTGCATCGCTTGGCCTCCTCCTCCTCCTCCTCCTCCTCCTCCTCCTCCTCCTCCTCGGTCCGAAGGGCTTCCCTTCGCCCCCCACTACTCTGAACGCCACGAGCACCGCGACGATGGTGTAGAGCCCAGACCCCTCTTGGCCAGCCCAGCGCTGGTCGCCCGCTGGCGCGCCGGCTCACCGGCTCAGCGGGCAAGGTCCGCGGCAAGCCGGGCCGCCCCCGCCGCCCCGCTCTCGCCCGCACGGCTGTGCAGAGTTGCCGGGCGGTGGCCCGGTGGAGCGCCACGCTGAGATCGGCGGCCCACCGCTGAGCCAGCGCGCTGGCGGCCGCCGCCGCAGAAGGGCCGTCGTCGAGGCCCTGCGGCTGGTCCCGCGCCAGCCAGCGCAGCTGCTGGAGTGCCGCCTTGTCGTGGCGGCCGCCGGTCTCCAGCGGCAGCGGCAGGAGTGGCCAATGCGCGCGGCCCGCTGGGTAGCGGCGCCGCCGTCCGCCGCGGCCGCCAAGGCGCGCGCGCCCCTGGGGGCGCTGTAGCGGACGGTCACGTCCGCGCACAGCTGGGGGCAGCCCCCCGCGCTGCGCTTCCAGGTCGAGGAGCGCCTCCTCCCGCTCCACCTGGAGCGCCGCTCCGCAGGCAGGCCGAGGCGGGGGGCGCGTCCGCCGCGCCTCGGCCCGCGCAGGCAGGGGCGGAGCAGCGCTAGTGCCATCGGTCCCAGGCGGGGTCACCATGTGCTCCGCGTCCGCCTCTGAACCGCTGTCCAAACGGAGCCGGCCGTCGGGAACCCTTTCCGCGGACACCACCTTTGAGTTAAAACTATTGCCACCCGCGAGGACACGGTCGCCGTATGGCACGGCGCATCTATGATCTCGACGCCCTGGGCCATGGCCTGCTCCTCTGGCTTCTGCTCGCCGTTGGAATCCGCGCACTCCTTTAGGCGGATGATCTTCTAATCGGACTTCGCGGTATGGTACCGCATCGACTTAGCGACGACGGCGATGCTGGCGGCCTGCGCATGACGGGCGGGCGTGCCCCTGATACGCGCTCGGAGCGTCAAGGAGGCGGAGGTCTGACACAAAGGCCGGAAGTGGCCACCGCCTGGACAAACACACAAATATCGGAGGCGGGGTTGGGGTGTAGGAGAAAACGCTCGAATCCTGGGTGCTGCCTGATTGCCATGCTTGAGCCGAGGTGGCAACTAATATTGCTGGAGTCGGCGTCGCGATTACGTCACAGCGGATGGCATCGTGTCAATGTGCTTTCTTCACTCGCTTCTTCACCATTGTCGTCCACGCGCGCGTGACATGATCGAGCGGAATTCCCAGCAGCAGGATCCCTCCCATGGCAAACTCCTCTTCCTGCCTCCTCATGTTTCTTCCTCCTCCTCCTCCGCCTCCTCCTCGTTTTCCTCCTCCTCCTGCACTTTGCTGTGCTCAGCGGAAGCAGGTGTCTAGGCCACCTGCTCCCCCCAAAAAACAGCACCAACTCATAGCTTGACCAGTCGGAGCGAACAGATCACGGCCGCAACGTGTGAGGAGTTGGGCAGGGTCCACCTCTCTTCCGACGTGCCGTCAACAAAATCAAAACCAAAAACTTCGGGGCAGCCCCCACACGACACATGGACTCCATTGTGCGAGGCACGCACAAGCGCAAGCAGGTCCGAGGGTGTTGGGGATCTGTAGCTCGGCACCGTCCCGCCAGCATACAGACGGCCCCCACATCGGGAAAGCTCCCCTGAAAAACCTTGATCTCTGCTGTCGGAGGTCCTTTATCGGTGGGTGCCCCGGACATCGGCCCGAGAGAGAGAGAGGCGACACCTGTCCAAGCATATACTCCACATTTGATGCAGCACATCACCCACCCGCTCCGAGCTGCCTCCCGTTATTGACGAAGACTGTGCCTTGCAAAGGCTGTGGCCCTGTAGTTGGGCCAGGAGGGTAGCATCATGCAACGCATCCGCTGAGCCCTGCACGTCAAGCTCGGTATTAAGCAACAAACGGAACCTCGAAACCGATATGAGGCCTCCAAAACTTTGCAACCGCTCGATCGGCTGACAAGATATATGGCGGATCGTTCTCTTCTTAGGCTTGATGGTGAGCTACCTCCGAGCCCTTCTCGACCTCCTCAGGCCCAGAGAAGCTCAAGGCATCAGCCCAGCCCCTCTTGGCCATGAGCACGTCCTGAATACCAGCCCATCTACGTAAGAATCTGATCTTGGGGGCGATCAAATCATCACGCAACTGCAACAACTCAGCAGGCAAGGGGTGAAGGGCCGCCCTGAGCTTCGCGAATCTGTCCGCGTGTTTGTTGCCACGTCCCTGACTTTTCCTCCTCCTCCTGCTCCTCCTCCTACTCCGCCGCCTCCTCCTCCTCCTCCTCCTCCTCCTCCTCCTCCTCCTCATCCTCCTCCTCCTCCTCCTCCTCCTCCTCCTCCCCCTACTCCCATCCCCCCTCGTGGGCCGCGCGGCGGCGCGCGGCGGGCGCTTGTTGAGGCGGTTCTTGGCCACGCCCAGCAGCTCCTTGGCCGCGGAGTCCGAGGCCATCAGCTCCTTGTACTCCTCGCCGTCGAAGAGGATTTCGAGGCTCGATGTCAGATGTTCGGAATTGGGATGTAGTTTTGTTTTTCATGATGGCCACGAACAGGACCGAAGACCGAGAACTGGTCCGCGAACCGAACCGGCCGAACCAAACCAGCCCTCGACCCGAACTGGCAGAACCAGACCGAACCAGACCGACGAACCGGACTGGTCGAACCGAACCCGACCGGATAACGATCTGAACCGGACCGGCTGATCCGACACGAAGGCGCGCCGAACAGGACCGAATCGAACCGAACCGGTGAGGGGGGAAGATGTGCCGGCTGGTAACTTGACCTTTTCGCTTCGTATGGCCGCGCGCACCGACGGTGTATATGACTCCGCTTAGATGGGAGGACCCTGCAAAAAACATGATCCTTCGAGGTTCGAGGTTCGGACTTCATCGGACGAAAAGGAACTCGAGGCTCAAAATGTTCGAACGTGTTCGTAGATTCCGGGCGGTTTTTCAGCCTCGGGAATCTCTCCCGCAGCTGCGCCTCGCCGAGGGCGTTCCGAGGGTTCGCGGATAATCCAGATCGGCCGCTGGAGACCCGAATAAAGACCCCAAAAAACGCCAGACGACGAGGACCCTATACACGCCGGTCGGAAGAAGCAGACAGAAACACGAAGCAGGAAAGCATTGGAGATGGATTTGGGCGGCCGCCCTCCCCCTGAAGAGGAGGGGCGAGGGGAAACCACCCGACCCTTGAAGTAGGAAGGCGCCTAAGGTACATTGGGATCTGGGATACCCAAACATGCCCTGATGGGCGTGTTTCCCACCACCACCACCCTGAGTTGGAGAGGGGGGGTCCTCCTCCTCCTCCTCCTCCTCCTCCTCCTCCTCCTCCTCTTCCTCCGCCCTCCAACTTGTGGTGGTGGTGGTGGTGGAAAACAAGCTCATCATGCCCGCTTCCAACGGCCGGCGCGTGTACCCCCTCGCGCCGTGGACAAAACACAAAACGCTACGGGAGGTCTTGGGCAAATGTCGGCCTCTGAGCGCCCTCGCCGGGTCCCCCGGGACCCAAACAGCACGCCCCTGGATGGAGAACTGGCCCTGGCAAGGATTTCGACAACTCTGGAGGAGGAGGAGGAGGAGAAGGAGGAGGAGGAGGCGGAGGCGGAGGAGGAGAAGTAGAGGGGCGAGGATCTGGATATCTCTGTCCGTCGGCGCTGTGAACAGAAATCAAGACATCGGATATCTGGGTCCTCCTCCTCCACTGTCATTGTCTGGGCTCCTCCTGCCCTCCTTCTGTCTCCGATCCTCCCCTTGGGAGGCAATCCACTGCAGTCGGCCCGTGTCAGAAGGACGCGCGATAAGGATGCAAGGTCCTTGGACGCCCATTTCGAGGCTTTTAGACCGGGGCGAGGCCAACGAAAGTGGCCAAGGATGGACCGAGGAGGCAAAGATGTAAGGGCACCCTTGGGAAAGTTGCCCATCCTTACTATGCGGGTTGACTGTACCAGGAGGTTTTCGTGAGAGCGATGAAGGACTAGTTCTGCAGCCAGATTTGTTTCTTTTAAGACGTCAAGCAATGTGAACCAATCTGAAATCCATGCTTCATCCCGATAACACTGCATTCAGCGGGATGAAGCGGAATTGAGCGGGATCGTGCCAGACTGGGTCGGCTTTTGCCTTGAAGAATTCTACCAGCGCGGATGCTGAATTGAACCTCCCAGAAGCTGCATCCCAACTTCACTCCGATCTCCGATGCCCTCCTCCTGCCTTTCGGGCGATGCTTTATGGGGGGGTCAATGCGCGATACATCGAGGGGTGAAGCAAAATGCATCCTTCGTGCACCTCAGGGACACTGAATGAGGCCCTCTTGGGCCCCCAAAGGGCACGTTTCTTTTTAGACGCCCAAAATGGGTATGGGAAAAAAATGGTACAACGCCCAACAACAAGTGGTGTCCAAAACCGACAGCGTCCGCTGTTGGGCAGGCGGCCTCCTGTCTTCAATGGACCACGTCCGCGGCGACGCGGACAGCGAGTCCCCTTCAAAACGAACAGGCAATGCTGCCAGTTGTTGCAACCGTTCTTTCCTTGCCCATTTCGATCGTCCCGTTTCTTCACCCCCCCAGCTGTCGCCCTCCCTTACGCAGCGCCCGACAATGCCCGACAGCCTGCCTCCTCCTCGCCGCCCGGCCAAGCGCACGCTCCCGGGCCCAGGATCCCTGGCCCAGCTCGTCTGGTCCGGCCTGCCCTGGGGGGAGGCGGCCGCCTATGAGCGTACAGAGACGCCACCTCCCTAACCCCAACCAGTGCCTCGCTCTCCGGCCTCCTCCTCCTCCGCCTCCCGCGCGCGCGGGGGAGCGCCACGCCGCCGACTGCCGAGGGCTGCGGCGGCAGACAGCCAGAGATGCACAGCGAGAGAGAGAGAGAGAAAGAAACAAACAAAAAAGCATGCACACAGAGAAGGGAAGACCGAGAGAGCGAGGACGACAGACAGACAGAGAGGGAGAAGAGAGCGAGAGAGAGAGAGGATCACAGAGAGAGAGAGAGAGAGCCGAGGACGAGGAGAGGGACAGAGACAGCGCGAGAGAGGGATGGGGCAGCGGCACGCCGAAGGGACCCCGGGCGACCGCGGGGCCCTCCTTGTTCTCCAGCATCCTCGTCTCGGAGGCCTCGCCCCCGCCGCGCTCTCGGGCGCGCGGCCCCCCCTCCCCGCGCCCTGCTGGCTCGCCCGCCGTGGCCCCGGCCTCGCCCCGCTCGCCCTGGCCTCGCCGCCCTGCTCGTCGCCGCCGCCCCCTCCCGCCCGCGGGGGGAGGAGACGACGACGACGAGGACGACGACGACGACGACGACGAGGACGAGGACGAGGCCGAGGACGAGGACGACGACGAGGACGACGAGGACGAGGACGAGGACGAGGACGACGGACGACGGACGAGGACACTGACGACAACTGACAGCACCTGTGACAGATGGCAGACAGCCGCGCAGACGAAGATCCAGAGCGAGGGATCCCACAGCGGGGATCGAGGGTGGAGAGAACCTCCTCCGCCTCCTGCTCCGCCCCCGATCCCTCGCTTGCTCCCCACAGTGACTGACGCACGACCACCACACCACTGGGGAAACGAAAAGGTACCGATACCGCTACTCCACGGACCTCCCCTGGGGTGAGTTCTGACCAGAATTTCGAGGTGAATCCAGCGGTGGTAACGAGGGCTTCTGAGGAGGCCCAAAAAGGGGAAAGCGAGGGAAGGGTGGAGGTATGGATGCCTTGTCCTCCTCTGAACCACGGGAAGGCGGCGCCCAAAACAACACTCGCGCAGTGCGACGCTGGCCCTCGCTGGCTCTGGCCAGCGCGCCGCCACAAAAAGGGCGCCCTCGCCGAGGCCGCCCCTCCGTTGCAGACTACCACCGGCGGTCCTCGATCGGGAGCGTCCAAGAAGGGGGCGTCTAAGAGGAGGGGGTGCACATCATGACCGGCGGCATGTGCGCGGCCCAGGGGGGGGGCGGGGACGTATTGAAACAAGAAGAGGCGCCATGAAATAAATCTAGGAAAAAATCATGGCACGCGTCATGATATCCACCCCCCCCTAGTCATCACCCCCCTCTTTGCCGCCCCCGACTCGACCGTGCCTCCCAAATGCCGCGCCCGCTCGGCGGTGCGCTCACGCGGCGTGCTCGCACCATCGCTCCACGGCCTTCCCTCCTCACCCAGTCGGGGGCGGCCAAGAGGGGGGCGTCCAAGAGGGGGGGGTGCAAATCATGGCTGGCAGCATGTGCGCAGTCCAGGGGGTGGGGGATCCAGGGACGTAATGAAACAAGAAGGAGGCGCCACGGAATATGAGGAACTATCAGGGCCCACGCCATGATATCCCCCCCCCCTAGTCATCACCCCCCTCTT
Organism: Prorocentrum cordatum; assembly: GCA_963575745.1. NCBI lineage: Eukaryota > Dinophyceae > Prorocentrales > Prorocentraceae > Prorocentrum > Prorocentrum cordatum. The sequence continues at coordinate 467,953 of CAUYUJ010021860.1, read as the reverse complement.
TGCCGCCCCCGACCCAGAGGAAAAGTCCTCTGCACTGGAAAATCCGAGAGGAGCAAAAATCTGAGCTCCGCGCGGATTTCTTGGATCGGCGCTCATGCCCTCCCTGGCGCGCGGAGTGCGCCAGGGGCGGCGCCAGAGGCGCCGCCAGGGGATTCCCAGCGCAGATCCAAGAAATCCGCGGGCACCGCCGAACATTTACGTCTATGCACTTTTTCCCAATTCGAGCCGCACACCGGCAGGTGCGGCTGCCACTTCGGTGACCTCGGAAGAGCAATAAGCAACGACCATCACCCCGCCGGCGCGTGAGAAAAAGCGCATATCGTGCCTGGGCAGACGAGGATGAATACAAGTAATGGGCCGACAGTGGTCAGAGCCATGGACACGCAGCTTGCGAACACGAACGCCGGAACTCAGGGACTACAGCGGAGGGAGAATCACATATCCCCTTGCGAGAGCATCAACAAAGCGAGTGGGGAGGCGAGAGGTACCATCTAAGATTCACAGGAAGGCGTCGGCGTCGGGGCGCGCACAGCAGTGGGACCCCGCCCATCGCATCATGACTTCCAGTACAAAAGGTAGATTACATCTGGTGAGCTCCCTGCCGCCCCCTATGAATTACACCCCGGTCTCCCGTCCTCTCACCCGCCGCCCTGTTGTCGCCATCGCCTGCCTCGTCGTCGTCGTCGTCGTGGTGGGCGACGTCGTCGTCGTCGTCGTCGTCGTCGTCGTCGTGGTCGTGGTTTTGTCGACGTCGTCGTCCTCCTCCTCCTCCTCATCGTGCTCCTCCTCCTCCTCCTCCTCCTCCCGTCTTTCTGGACATGGACACCCTCCGTACCCCCACCAAGAGAAGCCCTGGTGGCCCCGTGAGCCAGCCGGCCCCCGGCCCCTCCCGTGTGGCAGCGGAGGCGCCGCGGGGGTTGACGAACGTGCGACAAACGCAGGGTGCGACTTTTGCTTGCGTGCAAGCAGGCGAGCAAAGAGCCGCACCCTCACGGCGCAGCGGCAGGAGATGTGCCTGCATATGATGGGTTTGTTTTCCATCACCACCATAAGTTGGAGGGGGGAAGGAGGAGGAGGAGGAGGAGGAGGAGCCCCTCCCCCTCCAACTCATGGTGGTGGTGAAAAACAAGCCCATCATGCACATGGCCCCGGCAATCCCAACCATTTCCCAGGTCGCCCACCTTCGCGCGTCGCGCGCCCTGCAGGTGTTCGTCGCGCCCTCGCAACGCCCCGGTTTGAGAAGGGCACCGACTCTGGGCCAGACCGCAATGCGCGACCGAGCCCCCGAGGGTGATCCAGTCTGGCAGTGGCCCAGGGCCAGTGTTTCATCCCGGGTCGATTTTTGACGGCCCTCCTTCTCCTCCTCCTCCTCGTCGTCGTCGTCGTCCTCCTCCTCCTCCTCCTCTTCCTCCTCCTCCTCCCTGGGGCCCAGCGAGGGCCCCCGCGAGGCCGAAAACGGGGAGAAACCTGCGTGCTGATGTGTTCGACGCGTTGGACGTCTGAGTCCACACTGCGCTCGCCTCCTCCCCGATCCCCCTCCTCCTCCTTCATCCTCCCCCTCCTAGGACGGGAATGACATATTGGCTCAGGATGCGTTGCGTGAGTTCCAAAGTATCTACCGGCCCTCGTTTCTGCAGCCCGTGCGGAACAGCAGGAAACCTGGCACATCCTGGAAATCCCTGAACGCATCGTGATCATAACCTCTTGCTCCTCTGACCTCCTCCTCTCCTCTCGGGCGGCGAGATCCATTCAGATCCTCCGCAGCTGGCCTGGCCAGCCGCGGTGGGTGTGGATAGATCTCGCGCCCCAGCCCTCACACTCCTCCCCGCCCCTGGCTTCGAGGGACGGGGGGGGGCAGCGGCTAGGCCGGGGAACGCGCCTGGGCCACGGCCTTGTCCAGGGACTGGATGCTCGCCTGCGCGCGGGCCGCGAGGGACCGCGGAGACGGCACGCGCAGAGGGCTTCTGCCTACCGCCACCGTGCCTGGCCGGGACCCCCTGTAGGAATACCAAATCAGGTGCTGCTACTCTCCCCCGACCTCTGCAGGGGTGCGTTCTGACCAGAATCTCGACGCGGATCCAGCGGTGGCGACGAGGGACCCCCAGGAGGCAACGAGAAGGGGAAAACGAGGAAGGGGGTAGCGGTAGCGGTGCCTTCTCCTCCTCTTGAGCAGGGACCGACCGTCCCGGTAATCCTATAGGCCTACCTACACGACCACCCTTCGGGTGAGAAGGAGGTTGTTGGGGGGGGAGAGGGAGGGGAACCAACATCTGACTCAATCGATCTCACTATCGACCTCACTCAACGGGACACCACGAAACACCACGGGACACTAGTCGATCTCACTATCGATCTCACTATCGATCTCACTCAACGGGACACCACGGGCCACCACGGGACACCACGGGACACCGCGGGACACCTCTCGATCTCGCTATCGGTCTCACTATCGATCTCACTCAACGGGACACCATAGGACACCACGGGACACCTCGGGACACCACTATCGATCTCACTATAGATCTCACTGAAAGGGACACCACGGGACACCTGTCGATCTCACTGTCGATCTCACTTTTTGGGACACCACGGGACACCACGGGACACCTCGGGGCACCACATCGATCTCAATATCGGTCTTAGTATCGATATCAATATCGATGTCACTATCGATCTCACTCAACGGGACACCACGGGACACCACGGGACACCGCGGGACACCGCGAGCCACCGCCGGACGGACGCTTCTCCACTGCTTGACCTCTGCATCTCTCGAGGGTGGACGGGGCCCCCTTCCGCCGTCCGCAGAGCACCCTCCGGTGAGAGAACGGCCAGGGAAGGGCCAAAGCCGGCGGGCGCAGGCCCGCCGGAAGCTGTGGCCGCCACGCTGTCTCGCGGACCGGGACGGAGGAAGTCGCTATTCGGCTTGGCAGGGTGGGAGGCAGCCAGCCTTCTCGGTGGCTCAAGGCAGAGGGCAGAAAACCCACCCGAGAATAACCACTCCGACACGCGAAGCCGTTTAGTAAACGCTCCCAAAGAAGGAATCGAGCAGGGCAGGGCTGTTTAGTAAACGCCGGGGGCCGTTTAGTAAACGCCGATTGTCCAGTCCGGGTGGCTTTTCCTCCCTCGATAAGGGGGAGACACCCTAGATGCTCGAATATGCTCCTGTACTGCCCCCGCGCCCAGAAACGGCCCCTGGGGCCGAGATCGAAGAAGGAAGGCTGACACTCCCAGAACTGAAGAACCACGACGCTGGGGTCTGGGATCGGCCCTGGCATGGCGTGCACGCCCTCCCGGCTGAGGCCAGGAGGGTCCGTGCGCCATCCTCAGGCCCAGGATGATGAGTGACAAACGTACCCCGGATCTTTCGGGAGGGGGCCCGAGGCAGGAGGGCCAAAGACATTAGGAACAGGAGGTTATGTTTCGCAGGTGTTCCCATACGAAAGCACCCACACCTTCAGGGATAGCCCTAACACCGAGGACCTCATTTAGGCCACGAACTCATGATAATTAGGGTTAGGGGTTGTATTATGCTTGACGATGGATGTTCTAGCTACCTCTGACTCTTGAGCCATGGCATGATGTACACGCCCTCCCAGCCGAGGTCAGGAAGTCTTATACCTCATCCCAGGGTCCAGGGCGGTTCTGACCGAGCGGTCGTGTCCAGATGCCCTCTGCAGGAGAGCCCAGAATCGATTCGAACAAGTCGGATCGGAGATCGACATGAACCGGATCGACGGATATCGGCAGCCGAGTCGGGAAACATCGAATCGGCAGACATCGGCAGGCCAGTAGGGCTCCAATGAAGAAATCGGATCCCACATCGGGATCCGACATCGAATCGAATCGACATCGGAGTCCATCGAAATCGAATCGACTCAAATCGGCGGCCTCGAAATGAGCCCTGAGGCGCCACCAAGGGGGGCTTCCGCGCCGATCCAAGACATCCCCGCGGTCCTCCGACAACTTTAGGCTCACGCCGCTTCCCCTCCCCCGAGATCCCCAGGAGCCTGGCGGCTCCCTCGGTGGCGACGACCCCGGTTCCTCCCTGCGGGTCCGACGAAAAGAACTTAGCAGCAAAAGCGCGGTCAGCGAATCGGCAGACCGGTCTTCACAGCGCCAAGAAGCGCCAAAGCATCGAGGACAGCGGTCGTCCGCGAGGCCGGAACCAGCTGCATGCAGCAAATTTCGTGGAGGAGAACCCTAGAGGCATCGTGCGGCAGTTTGAGACCCAAATTAACTCCGGACCCACGTCGCACCTCGGTCGGATCTGTTTCGGGTTCGCGTCGGACTCGCGACAGAACATCGCCGCGCGAAAATCGTCCCGTATCTGACGGGGCGCACGTGTGGACTAGACAATCGACATGAGAGGGCCACCCGCGACCCACCCGCGAGACACCCGCAGCCCGCCCGCGAGACACCCACGGCCCACCCGCGACCCACCCGCAACCCACCCGCAACCCACCCGCGACCCCGCCCGCGGCCCATTCGCGACTCGCCCGCGACCCGCCCGCGACCCGCCCCGCGCCCGCCCCCTCGCTTCTGTCCGCAAGTGCGGGGGGCTACATGCAATCATTGCGCGCCGCGCGAGGCCTCCAGACAGTGTCTTGACAGACTTCGTACACCCCCCATGGGGCGCGAGAGGACTCCGTGGCGAGCCCGACAGCGGCGACTGGGCCACCCCCGCCACCCCAGAGGCCCAGAAGGGCGAAGACCAAGGAAGAGCACCGGCGTACAGTCAACGTGCACGATATGGACGCACGGTAAGGATGCAGGGGCCTTGGAAGGCCCTGTCGACACTTTGCGGGCGTGGCGCGGGCAGCGAAAGCGGCCAAAAATGGGCCAAAGGGGAAGGATGCAAGGGCAACCTTGGAAAATAGTTTATCCTTACTGTGCGGGTTGACTGCAATGCCAGACAGCATCCGACATGACTTTGCAATCCGCGGCCCCAGAGTCCGAGAGAGCGCGTTTCACGGACGCTCGCCTCAGGAACATTCGGCGGCGCGTTTCGAAACGGGGGGTTGGCTCCCCCCCACTCGGCGCCGTCGATCAAAACCAGGGGGACTCCCCTCCCCCCCAACCCCCCTCCTCCCGACCCCCCCCCCTTCCCAAGGGGGGGGCGGGGGGTTTTGAACCCCTCCCTCGGCGCCAGCGCTGGCGCCGGCGCTGGCGGCCGCCAGTAGCGCCGACGGCGGGGACGCAGCGACGATGACCAGAGGCAGCCCAGCGGGGGGGGGTTCAGGAGGCCCCCCCTCCACCCCACCCCTGGCGCCCGCGCCGGCGCCAGCGCTGGCGGCGGCCAGCAGCGCCAGCGCTGGCGCCGGCGACGGCGGGGACGCAGCGACGATTACCACCACTACCACCATACCACCACCACCACTACCACCACCACCGCCTCAACCCACCACCGCCACCACCAACCCTCCACACAACCACCACCACCACCACTACAGCCACCACCACCAGCACCACCACCACCACCAAAACTCACCATCACCACCACCACACCACCACCACAACCACCACCACCACCACCACACAACCACCACCACCACCACACACCACCACCACCACACCACCACCACCACCAAAACCACCACACACCACCACCACCACAACACCACCACCAACCACCACCACCACCACCACCACCACCACCACACCACACACCAACCACCACCACCCACACCACCACACACCAACCACCACCACCACCATCACCACCACCAACCACCACCGCCACCACCACCACCAGCACCAGCACCACCTCCACAAACCACCACCACCACCAACCCAACACGACCACAACCACCGCCACCACCACCACCACCACAAACCACCACCAAACCACCACCAAACCACCATCACCACCACCACAACCCACCACCACCACCATAAACCACCACCACCACCACCATAAACCACCACCACACTACCACGAAACCACCACCACGAAACCACCACCACGAAACCACCACCACCACCAACACCACCACCACCACCACCACCAACACCACCACCCACCACAACCACCACCACCACAACAAACCACCACACCACCAAAACCATAACCACCACCACCGCCACCACCGCCACCACAACCCACGACAACCACCGCCGTCGTTCTCGTCGACGCTCCCCGCCGCCGCCGCCCGCCGCCGCAAGCGCCGTCGCTGGGCTAGAAAACGAAATCGTCGTCCCCGCCGCCGCCGCCGGCCGCCGCCGACGCAGGCGCCGGCCCGAGGAGAGAAGAGAAGAAGGGAGGGGGGGGGCGTTCGAACCCCCCCCGTCACGGGAAAAAGAGGGGGGGGGTCGAACCCCCCCCCCCCATCCAGGGGGGGGGTCCGGTTCCACCCCCCCCTTTTCCAAGCGACCACAGAAAGCGTTCTTTCAGAGGTCCCGACCCATTCCACGGGGGAATGTACTGGGCAGTTTTTCGTCGCAAGTACATATTTGGTGCCCCCTGGGCCCGATAGCGGGCCTCGGAGGCTGAAACTGAGAAAGCACACCCAGATTGAAACCCTCGTATCGTCGGAGATCTTGGGAGGTTATCATTCCCTGTGCCGAAATGCGTCCGCAAGTCTGGACACATCATTTACCGGGACCCTCTTCTTCACCCCGAGCCGTTTTTGTTGACGGCCCCAGGGCCCGGCGATGGGCCCCAGAGGCCGACATGCAGAACAACCTCCCAGTCTGAGTTGTTCCACTGCTCGAGGGGGTCCGGGCTCGGCGCCACCCGACGCTCCCCCCCTGGGGGAGGAGCGCGCCCCGCGGCGCAACGCACCCGCGCGGTGTGAAAATGCGGGGTGGGCGGCCGCCCAGGCGCACTGGCCCCTATAGAGGAGACCGCCGCGGGTCTCCCGACGGCAAAAGCGCTTGCCCTTGACCGCCCCCGGGGGGGCCAGAGGAGGCGGGGTCCCCGACTTCCTCGATCTCGGTCCCCGCCCTATTCTTCTGCCTCGGTTTCGATCTCGGTCCTTCCCTTCCGCGTTCTTCTCCTCGGCGGCGGCCTTTTTGGGGCCAGTGACACCGGACCCCAAAGCCATGAAAAATGGACTCGGCTCTTCGACTCCCGCGTTTTTCCTCGGTGTTGGCCTTCGGGGCCCCTGATCGGACCACGGGGCCACCAGCAACAAAAAAATGGATCCTGGACGCAGGCATCCCCCCCGCGGGAAGGGGTCGGGGCCGCTGGGGCCGCGCGGTTGGAAGCAGCCGGATCGTCAGATGTCTGGGGTCGGGGCGAGGGGCTTGACAACCGGCTTCTGCAAGTCTTGCCACCTCGCTCCTGTGTCTCGCTGCTCGCACGCAGCTGCATATGTCCCGCTCTGGAGTTCCTATGCGACGACTTATACGTGGTATGGTCCGGGCTCCGTCCTGTTTTTTCCTCTCGCATCTTGCTATTGCGTTGTGCCTGAGTGAACTTCTGGTGCGCCGCTCGCTTTGACCATCGCCTGACCATCTCGCGCACCCTGGCACCCGCGTGCTGAAACAATAATGCCTGGAGTTGGAAATCGCATCGCGTCGCCGACGCATCGGCGACGTCGGAATGGGAGAAAGTCGGGCCCCAGATCGCGCCGTATCGCAGATACGTCAGGGATGCTGCACGACCTTCTGGCCCCATCTGCTCCGACCCCACCGAGGCGGCCTGGGAACTTCTTGCGCAGGGCGGGAGGAGATTCGGACGAAGGGGATCTGCTCGAGAGCTTAAAGAAATCCCACATATTTGCATCGGGCGCCACGGCCGTCCCAGAGCGCCCCGGAACGATCTGTCCTCATCCTGGGCCTACCCGTCCCTTACGTTTTTTCTCCCACGGCGTGGCCCTCCCCCCACACACAGGTCTGGACACATTTTCCTGGGGACCAACTTCTCGTCCTCCGTTTCGTGCTGGTGACGGCCCCGTGGCCCGCCGAGGGCACCCGCAGGGCGAGGACGTCCAAAAACCCTGCGCGGTAATTGTGTTCACGATGCCAACGGGGGGTTTTGGACAGGACAGGACAGGAAAAGGCCACGCTTAGACGGCGCATCGGCAGATGATTCGGCAGCTCGTAATGTAAATATGCGGTAGCGTGCAAGAGCATGCAAATCAACAGCTACGCGGTGCCTTGGAGAGGTCGTTGTGCCTCGGAAAGGTCGGAGAAGGAGGGAGGGGGTCCTGGGTTTGTTTTTATCCACCGTGGCGGCACTGTGCGTCAAGTCCTGAAGGGGCCAATTCGGGGATCTTCTGACCTGGGTCAATCCAGGCCCGGGTCAGTCAAGCCTTGCAAAATGCTGCAAGATCCTGCACCCAAGCCCGGGTCAATGCGACCCTGTCCCTGCAGGATCCTGCAAGACCCGGCGCTCTGGCAGACCCCCGTTTGCGTTGATCCCTGTCTAATGGCTCCTGCCCCAACGCGCCACGGTCTGCGCTGGCGGCACCCGGAACCACGACTCTGCCCCTGGGCCGCCTTCCCAGGGGACGGCGCTGGCGGGGAGGACGGCGTCGGCCTGGGGGATGGGCGCCTCCGCCCACGGACGTGGTCAAGGTGCAACCCGCAAGGTGGTGAGACCTGGTGTGAACTTTGGTGCGGGCTCTCGCTGCAAGCATCTCCTCACAGTGGCTGGACCGTCCAAAAAGCTCACGCCCAGTCCTTCCAAGAGATGCGGCAAGCCCGCGTTCCGGCAACCTCTGGTCTCACGTGTCTCCCACACACGTATACGTGCCATGTCCTCGGCATGTGAGGACACATGCATAAGCAATTATAAATCAGAAAACGATCAGAACCGGCGGATCTGGAGGATGTATCGGGCGCGGTTCCTCGGACTGTCTGAATCCCTCGTGGTTGGCATCTTCCTATCTTTTCTGCCTCGGGAGAGGCCGCGCTCGGGTCCCACAGGGCCGCCAGGAAGCCGCACGGTCAACCCGTACAACAGGGACGCACGATAGTGATGCAAGGGCCGTGGAAGGCCATGTCGACACTTTGCGGGCGGGGCGCGGCCAGCGCAGGTTTTTTGACCTCGACAGGCCTCACCACATAAGCCAGAGGCGGCTCCACATAGCATCTGTGGGAAATGCTGTGAGCTATATGCACCGTGCAGCAGGCGCAACAAATTCGACCTCGCCTGGGCGAGAGCCGCTATGGGGCCGCCCCAAAGCGGCGGGGGTTTCGCGAGTTCCTTTCGGAACGCCCACTATGGCCCCCACCCCATCACGGATCAACCCTCGGCTCGGCCGCCGAGGACGGGCCGAAGAGGAAGGCTGCCCGGGCAGCCTTGGAGTCATCCTTGTTGTGCGGGTTGACTGTATACGGGATGAGAGCTCTTCTCCGGAGAGAAAACGTGCACAGAACGGAAGCCCGCTCTTGAACTAACACGGCGTCGGAGGTCTGAGATTTTTCGCTCGAGGTGTATGATGCTGACGTTTCGCAACACTCCACAGCGACGACGGACCCAAATCCGATCATGAACAGTTCCCCCCTGGGTCCATCCTGGGCAATTATTGCCCCGACGCTGCTTCTGACGGCCACTGACTAGAAACGGACCTCCAGAAACCGAGCACGGCCAAAACCTCCTCGAGCCTCGAACCTCGATTGGTCGATCGAGAAAAAAACATGTAGCAGCCCCGCCGTGCACTGTCCACCATGTAAACAAGAATTGTCGGAGCTCTTCCACGATTCCTCGCGGTCACGTGAAACTCTGAACTTGTTCACTTCGGAAGAGGAAGAGGAGGGGAATGAGGGGCAGGAGGAGAAGGGGGAGAAGATTAGGGAACTCAAAGCGAACGCACGCTCCGAGCCACGAACATGAATATGCACGTCGGTTCGCGAGGCCGCCCTCATGAAACGAAGGCTCGCACAATGCGTTTTCTCGAAACCCCGGGTGAATCCATGTACGCGCGCGTCTTTCTGCTGCTCCGGAGAGAGGAGAAGGGAGGGAAGGAAGGAAGGAATGAAGAGAGGAGGAGGAAGGAGGAGGAGAGGAGTGGGATGAGGGGGAGGAGGGGGGGGAGGGGAGAGAGGAGGAGCGAGAAAAATGAAGAGGGGGGGATGGACTCTGTTCCTGGCGCCCCCCTGGCCTCCAGGCTGGCCATCTCCTCCTTCAGGGTGGCGATGCCTGTCTCGGCGGCCTCGCCGCGAGAGAGCAGAGGCGACAACGAGAAATGCCGACGACCCGCGGCCGAGAGCCTATCCGCACATCCGGCATGACCTTGCGCAAGAGACGAACACATACCCAAATCGCCCTCGCGTCGTGAATGCAAACACGACGGACTATTTTTGGGTACGATCGAAGCGCGTACGGAAAGGATGGGTGCGAAGACCGACGGCATCTCTTGAACATTCCGAACAGGCTCCGTTGTCGGTGTCGCCGCAGACGCTGTCCATTCGAGATACAGGGCCGCCTGCCCAGCAACGGCCGCTGTCGGTTTTTGACAACACCTGCTGCTAGGCTGCTAGGCATCGCCCTTGTCTTGTCCGTGCCCATTTCGGGCTTCCAATTCTGCTGGACATTCTCGGCTTCTGGGGGCCCTCACCGGGCCACAGGACCGCAAACATAAACGACTCGGGATGAGGAAGACCCGTCCCAAGGAAAGTGCCCCGACCTCTCTCAGGGCCCGAACGGAAACAATGCTTTCTTCCGTCGTCGTGTTGTTTTTCGTTTCCCCTCGCTCCGTCATCGCTCCGCCGCTGCTGCAAAACAACATCCAAACGAACGAAACGGTACACGGAATCGCCCGAATACCGTTTAGTTCGAGCTCCGACCTCTCTTTCACCAGGGAGACGTAAGACTCGGGTTAGGGGGACTCGGGTTCGCCTGACGGGGCCATCATGAATATGACGAGACCCAGTCTGAATTTGACGCGAACTCCCGCTGCAGACATCCAACGAAAACTGGACCGTCAAAATCCAAGACGCGCTCGCCAACAAAAACGTCGGCAAACCCGAGTCCGGGTGTACTCGGGTCTGCTGTTTCCCACATTCAAGACTCCCCTCGCCTCTTTTTTGAATGACCGTTCCCTCGCGCCGACACGATGCGCGCGCCGCCAATCTTGCCAGGCCGGGGGCCAGGGCCACTCTCAGCCCTGCTGCGCCCTCCCTTAGAGGGTTTTTGCGTACCAACGCTGTGGGGCCCAGGATGGCCCCGTCCAGGAATGGTGGTGCACGGGGCGCACAAGGACATACCCGTACTAGATGTCCTCCTCGGGGGCGCGCGTCCGACCCGAACATATAGCATAACCATATTGTAGTAAACTGTTTCCCGAACGGTGTGGCTGAAAATACGCCCGCCGCGACACACACACACACACACACACACACACACACACACACACACACACACACACACACACACACACACACACACACACACACACACACACACACACACACACACACACACACACACACACACACACACACACACACACACACACACACACACACACACACACACACACACACACACACACACACACACACACACACACACACACACACACACACACACACACACACACACACACACACACACACACACACACATATATATATATATACACACTATGACAGTGCTCGGTGCGCGCATCGCCCCTGGCGGGGCGACGCACTCATAATATTAAAATGATGCCTGCTCCCGTCGTGTGTAAGGGCCACATCCCCAACTGGATTTTGAACACCCAGAGAAACATCTAAACCGTATCTGCTCGACACGCTGACGAAGGGTCGAACATGAAAACGGAAAACACGCGAACTCCTGCCAATCGGAACATTTTCTTGATGTTCGAAATTCCCTCTGGTGATCGAGGCGAAGGTAGGTCGGAACAGCGTAAATTTACACATGCTTTCGGCGGATGCGTTCTCCATGTCGTCGGCGCTCTCTGGACCGCGCACTTGAAATAGTTCGACAGGCTCGCCAACGGACCACATTTACGAACATGGACACGGGGCGCGTCACAAAAGCACGCCGGTTCCCATCCATTTGCACGGCCAAGATAATGTCAGCTCACGGTTAACACATCCGCGGGGGGGACGCGTTTGAACACATAGTTTCCCTGCTCGGACGAATCGCGGGGTGGCGCCCACCAGCTTGAAAATCAACGGCGGCGGCCGGCGAAGGCGGAAAAAAACAGGGACCGTGAGCCAGGGCGACACCTGCTCGAAATGAAAAAACAGTTGTCGGCGCTCGCCCCCGTACTTGCCGTGCTGTTTTTGTCGAGCCGATGCGCTTCCTCTGCCCTGGCCGCAACCAGGGCGGCGCCAGCTGCCTCGCGGGCCCGCGAAAAAAACGGGCTGGACGAAAGGGGGGGCGTGGCCAAGCGGGAATTTGCCCAGCAGCTCACATGGTTGATTTTCAGAACGCCCCCTGGCGCCGAAAGCGGCCATGCATCGAGGACTGGCCCCTCGGTGGGGAGACCGAAACCAGCTGCGCGCAGCAGGTTTCGCAACCCCACTTTCCTTCCCCAGCCTATCGTCCGACCCGAACTGGGCGGGCAGTCCTCCCCCCCCGTCGTGGTCTCTCTCGTCGTCGACGACGACGACGACGAACGACAACGACGACGACGACCAAGACGAGGACGAGGACGAAGACGAGGACGATGCCGAGGAGGACGAGGACGAGGACGAGGACAAGGACGACGGACGGCGGACGGCTGACGGCGACGGCGGCGGCGACGACGACGACCCACTGCTGATGTCCTATGGGGGAGGGGGGGTGCTGCGCAGGCCCGATGTCGACGACGAAGACGACAAAAACGACGCGACGACGACGAAAAAGACAACGACGACGACGACGAGTACGAGTACGACGACGACACGGACGACGAACAAAACATGATGACGACGACGACGACGACGGCGGCGACGACCACGGCGACAGCGGCGACGACGACGACGCAGTGCGGATGCCCTATGGGGGAGGGGGAGGTTGCTGCGCAGACCCAATGTAGTCGACGACGACGACGACGACGACGACGACGGCGGCGACGACGACGACGACGACGACGCGACGACGACGACGAAAACGACAACGACGACGACGACGAGTACGAGTACGAGTACGAGTACGAGATCGAGTACGACGACAAGGGCGACGAAGACGACGACGCCAAAAATATTCACCTCGGATATGTACGGCCCCTATAACAACTTCCAAACGAAAAGCAATCGCTTTGAGGCTGCCATGCAGGTACACGATCCCCTCGGCGGCGACAGCGACGACCCCTGGGCGCGCGTGATAAAAAAAAAGAAAAAGTTTTGCGCCCCGCGGGTTTTTTCATCTGCCCGGGTGGGGGCTCCCATTGGTTAGTCGCAAGCTGGCACTGTTGAGGGTAAGCGCATGGAAACCGCTTAATTTCTTCTCGTGGGCCGTGGAAGAAATGGAGACGTGGGCAACGTGGAATCCAGAACTTCCGACGTCGTATGTTTTTTGTTCAGGACGTGCTGCACCTTTTCCCGGGGGACCGCTTTTCCGTCCCGGATGGTTTCTTGATGGTTCTCTGGCTTCCCGTCAGCGAAACACATAGAAACTGACTCCGCCTCTACCCGCACCAACGGTCCATCTGGCGAGAGGACAATCTTACGCGCGGCCGAGTCAGGCTCTGGCCCCCCTGCGCACTTCGAAGGCCGTGCACTGAGGCAGAGTGACGTAACAACGGCATAAATGTAACCTTTGGCGGAGCTCTGACGATGTGTATGCCTTTGTTGGGTGCTCCGATGACGGTAATTCCAGCGAAGAGTTACTCTTAGAAAGTCCAGGGTTCGCTAGGGACTGGTTTCCTTTCAAAATCGCCGAAACCCTCCCGAAACCCTCCGAAAACCCTCCTGGGAGGCTTTTCGGAGGGTTTCGGGGGGGCTTTGAAAGAACTTTAGCCGGTTTTCGGAGAAAACCAAATCCCTAGTGAACCTCGGGTTTTTTTAAGGCTACTCCTACGTGCAGCGGAACGGCGTACGCAGTCCGAGCTATCACCCGCGCGGCTGCCAGAAGGGGCCCCTGCCGCAGGGGGCGCGGGTGCGCGCGCGCGCTGCGGCACCTGCGAGGCCGGACCACCCTCGGGGAGGCGTACAGCCGAGCTGTCACCATGGGGGACGTTAGACAAGGAACAAGATTTAGGTCGAGCGTGTCCTCCTACAGGCGGATTTTGGAAGACAACCAAAAATCCGCCGATCCGGCGTGTGAGTTTAAGAAAGCTGCAGCTCTTCTGGGGGGGGCCGGGGGGGGCTCTGCCGGGGTAGGGGGGGAAGGGGGGGGTTCATGGGGTCCACCCTTTCTTTCCCTCCCCCGGGAATCCCAAACCGCCCCAAGACGGGCCAAAAGGGGCCCAGGAGGCCACCAAGACGGTCGAAACGGCCCAACAGCGCTCCTGACCCCCCAAGATGGCCTGAAGACGGCCCAAGAGGCCTCCAAGACGCCTCAAGGAGATCACAAGAGGACCCCCAAGAGGGCCCCAAGAGGGTACAATAATTCGCCGGCCCAACGGGCCAGAGGCGTGCTAAGATCTCTGGTAACTACTTAACAATATTTCTAGTTCGCGCGCGCGGGGCGGCACCTGGGGCCCCCCGGACGAAAAGTACCCCGGCCGATCCCCGGCCGGGTCCCGGGCGATCCCCAGGGGGGAGGCTATTTTTCGCCACCCCTCACGAGGATCGTGGCCTCCGAGGGGGTGGCTGCAATCGACTACCCCCCCTCCCGCCCCAAAGAGGCCCCAGGGGAGCCCAAGACGCCGCCAAGGAGCCCCAAGACGCTCCCAAGAAGCCCCCAAGAGGCCCCCAAGACGGCCCCAAGAGGCCCCAAATAGCTCCAGGGCCGGCGGAATGAGCGAAGCGATTAAATAAAGCTGCTTATAGATTTTGAAGCATTTAAGCATTATCGCCTTTTCTGTCTTAGAAGCGCCGAAGACGGTCCAAGAGGCCCCCAAGATCGCCCCAAAGAGGCCCCCAAGAGGAGCCAAGACGGTCCAAGAGGGCCCCAATACAGCCCTGGAGGCCCCCCAAGACGACCCCGACAGGCCCCCAAGATGACCTCAAGAGGGTGAACCCGAACGGACCCTTCTAGTCCTCCACCCCCAAATAACCCCAAAAGCCCCCAAGATGCCCCCGAGGCGCCCCCAAGGGGCCCCCAGAGGCCCCCAAGAGGTCCCCAAGAGGCCCCCAAGAGGACCCCGAGTGTCCCCAAGAGGCCCCAAAGGCCCCCAAGAAGCCCCAAGAACCTAGAGGCCCCAAGAGGCGCTCACTCGCGTGCTGCCAGGCCAGAGGTGCACGGCCTGACTTGGTATTGCTCGGAAGCGAAAGCGATGAACGAAGAACCTTCCACTCGTCGCCGTTACCAGTCGTCGGTCGTCGGCCGTCGGCAGCCGTTCGCCGTCAGTCGTCGTCGTCGTCGTCGTCGTCGTCGTCGTCGTCGTCGTCGTCGTCGGTTCGTCGTCATTAACTCCTTCGTCGGTCGTCGTCGTAATTATCCCGCTCGTCGACCGTTGGTCGTCCGTTGTCGTCGTCATCGCCCATTTCAACAACAATAGCATCAGGAGCGCCCCGGATCAGCGGCACTGGCCGGAAGCCACTACAATAGTCAAACAAATATTCAAAACAAGTGAAAAGAGCACGAACAATCGTCACCTGTAGAGGGGCATGCCCGACTTGAAACATGATGCTGAAGCTTCGCTAGGACGAAACCCAGACGAGGATACAATCATCGGGTGAATATACATCGAGGATCTCTGAAATCTGGCGGCTCTGGAGGATGTCTCGGGCGTCGCAGCCTTCTCAGAGCGTTCCCGAACGCTCCAGAGCGTTCAGGCACGCTCTGGAGCGGACTTATCCCCATCCTGGCCCCGTCCGATTCGGGTCACCAAGCGCGGCAGCCCGAACAAAAAGCCACGAACAAAACCGTCTGGCGCAGCCGTAGTCGAAAGCCCGTGGCGCCAAGCGCTGTGCGTCTGGAAGAGCGCAGGGATAGCCGACGGCTCGGGGGGCTGTGCACGAGGCCCCGTCTCTGGCACCGGGGGCGCACGGGTGCACGACGAGCGCGAGAGGCATAACCGGAGCAGGGCCCAAGGAAGGGCGAGCCCCTTGCGAACCCTCACTGCCCCTCACTGCGGCGTCTTGTCTGTGGAAGAGAGGGCACGGGCTAGGCGAGCACGGCGTGATCTTGTCGTGGCGGCGTGGGCTTTCGTCTCGGACACCACGCCAGTCGTTCAGCCACGAACGATCGCGGCTCTCCGATGGCGCAGATCGCTCGATGTCGGCCGCCTCCAGGCCACTGGACGCGCTCCACTTTGAACGCCAATAGCTGGGCTCGCCGCAGTGTCGGCCTCGAAGTTCGACAACTCCACGATCCTCGAAAATCTCTCGGTGACTCGAGACGTTGGACGTTGGCTGTCGAGGTCTGGCTGACCTTCCCTGTCGATCGCAACTCTGGAAGAATGACTGGCTCAGGGGGGGAATCGTCGACCTGGAATCGGCGAAACATCGCCGATATGTCGGCGATCTGCCCATCATAACGAAACTACAGGGCTCCTGGGCAGGGGGGGGCTATCGGCGATTGGGGGTCGATGCATTTCCCCCCCTGAGCCGAACCCCCCCGACGTTGGCCCTGGTTTTCGGGTCACAACTCGGCTCTCCGGCGGCCCTTCGGGACGATCTGGGCACCCCCGGGTCGCTCCAGGCGAGGTGCAGCCGATGGAGAACACCCCGAAGCTGGGCCCCCGCCGAGAGCCGACGAAAACGCCAGAACACCTCGAGCCGCGAAAGCCCACAACGTCCGCCCCCCGCCCTCCAGAGCCCATCCCCCCTACCCGACGAACACCCGGGACTGTGTGACCTTCCCTGGCCGAGATCGCCCCGCCTCGATGGCGGTCTGGGTGTCCTCCACGGTATGCTCCAGCTCCTGGCCGCCGCAAGCCCCTCCCCCCCCGCGCGGGGTCAGTCCAAACCCGGGTCAGTCCAAACCCGGGTCGGTCCCCCCGCGCGGGGTCAGTCCAAAAACTTGGGTGCAGGATCCTGCAAGATCCTGCAGGACGGCGACAGCGTCTCACGCACGCCAATTGTGTCGGCGGATTAATCGCGCTCCCCCGTCGATGGGTCGGCAACGCTGCCTCGTGGAAGCGGGCCCCCCGCACGGGGCCCGCCGCTGCCGCGGTCGAGGGGGCCCAGGGCGCAGCTCTGGCGCGCAGGGGCCACCCTCGGCCTGCAGGATCCTGCACCCAAGCCCAGATCAATGCACCCCTGGCTCTGAATAATCCTGTCAGATCTGGCGCGCTGACTGACCCCCGTTTGCATGGACCCCCGTCTCTTTGAACGGGCCAAGGACACACAAATAAATACCCAAATCCCATGGTCTCCCATGTTTCCCCATATCTTCTGGGTTCCCGTCTCCCCCCCCACTTTCCATATTTTTTCACATGTCGTGGGAGTCGAACCCCGATCCGCTTTGCGGCCGAACGCGCCGGCCCCTCGGACCCTTCATTCCGCCACCGCCACCAGATGCCCCTCCTCCAGCTCGTGGCTTCCCTGGCGCAGGCCCAGGCACTCACACCTTCGGGCGTCACCTGGAAGAGTGGTACGGACTCTTCTCGATCTCAGTGACCCCCCCTGGCCCAAACAATAATGAGCCTGGTCAGAGGCTATCGGTTATCAAAAAATGCGGTGGCGCAGGACATGCGCACAATGGTCGCAACATCATGAAACACAGCATGATCCAACCGTCTGCGCAACAGTAATCGTGATACACATGCTGCACCAACACGTGCGTGACAAGTACCTGCTCTCGTGGTGACCGTGGCCAATGAATAATTAAAGAAGAGGGCGATGCACCTGCACACTTGCTCAGACAAGACACTGGCTGCGCACACTTTGAAGCCCTCCAACAGAATCTGCGCAGACGCTTCTCAAGAATGCAAGAGCCTTCCGCCTGCGCCACGACGCGCGTGACGCGCACCATATATAAAAGGCACTGCACCCGTGCCACGAGCGCACACGCATGACAGACGAAGGCCGTAATCAGCATCCCGCCTCACTATGGGGGGACGCGACTTGTTTTAATAGGAGCGACACGATAAAACAACAATTCGCGGGGGGGGGGCGGGTAGGACACGGATGGACCGCGCGCTCGCGGCGACGCTCGAAAGCGCTCGGGGCCGCGCGCCGCATTGTGGAACTTGGAGAGGGGGAGGGCCAAACTCTTTTAAAAACATTACAACTACATGATTATCCCCATACCTCAGGTCGCGCGCGCCGAACTAGGGGGGGGGGCAAGCGGGAGGGAGGCAGGCGCACCGTGGCCCGAGGCGCGCACGCGGTCGAGGGGGGGCGTGCCGAGCGAAGAAGTGCAGGGGGCCATGAGTAGGCCACGCGCAGAATGGGGTGGGGGGAGGGGGGAAGGCTTCTTGGAAGCACCCCCGTTTCTTAGAAGGCGCGGGCCTGATCTGCAAATGTAAGGCCCGCGCCTTCGAAGAAGCAGCCTCCTTCTAAGAAGCCTTCCCCCCTCCCCCATTCCCCCTCTGTGCGCGCCGCCGAATGAAAGCTGGGAGGTGTCCGGGCCCCCGGCAACGGTATCCACCGCCCCAGGACCTCGCCACCCTCTCGGGCGTCCCCGATCGGCGCTCGCCCACATGCCAGAGCGGCCCTCGGCATGGGTGACCTTGGGCGCGTGGCTCGCCGCGGCGGGGCCACCTCCGAACGCGCAGGCCAGTGCCGGGGGGAGGGGGGGCCAGCGGGCCCGCACTCGAGGACACTCCGGCGAAGGGCTAGTGACTCCTGCGCCTAGTCTTAGGTCGGGCATATCCCCCCATAGGGGGAGTTCGGACGAAAAATAAAAACATAGTCAAACAAGACTCCCAAATAGCCAACACATGCTCAAACAATCATCCCCTGACTGTTCTATTCTTTGACTATTCTTGAAGATTCCCCCTGTAGAGGGACAGGCCTGGCTTAAGCCTAGTCGACGGCGCGCCGAACCCCGAACCGTCAACCACTCCCCGGTGACCCGTCTCCCGCCCGCGGACACCTTGCTTGTTGACCCCATGGCCCCCCCGAGGCCGAAGGGGTGGCGCAAAAGCACGTCGGCCCGACTCCCGACTGTCCGAGAGGGCGCCGGAGGGGCCCCGGGCCCGCCACGAGGGCGGCCACCCCGCTCTCTGCACCTCAATCACCTCCCTCCCTCCCCCAGCTGCAGCGCCTCCACCCGACGGGGGCTCTTCCCTGCGCTGCTCCCGTGGAGAGCCCGCCCGGTCCGCCGAGGGCTTCCGGCGTCGGCGCCCCGTGCCCGCCCGTGGGCCCAGCGTGGGCGCCTCGTGCCCCGGGTGGGCCCGCCGAGGGCTCGCCTCGGCGGCGCCCCGTGCCCGCTCGTGGGCGCTGCGTGGGCGCTCGTCGGGGGCCCCGTGCCCTCGGCGGGTTCTCCGGGGTCTCGCCGCGGTGTGGCGGTGCCCGTGGGCGCCCTGTGGGAGCCCCGTGCCCTTGGTGAGTCCGCCGAGGTTGCGCCTGGTGCCCGCCCGTGGGCGCCTCGTGGGCGCTCGTGGGCATAGATGCACCGCTTTTTTTTACAACAAACTTGGCTCACACCACATGGCTCACACCACACGGCTTACACAACACAGCTAGCACCACGTAGCTCACACCACATATCTTACACCACATAGCTGATGCCGCATAGTTTACTCCGCATAGCTTACGCAACATATCTAACATCACATAACACCCGCTTCCACAGCGCAATTACCCACCTTTTGGTGTCCACGCTGGTTCACATTGTTCGGCCTTGTGGTGTGTGCTGTTGCCCATTGCCCCAGGCAATGCTTGCACGTAAAGGTCCTGACTTCTGCTTCATCTCCAGTCCGCTACCGTGCCCCCTGGCACGTTGAGGCGTGGAAGAATGCCAAGGTCTGCCTGGTAGGGTTCTTGTAGATTCTCAGAAGAGACCGCCCCTTCCTCCACTCGCGGACTGTTTGCGTGCATCCCCCTACTCACCGAGGCCACTCCCTTCGTGCCCGCTCGAGGATGGTGCACTTGCAGCATGGCAGCTACTGCCCAAACCCTCATTCCACGCGACCCCGCTCGAGGATGGTGCACTCCAGCATGGCAATCCGCCGACCCCTTGGGGTCACGGCGTGTGAGATGCTTCCCCCTCCCCAAACCCCTCCCCCAGGGGCCTGGTCCGGCCGGTTTGGAAGGGGGAGGGAGGGGGAGGGCAAATCCATCATCCGCACGCTTGGAGCCTCAGGAGGCCCCAAAACGGGCCAAAAAGGTTCCGAAGGTTCCCGGAGCGGTCCAAGAGAGCTACGAATCGACGAAAGATCGCCTCAAAGCGTTGAAGAATGCCTCCACACGGCTCCATAAGTCCCCAAGACGTTTGAAACAATATAACGGGGCGCAAAGAGGCCCTCCAGAAGCAAATATCGCCTCATTCCCTAAGGAAAACGTGCATTTTCACCAAATTCGCCCATTCGGCTTCCACGCGGCGCAAAACGGCCCAAGAAGCCTCCAAGATCGACCCTCGCCAACCCAAAAGGCTCCCAGAAAGGCTCCAAGACGACGTCCGGGCGATCCACGAAGGCTCCAGAAACCATAGCAACGGCTTAGGAGAGCCGCAGGACGTCCCAAGAGGGCTCCAAAACAGGGCAAGAGGGCCCCCAAAGGCTGTCCGGACGGCCCACGCGGGGGACGATTCGGTCCAAACTGCCCATGATCGCCGCCAGACGGCCCCATGGGTGTCCAAGACATTTGAAAACGCGACCACGAGGCGCTTCAAGGCCTCCAGAAGCAAAAACCGTCCCATTCCAAAGGAAAAACATACATTTTCAGCATATTCGCTTCTTGGGCTTCCACGAGGCCCACAACGGCCCAGTAAACCTCCAAGATCGACCTCTGGCACCCCAAGGGACTCTCCAAAAGGTTCCACGACGGCCTCCTGGCGCCCCACGAAGGCACCAAAAACCATAGCAACGGTCCTAAGAGGGCTCCAAAACGTGTGCAGAGGGGCCTCACAGGCTGTCCGGACAGGCCACGCGGGGGACGATTGCTGCCGCCCCAAGGGGTCGGCGGTGTGGCGTAAGCCAATGAATCATCGCCTGAACCCCCATTCCACGCGTGCCCGCTCGAGGATTTTGCATTTCCCGCATGACAGCTAAATGCCTGAACCACCCTCATTTCGTGCGCGCTTACCCTCGAGGATAGTGCACTGCCCGCAGGGCTGCTAACTCTTCCCTCATCCCACGCGCACCCGCTCGAGGATCGTGCCCTTCCCGCATTCCCAGCCGCTGCTCCCAAGCGCTCCAGGGCCTCCCAAGCAACGATCCTTCGCTCAAAACGTTCGATCTGCGTCCCGAACTTCCAAGACGGCCTGCACAGGCAACAAAGGACACCAAGATGGCCCAAGAAGCCTCGAAGACGGCCCCAGATTGCCCCAAGGCGGCCGGATATTGATTCAAGACGGCTCAAGATGTCTCCAAGAGGGCCCCAAATGGCCACAAGAGGATCTCCAACGGGGTCCGAAGAAGCCAGAAGTCTTCATTTTCACTAGTGTTTTCCCATACATCCTGTGGTGTTAGGTTCTCGTTTTGAAGAGACAGCACCCTGCGTCCCTCCTCACTCCTCACTCCTCCTCCTACTCCCACCTCCCTCCTCCGCCTCTGTGCCTCTGTCCTCCGCATGTCTCTGTTTCGGCACACCCCTCACACGTTCTGTGGCCCCATAGGGAACTCCTCCGAAGGCCCCCGTGGCAAGGATCGCATGGCGCCCTCCCCATTTCGGCACACCCCTCCCACGTTGCGCGGCCCCATAGGGAGCTCCACCGAAGGCCCGAGTGGCAGGGTTCGCATGGCGAAAAAGCCACCTTTCGGCACAAGCCTCACACGTTTCATGGCCCCATAGGGAGCTCTACCGAAGGACCCAGTGGCAGGTTTCGCATGGCGGCCCCGCCCCATGACAGCACACCCCTCACGCGTTTCGTGGCCCCGTAGGGAGCTCCACCGAAGATCCCAGTAGCAGCGTTCGCATGGCGGCACCGCCTCATTCCGGCACACCCCTCACACGTTTCGTGGTCCCATTGGGAGCTCCACCGAAGGCCCCAGTGGCAGGGGTCGCACAGCGGCCCAGCCCCATTTCGGCAAACCCCTCACACGTTTCGCGGCCCCATAGGGAGCTCCACCGAAGGCCCCAGTGGCAGGGTTCGCATGGCGGCGAAGCCCCCTTTCGGCACACCCCTCAAACGTTTCGTGGCCCCATAGGGAGCTCCACCGAAGGCCCCAGTGGCAGGGCTCGCATGGCGGCCCCGTCCCATTTCGGCACGCCCCTCACACGCTTCGTGGCCCCATAGGGAGCTCCACCGAATGTCCCAGTGGCGGGGTTCGCATGGCGGCCCCGCTCCATTTCGCCCCCCCCTCCCCCCCCTCCCCGGCACGTTTCGTGGTCTATGGGGGAGCTCCGCCGAAGGCCCTAGTGGCAGGGTTCGCATGGAGGCCCCGCCTCCATTGCGGCACACCCCTCACACGTTTCGTGGTCGTGGCAGGGTTCGCATGGCGGCGAAGCCCCATTTCGGCACACACCCCGCACGTTTCGTGGCCCCATACGGAGCTCGACTGCAGGCCTCAGCGGCAGGACACCCACCATAGGGTGAAGAGGGCCTCAAGAGGGCCCAAGAGAGCCAAAGGCGGCGTACGAGGGCCCAAAGAAAACTCAAGCGGACCCCAAGGAACTACCAAGTCTGCCTTATAAGAGGCCAAGTCAACCCGAAAGCGGCCTAAACGAGTTCCATCATCATCATCGTCATCATCATCATCATCATCATCATCATCATCATCACCACCACCATCATCACCACCACCATCACCATAATCACAACAATCGCAATCATCATCGTCATCATCTTCATGATCATCAGCATCGCCACCACCATCATTATCACCACCACCACCATCATCATCACCACAATCATCATCATCACCACCACCACCTTCATCATCATCATCATCATCATCATCATCATCAGCATCATCATCATCATCATCATCATCGTCAGCATCACCACCAGCATCACCATCACCATCATCATCGTCAGCATCATCATATCACCACCATCATCATCGTCAGCATCACCATATCACCACCATCATCATCGTCACCACCATCATCGTCGACATCATCGTCATCACCATCACCATCACCACCACCACCATCACCATCATCATCGTCATCGTCTTCATCATCATAATCAGCATCACCATCACCGACATCATCATCATAATCATCACCACCAACACCACCATCACCACCGCCACCACCACCAGCATCGCCATCGTCATCATCATCATAACCATCTCCATCATCATCATCACCACCATCACCACCACCACCACAATCATTATCATCATCATCATCAGCATCATCATCAGCATCATCATCATCATCATCATCATCATCATCATCATCATCATCATCATCGTAATCATCATTATCAACATCGTCAAATTCATCGTACCACCACCATCATCATCATCGTCATCATCACCATTCGTCCGCATCACCATATCACCACCACCATCATCATCGTCATCATCACCACCATCACCATCATCATCGTCATCGTCTTCATCATCATAATCAGCATCACCATCACCGTCATCATCACCATCGGCATCACCATCATCACCATCACCATCAGCATCATCAAAATCACAAACACCACCCCCGTCATCATCACTAACCATCACCATCATCAGCACCAGCAGCATCGGTATCGCCATCATCATCATCATCATCATCGTCATCGTCACCTTCATTATCGTCAGCATTTCATCGTCATTAACATCATCGTCGTCATCATTACCACCATCACAGTCATCATCATACTCATCATCATCAGCAGCAACAGCGTCAGAATCAGCAGCAGGATCCACAACAGCGTCAGCATCACCACCACCATTATCATCATCAGCATCATCAGCATCAGCATCATCATTGTTATCACAATCGTATTCACACTGATCAGCATCATCACCATAAGCACCTGCAGTATGATCGTCAACATAACCATAAGTGTCATCAGTTTCAGCGTCATCATCGTCTTCACCATCACCATCGCCACCTTCATCACCAGCATCGCCACCATCACCAGCACCCCCAGCATTAGCATCGACATCGCCATCGTCATCGTCAGCATCATCATCATCATCATCAACAACAACATCATCGCCATCCCAACCACCATCACATCATCATCATCATCATCATCATCATCATCATCATCATGATCGTCAGCATAATCATCACCAGTACCATCACCATCACAATCATCCTCATAATGCGCATCATCAGCATCATCAACGAAATCACCACCACCACTTCACATCATCATCATCATCATCATCATCATCATCATCATCATCATCATCATCATCATCATCATCATTATCAGCATCAGCATCATCACCAACACCACCAACATCACCAATACCATCAGCGTCACCACCATCATCCTCAAAATGCTCATCATCCTCATGGCGGCTTTCCCAAGCCTGGAGGCACGGAATGTCACACGTGACGGCCTCCCGTGCCCACAGTCGTCACCCAGAAAGCTGGGCTCGCACGGTGGCGGGAACTGCTGCAGGCAGCTTGACATGGAGATGATGTGGGGTTTCGGCTAGTGCCAGGTTGGTGGGCATCGAGGTTTCGCCTGGTGCCCGCCCGTGGGCGCCTCGTGGGCGCCCCGCGCTGTGCTTGTGTGTATTTGTGTGTTTGTGTGTGTATGCGCGCGCGCGCGTGTGTGTGTGTGTGTGTGTGTGTGTGTGTGTGTGTGTGTGTGTGTGCGAATGTGTGTGTGTGTTGTGTGTGTATGTGTGTGTGTCGAGGTTTCGCCTGGAGCCCGCCCTTGGGCACCTCCACGCTTTGGGGGCGCACGGGGGTTTCGGCTGGTGCCCGCCCCAGGGCGCGTCGGGGGCGCCCCGTGCCCTGGATGGGCAACTCAGCTTGCACAACATAGCTTGCACCGCACTGTACCGCACAGCCTACACCGCGTAGCTTACACCACTTAGCTCACACGAAGGCCACATCGCACAGCTTACACGGCATAGTCCGCACCGCATAACTCAAACAGTACAGCTGAAACCACAGAGCTTACACCACGTGGCTGACACAACATAGCCAACATCACATAACTTACTCCGCACAGCGTTCACCTGCACGGTGCAACAAATCACTGTTTCGGGTCCACGCTGGCCAACACCTCTTTGTCATGTTCTGCTTTGGAGCAACAGCGGCGGCCAATGTATCAACAACTACGGGGCCCATAGTGTGGAAAGGCGCGGCCAACCACAATCTTCAAGCCAGAGTCTTGCCATCAAGGACACGCAAAGCAGTGCCAAAAGCCCCGTCTGGGTCCCGGATGCGCCTGGGCTCACGAGGAGCGCTCGAGGTAGAACCCAACGAAGCCACCCCAAGCCCATCCCGAAACCGAAACAATCTTGGTTCCGACGGTCTGGTGGTTAACCGCTTGCGGCGAGACGCGACGCAGAGGAATTCGCACCGCAGCAGAATAAGATCATCCTGGCGAAAAGCCCAACCATCTGCAATTGGGGGTACCGCATTCTGAATACAGCTTTACGTGGAACTCCCTGTGGGGCCACGACACGCGTGTCGAAATGGGCGGGGCCGCCATGCGAACCCTGCTACTGGGGCCTGCGGTGGAGCTCCCTATGGGGCCACCAAACGCGCGGGGGGGGCGCCGAAATGGGGCGAGGCCGCCATGCGAACCCTGCCACTGGGGCCTTCGGTGGAGCTCCCTATGGGGCCACGAAACGTGTGAGGGGTGTGCCGAAATGGGGCGGGGCCGCCATGCGAACCCTGCCACTGTAGACTTCGGTGGAGCTCCCTGTGGGGCCAAGAAACGTGTGAGGAGTGTGTTGAAATGGGGCGGGGCCGCCATGCGAACCCTGCCACTGGGGCCTTCGGTGGAGCTTCCTGTGGGGCCACGAAGCGTGAGGAGTGTGCCGACAAGAGGCGGGGCCGCCACCAAACGTGCGGGTGTGTGCCGAAAGGGGTCTTCGCCGCCATGCGAACCCTGCCACTGGGGCCTTCGGTGGAGCTCCCTATGGTGCCACGAAATGCTGCACTGGGCGCTAGGGGGGAGGGAGGAGCGGGAGGAGGTGGACGAAGAGGAGAGGAGGAGAGGTGGGACGCGGGGCGCCCCCTTCAAAACGAGGACCCAACATCATTAGATGGTTGGGGAAAAAGATGGTTCGAACCATAAAAACGCATAGTAAACAAATCTCGGAGCTCCGAACGTTCATGTCTCTGCAAGAAAATATGATTCGAAACATGCTGCGAGGAACCGTTCTGGTCATCAAGCCTGGGTCACCGATTCGAAAAACAACCACCACCTGCCACTGCCTATCGACAACATGCCCGTGCAAATGAAGCGTCTGCGTCGCGCCTTCTTCTTGTCATCCGTGTTGTCGAACTGCTTCTCGCAATACTCCTTCTTGGAATCGTCATCCACCTGTTCCTTCTTGAGCACCTCCACCTGGCCCCGTGCGCCCCCTCCAGAAGAGCGGACGGACTCAAGCATTTCACCCAGTGCCCTTCGAGTGTGCGTGTGTGTTATCGCTGTTGGTCTTTTGGCCATCACCCAATTCGTGTTGTGACGTCATGTGCGGAGACTCTGACTGGTTATGTATCCAGCCCTTGGTGTGCTCTGGTTGCCCTTTCCTGCCCCGCCGTCATCCATGGTTCTCGGGCTTCCAATTCGGGCCCTTCGTGCACACCTCTTGCATTCGCGCTCCAGGACAGCATGAGCATGTTCTGAGCGCGGTCTCCCCACCCCACGCGCCCTCTCCGCCGCCTCCCGCCGCGCGTGCTTTAGTGCCC
>CAUYUJ010021860.1:423630-436130 GCA_963575745.1 Prorocentrum cordatum | reverse complement strand
GGCGCACCATAACATTAATCACAATGAAATTTGATTGGAGAAGACTCGCGAGACGACTCAAGACCCGTCCAGTGGAAGGCATTGGTCGACAAAGATCCGTGGATCTGGCGCGTGTGAGTATCGTTTAACCGATCCCCATCCCCAGCGGCGTGGCCTGGGCCCCACTGGCCGCTTTAGCCCCCTGGATGGGGATATAGGTCGTTCCCCTCGGGTTTCGAGGGGTGTATCCCCAACTGGAGCGGTAATTCGGTGGGAGTCTCGAAGGGGATGGTTGGAGGCCTGGAAATTGGCACCAACACCAACACAGGGGGGTGCCTCCACAGGGGGAAGACGATCCCAGATTTCGGTGTTGGTGGTAATATTTCGGCCACCTTGGAAGCCAGAATATTACCGCCATCACCGAGATCGGGATCTTCTTCCCTCGGTGGATGCACACCGCCGATATTGGTGTTGGTGTCAACCTCTAGGCCTGCGAGATGGGGATGGGCATGGGGATGGGCATCGTTTAAACGATACTGAGAGCGAGCGTGAGCGCCAGATCAAGGGTTTAGGGTTTAGGGTTTAGGGTTTAGGGGCTGGGCATCGTTCAAACGGTACTGAGCGCGTGGGCGCCAGATCCACGGATCACAGAGCAGTGCCCCCCGAAGCACGGCGCCAGTGCCGCCCTGCTTCGGCGACGGAGCGCGCCGATTCCGCGCGGAAGTGGGACTGGCGGCGCACCCACGCGTCTCAGCCCGTGCCTGCATCTCCCTCAAGAGAGCAGTACGCGGCCTGACCTGAGGAGCGATAGATAAGGAACGACGCCTCATGTTTCCCAGTGAGTCCAGGAAATCCGAAAGAACACCAGGGGGCTCGCCGTCAAAAAGGTAGCGGAACGCATGCAAACCAAAGGAACGGCCGAGCCCCTTTTTGAAAAGTAAGTGCAGCTTATTCGAGCCGGATCCTGTAGAAGGCGGCTGACGCAGGAAGCCACCGCTTCCCGAGGCCGTCCCAGCGGCGCCACCCACTCGTCTGCGCCACACCCCTCGGGAGCCGGGCGTGGCAGGAGACGCGCGACCAGCCTTCCGCCCTGACGTGTGTTCCTGGCGCGAGGGCAGCTGGGCCGTCGGCTCGAACAGCTCGGCGAGCCAGTCGAGACAACGGCACCCCTGCCTGGCTTTTTGTTGGGGCTGTTGTTTGTGGGCATCCCAGAGGCGTCTCGCCGGCACGGCCGGATCCGCCTCGAAAAACGGTAGGGATGGTCCCCCAGAGGAGACAAAGAGCCGACTTTAAGCGGATTTGGGCTGGGCGGGTGAGCAGCCGCTGCGCTACCATAAGATAACTATAGCAACCAATCAATCCGCCGTGTGACGCGCACGTGAGCACTGGAAGGGAGCTAGCGAGAGCGGCTGTACTCTCGCGCAGTGCTCTGGCGCAGGAAAAGAAGAGGCCCCCTGGCGCTGCCGCAACCTCCCGGAGAGATCGACCGCGCCGAAGCGGTAGCCTCGGCCTGGGATCATCAGGGTCGCGAGTTCTGCTGGGCGACTGCGCGAACCTTCGACATGAAGACATGGGTAGTGTAAGCGCCGAACCTGCAAGGAGTTCGGCCTGTGCTGAGGCGGCGCTCGTGGCCCCTGGTGTGCGGGCGCACGTCCCTCCGCGAGCCCGCTGCCCAAAACCACGCACTGCCATCAAAGGGTGCGAAGCCCGAGTCCACAGAAACTCGCTGGCGGCTCACGCCACAAGGCTACAGGTGAGTCAACTTGCCAACTGGAGACAAGCTGGATCGCGCCGAGAGAAGAGGAAGGGCCCATCACATCTGGGAGATCGCATGGCGCCGGCTATGGTATCTGCACGCGCACACAACCCTAACCATAATTAGTCCTCACACCGCCTCTTGCCCAAACATCCGGCACCGACTTGTTTCACAAGGTGGTTCCGCAGAGATCTGGATCACATCCTGGGGGTTAGTATTCCATGCTGAGTCGTTGATTCTGGCCCTGGAGCAGGCGTAAGGGCTCCGAAGGCAGACAACTGCCGAAAACGTTCCGTCGAATCTTCGTTTACGGCGCGAGGATGACAGGGTGGACTCTCCTGACTGGTCCTCACCGACGGGGTGCTTTTAGAGGAATCTGATTACCGAGCCTCTGGCGGTCGTTCGGGACGATTCGGGAACCCATGAACGCTCTCGGCGACGACACCTGCTGGCATGCCGCGAGCAACCCGGAGCGAGAAGACCTCCAAGAAGTGATAACTTACGAACGTCTCGAAACTCACCCCGATGATGGAAACCTCGACCCTATGACCCGATAATCGGAACTCCGACGATGCCGATCTTGGACGCCCCAGATGATGGGAAACCCTCGACACTCTCGAGAGAGGGAAAACGTCGGCGTACTGACTCATGAGGGGGGAACATCGACCTAGAATCGGAGATGTTTCGCCGATGCATCGGCGATGGGCCCCCGATGGCGAGTTCGCACGCTCTCTGGCGGGGTGGGGCCATCGGGCCCCATCGGCGAGCAGCGGGCTATTGGGACTCGTTACGTGCCGCCTCTTCTGAGCTTATGCCTCCCGTAGCATTGCCTCTGTTGAGCAGGGACCGACCGTCCCGGCATTCCTCTAGGCCTACCGCGACATGCTCTTAGAACCTAGACATGTTCTAAGAACCATAACAATGCTCTTAGAACAGACACCCAATACACATATATATATATATATATATATATATTGAAACAAGACATTCCCAGCAAGAAATGTTCTAAGAACATGTCTTTGGTAGGCCTATAGGCGAGCTAGGACGCTTCGCCACTGCTCGAGTGGCAGTGCCTCTGGCTTTCTGTCCAGAACTCTGCTCTTCGGCGGCCGCTCGGGACGATCCGGGAGCCCCTGGAAAACGCCCTCCCCTCGGCGACCCCGCGGGGGATCTATGATAAATTACATCAAAGCAGACATGCGTTTTTCGGACAATTGCGAGTAAACAATTTGCGAAGAGTGGAACGCGCTCGGACCCAGAAGATGGAAACCTCGACCCGTTGACGGGAACCGCGATCCGATGATGATATCGCCGATGATGCTAGTCTTGGCGGAGCCTGCAGTGGGTTGGGCGCGGGAGGGGTGGGCTTCCAAGAAGGCAGTAGGGGGCTTCTTGGAAGGCGAGGGTCTGAGGCCCAGGAGGCCTCGTAAGAACCCTTTGCAAGCGAACTTCTAAGAAGCCCCCCTGCCTCCTTGAAAAAGCATCGCCGCTTCTTGGAAGTCCACCCCCCTCGCGCCGCCGCTGGGAGGGCGCTGCCAATGGACGCCGACGATGACGCCACTCCTCCAGGGTGGGGTCCAGGTAGATGGCGTCGGAGGAGCACGCCGCATCGCCGATACATTGGCGATGCGGCTCGATGTGGTGCCCAGGTTACTCTACGCCGACGGCCACGACGCATCGACGACGTCGCCGACGCATCGGCGATGCATCGGCCACGCCTCGCCTCCAAGCAAGCAAACACCGAGCATCCAGACGGACGCATGGGCAGTCAAGGGTGGACATCTGGCAGCTGGATCAAGAGCGGAACAAGCACCAGGTCACCAGAGCAAGGAGAAGAGGAGGGAGGAGGGCTGGAACATGCAGAAGCATATGCATGCGCTCAGGTATGTTGCGACTTTGAGGCGGCTGGAGGGTCTGAACTGGATGGGCCCCGAGAGAATCGGTTCAGAGAAGGGGATGCCAGCAAGTCCGCTGAAAATCGGTCCCAAGACCCCTTCCGGGGTCCGTCTGGGCAAGTTTGTCACCCCGGCTCCGTTTGCGACAGTCCCAAGAACACGGTCCCCAGATGCCGGACAAGGCCGAACAATTCTCGAACCCAGTGCCTCGAGCCTCGCCTCCCCCCCCACCCCCGAGCTGCTGGCCAGAACCGAGGCTGGGCCACCTCAGACCCATGCAGCTGGCTCAGAGCTGCGACAGCGTGTCCAGCAATGGGGCGGCGCGCACAAGGGGTTAGGGCAAGGGGGCAAGGCTTGTTAAACGATGCTTCTCAGAAGGCGCCAGCCCTACATCT
This sequence comes from Prorocentrum cordatum, assembly GCA_963575745.1. Lineage (NCBI taxonomy): Eukaryota > Dinophyceae > Prorocentrales > Prorocentraceae > Prorocentrum > Prorocentrum cordatum. The sequence continues at coordinate 432,105 of CAUYUJ010021860.1, read as the reverse complement.
ATCGACAAGGCCCGCGCCTTCCAAGAAGCAAGGGTTCTTCGAAGAGAGCCCTCCTCCCTCTCCCTCTCTGCCCCCCCGCTGCGCGTGGCCGAGAACATGCGGACCTGCAAGGAGGGCCGCGCCGCCTTCTTCCCCGTCAGCGCCATCGCCAGCAAGTCGAGCTGCGCGTGGCTGCCGCGCGAATGGTCGCCGCGGGCCTCGCGCGCGCCCGGCCAGCTTCGAGCGGATGCCGATCCCCGAGACCGACAGTCTCCCGGGACACTCAGGGGGGCCCAGGAAGCCATGCATAAACAGACACACATTCCGAGGTTCCAATCTGAGATGACAACTTCTTCGATCGTCGAAAGCGAGGCCAAGTCTGGAACGCCTCATCTGTTTTTCCTATACCTGGGCCTCTGTCCTCGATTGCGGCCTCCGGGGCCCGTCATCGGGCCCCAGGGCCCTCTAGAACGGATCCGGTACGAGAAACAGCTCGTGGGTGGGGCCGCGGAGAAAACCAACACATCGGAGGACGCCTGGGATCGACAAGCCCAAGGGCATGATCATCCTAGGGGAAGTCGGGCGTGTCCCCCTACAGGGGGATTTTGGGCGAACAAAACAAATACACCAAAATGGGCAAAAATATTTTTAAAAATCGTCCCCATACTAATTTTGACTGTTTTTGAATTTTCCCCCTGTATGGGGGACAGACCCGACTTAATCCTAGGGGGGCGCCCTCGGAAGCTGAGGGGGATCCTCAGGGTCGGCCCCAGGCGATACCAAATCGCATGGAAAAGGTGATGTCTCAGGGAGGCAAATCCCCGCGTTCCGCACATGGCGCGCGGCCCCTGGGCACGCCGCCTTTTGACGAGCAGATCCGCGGCAAGGTCGCAACTGAACGGGGCTTCCGCCCCGAAGCTGGCGGAAAGTCCAAACCCAGGGACGTCACAGTCGCAAGGGAATCTCGAGCGAGACGTCCGGCCCCGCCCACGGACACGTCTGGTGGTGTGACGGGGGGGATCGTGTTGAACGAAGGGGGAAGTAGACGGAGACGGACACGCAGCAACACACACTTTCGGAGGTCGGAAGGTGTCGCCAGGGGGGCACAGCGCAGGTCCAAGAAGTCGGCGCTGAACTCCGAAATTTAGCTGCGCACGCGGATTTCTCTGGTTCCTTGAGTTGCTTACGATGGCGAGGGGAATTTCGGCGGCGGCGGCGGTCACTGCGCAAGCGAGAAAAAGTCCCGAACAGAGCAGCGCGCACCGCGACTACGACGCCGCCGCCGACGACGGAGACGAGGCCCAGCCTGCAGGTTCTTTTGAACAGCGCACCGTCGAGCGGCGCTGCAGCCTCCCCTGGGGAGGGCGCAGGCCTCTACGGGAGAGGGGAGGACGGGCTGCTCCGAGCTTCGCCGGGCGGCGTCAGGCTTCGCTCACCACGGGAGGAAGGAGGGAGAGGGGAGGGACGGGGAGGAGGGAGGAGGGAAGGGAGGAGGAGGGAGGAGTCGGATGAGGGGGAGGAGGAGGAGGGGGGGGAGGAGGAGGAGGAGGAGGAGGAGGAGGAGGCGGAGGAGGAGGAGGAAGAGGAGGCTGCGGCTGCGGCTGCGGCTGCAGCTGCGGCTGCGGCTGCGGCTACTTGGAGGCCAGTCGGCCCCCCTCGCGCTCGGCGAAGAGCGGCGGCCTCGCCGCCGCCAACGCGGGCGCGCCCGCGCCGCCCGCGCGCCGCTCCGACTCTGCGGGCGAGCGGCCACCGAGGTATCCCTGATCGGCAGCCCAAAAAGGCCGCGACGGGCCAAGAGACCCGCCCGCCAAAAACCCGCGAGGCCCACAGGCCCCGCCGAAACCAGGGAGGGCCAAGCCGCCCCCCCAGGGAGCCCAAGTGGACGTATGGAGGGCCCCTATCACCCTGCAGCCTCACAACCTAAGAGCCTTCGACAAGCCTGAGCCTGTAGAGAGCTTAACCTGGTAGTTCATCTTCACCACCAGCTACCCCGTCTTCTTCTGGATGGAGCCCACAAGCTGCTGGAGCGCGGGGCCATCGATCAGACCGTGCGCCATGAGCTGCTTCGCCGCGCAGCACAGCTGGTCCAGGAGTTCGGCGACCTGCCCTTCCTTGAACTCCTGCACGGTTTGGCTGGTATCCTCGGCGGTCCTGGCAGCGCCGGCGGGGGCAACGCCCAGCAAACATAGGGTGGGGGTCCCCGCGACCCCGGGTTTACCGGCAGCGCTGGCGAGGACGGCGCTCGCCCTCTCCTTCTTGTCCTTCATATGTTTTTTTCTCCCCTTGGGGCCGTCGCTGGCGGGGCTGGTCTGTCACAGCTGGCCCTCCATCCAATTCGATCCCGCCCTGCTCCACCAGCTGCGTCGGGCCCTTGTGCTGCAGCAGCTGCGGGCGCTTGCTGCTGGTCTCCGCGTCCGTCTGGCCCCTCGAGCGTGCCCGACTCGACGCCGCCTTTGCCGAGGTCCTCCGCAGCGGCGTAGGAAACCTTCGCGAGCCCAGCCTCAGACTCGTCAGCGGCCCCCTCTTCAGGCTCCACCTCGAACGCAGGATCGCCGATGAAGTGCCGCTATGGCGCCGCGGTGGCGGGGTACCCCTCTACGCCGCCATCATTCGATCGTTGATGATCATCTCCTGGAACACCTCCGCGGTGTCTTTCACCTCCCGCTCCGCCGGCTGGTTCTTGTCCTCCGACGCCTTCTGGTCCCCTGGCTTGCACCATCGGTTGGGTCGGCAACAAGTTCCCCATGCACCAGAGCCGCTGCTCGGCGAACGGTTTCGGTTCCTCTGGGCTTTCTGTCTGCTCGCCTGCTTGCCCTTGCGTTTCTGCTTGACCTTGCCTGGCTTGGCCTGGGGGGCTGCCACAGCCTGGACATTGGCTGCCTGCTCCTTGATCTTCGACGTCTGGATCCACTTGCCCGTGACGTCCTGGATCCGACCACGCGCCTGCCAGGTGGCTGTCAGGCGGGCTGCGGTCGATTGCCCCCTGCTTGGTGATCTCACTTGACGCATGCCACGCGCCTCCCCCTGCACGTAGCCCTGCTCCATCACCTACTGCTTCTTGCCCACTATGCAGGTCGCCACCTTCTCCTGCTTCTGGAAAGCGTTCTTCGCCAGCGGCCCGTAGTCCAGCCCGAGCTGCCGCAGGCTGAGCTTGGGGTCCCCAGGCATGATCGTGCCCGCCTTCCTGACTGCCCTCGGCGATCTCGGCCTGCACCCGGTGCTCGCGCCCCACCGCCGCGTCGTACTCCGCCACGCGGCGAGCCGACGGGCCCCTACGTTGCCCAGCAACGAAGCCTCCACCCACAGCCGAGTCATCGCGCCGCGTGCGACGTGGCTCGGGGCGGCTGCGCCCCTCCCCGGATCGCCGCCCTCAAAGGCTCCCCTGGGCCTGGGAAGGGCTGGGAGGAGGAGGAGGAGGAGGAGGAGGAGGAGGAGGAGGAGGAGGAGGAGGAGGGGGAGGAGGAGGGAGAGGAGGAGGAGGAGGGGCAAGAGGAGGAGGGGAAAGGGGAGGAGGAGGAGCAGTAGCAGCAGCAGGAGAGGAGGAGAGGATAAAGATGAGACCCTTGAGGGTTACGTGCCCACCCACTTGGCACTGGTGAGATCCATGAGGAAGAGGAAGAGGGGTGGAGGAGGGGGAGATAGAAGGAAGAGGAGGGGGAGAATCACGACGAAGGCGCGGGGGGCGCGGGGAGGAGGCGCGCGGAGCGCTAGGGCCTTCGCGATGGCGCCGAGCGCGCCCTGGCGCAGCTTGTCGCCGTTGGCCACCTGGCGGCGCAGCGGGCGGATCGCCGAGGATCGCCGGGAGAAAGGGAGCAGGAGGAGGCAGGAGGCTGCTTCTTACACTGACCCCGTATCATAAGGATGCGCGGCAAGGATGCAAGGGCCTTGGAGGGCCATGCTGACGTTTTTCGAACCAGGTTGGCCAGCGAAGGACGCCAAGCATGGACCGGCGGGGAAAGGATGCAAGGGGGGTAGCCTGGAAAATTGCTCATCCTGACTATGCGGGTTGACTGTAGACGGCGCCGGCCTTACATCTGCAGACACGGCCCGCGCCTTCGAAGAAGCAGGGGTGCCCCTAAGACGGCCCCGCCTGGCCCCTCGTTGGGCCGCCCCGGCCCCCAGGCTGCGCGCCACTGGGCGGGAGCAGGAGCTCTCGAGCTGCGCATCCCGGGGAACGAACAGAGGCAGCTTCTGGGGGCGCGCTGCCAGAAGAAGCGCACCAGTGAAGAAGAGCGAAGGGGCTTTCCTGGGCACAGAGTCGGCCTGGGCCACAAACAGACTCCACGACATAGAGCTCAGGAACGGCCCGGCGACCCGAACCCCTCCCGCGCCCAGAGCGATCCCTCGTTCAGCATCTTGGCTGTGGTGTGGGAATCGGGGGGACGCTCAAGGTAGGGGGCGTCCAACGAGGGGGGCTGGCAAATCATGGCGCGGGACCCGTGCGCGGCCCAGGGGGTGCCGAGGGACGTGAGGGGGAGACGAAGGGTCCATGAGATCAGGGGAGATACCGTGGCCCAGGCCATACCATCAACTCCGTTTACGGACGCCCCAAACGGTAAGGCGAGGGGGGGGGCAAGAGCAGCAGCCGAACCGCCAGGACGGCCTCTGCGAACCCCTCTGCCTGCAACCCGCGCCGCTCTGCAAGCAAGATCTGGGCCCCAGCGCGTTACGGCGGCACGTCTGGGAGCACGCGGCCTTTTGCTCCATCTGGCAGGGCGGGCGGCAACCGCCGCTGCCCGACGCTATCTCTGCGAGGGGTTCCCCCCAAGCGGCACATATGAGGAAAATAACCTCGAACGTGTCACTATCATAATCGTTTGCCCCTCTGATGTTCGCCTGAGTCGTGAGGAACATACCATCGAACGTATCTCTATCATGACCGCTTGCCCCTCTGATTTCCGTCATGAGTAACAGATCCTCGAGCGCATCAATATCATGACCGCCTGCTCCTCTGATGTCCGCCTCCCCTTCGATCCTCCTCACCTGTCCTGCCCCCAGGCGCCCCGAACACCAATCACGACGGCAAATGTCTCCCACTAGTCGGACCCCCGCCTTCAGGCGGTGGGCAGGGGCCACCGGAGAACAGAACACAATCCGACGCGAACAGGAACGGCTCCAGGGCAGGGACGGCGGGGCCCACGGGGAGGCCCGAACATCTTTCGGCAACACCTGCAGTGCGACGAGGTCATAAATATGTGCGTCAAGGACTCGAGGTTCCTGGACGACCAAGATATACCGTCGGGGCGTTGATCTAAGGAACCCTCAATAAGGAACGAGGCCCCGTTTTCCCATGAGTGAAACTTCGATTTCCCATGGAAAACCTTAGGACAACCCAAGGCAAACTGTAAAACAATCCGCCGGCCCTTTGTGGTTCATCGGCGTGTGGGATGCTTCCCCCTCCCCAGACCCCTCCCCCGGGGACCCCCGTCCGGTCTGGCTGTCCGAGCTGGCTGGGGGCTATCCGAGCTGGCTGGGGGCTATCCAGATTGCTGCAAAAATTCTGCCCCGGGGCACCGAGGGCCTCCAAACAGGCCACGAGGGCCCCAAAAGACCTCCAAGACGGTCCATGAGGGCCCCGAATCGCCGAAACAGCGTCCCAAGACGCCCAAGATGGCCTCCAGACGGCCCGACGCCCCAAGAAGCTTCGAAGAGGCCTCCCAAGAGGGCCCCAAGATGCCACAAGTGTTGATTTGCATATTTTAACAGATCTATATATATATATATATATATATATATATATATGTATATATACACCTATAAAGTGTTTGGCTTTCTCGCCTTTTCCGGCTTCCGACGCTCGAAGACGGCCCAGGACGCACCCAAGACGGCCACAAGACTGCCCCAAAGACCCCCAAGAAGGCCCCAAGAGTTTGAAAGGGGTTGGGAGGCCCAACCAACAGCTTCGCCTTAGGCGAAGCCCAACTCCCGCTCTGTTGTACCGCAGTAACGATAGTCCCAGCAGTAGGGGGCGAGCCATCTCAAGCAGTTTTGGTATCGATGGCAAATCGTACACCTCGCGCTGAAGTGTAGTCAGATCTGGGCGGCCGGCCGCTTTGAGCAAGATGGCCCAAGACGGCCCAAGAGGCCTCCAAGAGGGCCTCCAGGAAGGCCCGAAAAGGTCCAAATCATTTATTTTCCATTCGTTTTTGAAGGATTGTGGCATGTGTTTTTTCTCGGTCTTCCGACGGCCCGAGACGGCCCATGTGCCCCCAAAGATCGCCCAAGAGGCCCAAGACGGTCCGAAGAAGCCCCCAAGACGGCCCAAGAGGCCTCCAAGAGGTTCAGGATGGCCTCCAAGACGGCCCAAGAGCCCTCCAAGACGTCCTCCAAGAAGGCCCGAAAGGGTCAAAATGGCCTCCAGGCGGCCAAAATGACCTTCAAGATGCCCACGGGTTCCCCGAAGGCTTTCCAAACCGATTCGGGGAACACATGGCCCGATAGCTTGGCAGGTATGGCCTCAACGTTCGGCCACATAGGCGCTTCCAAAAAGGCAGGGGGCGGCGGTGATTCGCCGTCGGCGTCTTCGATATAGATACGAACATAATCACGCAGCACCCAGAAGCCGCAACAGCGGCTCTCCCCCAGGGGGTCGGCGGTGCGGCGTAAGCCAAAGATCAAGGAACACCGAGCCCCTCCCCAGCGGAAAGTGTTCCTCCTTCAGCGCCTCGACTGTAGCCGAAATTGGAAGTCCAAGGCCGCCATGGCCCATGGCTAGGATGGGCGGAGGGGGGCCAACAATTTGCCAAACCAAATGGTGCGTTTTTACTGTACCACAAGGCTAGAGCTAAAGAGTGTTGCTCGTCTTCGTGTTCGTCCCGTTGTCCTTCGTTCTGTCTTCATTCTGCCGTTGCTACGAGCTCGTAATCAAAACTAGCACGGTCCACGAAATCGACCAAACACCGTTTGGCTCGAGCCCTGCTGTACAACAAATGCAGGATTGACAAAATCGGGGTGAAATTGGGGTCTCTGTGAGCAAGAAGGATCAGAAGTCGCATCGGCCGCATCGTCGGGTACCAGAGCGTTCCTGATCGCTTTCGGATCGTCCCGGAGGGGTCTGGAACGACTTTTCGTCGTCCTATCTCCGTCGCGCATAATCGTTGTTGACTGCCCAGTGTCCAGTGCTACCGAGTGGCTGACGGGCTGATTGATACAATGCCAGTCGTTGTCAACGCCTTGCGTTGCCCTGCCTGGCAGTGCCTTTCTAAGGTGGGGGGATGACGGCAGAGGAGGAGAAGCTGGGGACGGGGAAAAGGAGGATGGATAACGGAGGGAAGCGAGGGGGCGGGCAGGAGAGAAGAGCTGGATGAGCGGGAGGAGGAGCGAGGGCGACAGCGGACGATGGCGAAGAGGAAGGCGGAAGAGACAGGGAGGACGCGGAGGAGAAACTGGTGGATGGATAGGGGGGGCGACGTGACGGAGAAGGGGAGAAAACGGTTCCGTGTTCGACCATGGACCCCTTGCTAGAGCCCTCTCACATGGGGTCCGAGAAGATGTGCTCGGAGGATCACGCCGCATCCCAGATGCAACGCAGAGGCATCATCGATGCCCCGGCGACGTCCGCGTGAACAATCCGTCCCCATGCTTCGCGCCGCATCGAGCCGCATCGCCGATGCATCGGCGACGCGGCGCGACCCGTGACCACGCCGCGTGGTGAGTGAGTAGAGACTCGGGGTCACCGCACGGTTTGGGGACTCTGGGCGCTCTCTGGGGACCCCACTAGCTCGGACCCCATCTGGTCGGGTGTTGCTAGAAGTGCCCCTGGCCCAATGTACCCCCAGGATTTTCGGGGTGGCCCAGACGGCCTCCAGAGCACCCCTCACTAGGCCCAGAGAGCCCCAGGGGCTCCAACATTGAGCGAAAAGCTGGGGGCACCTTGGGCCAGGGGCACTTCAAGCAACACCCGACCTGGGAGGCCCGGATTGCTGCCCATCGGCCCTCGGCGGCCTGCGGTGGCCCCCGCGGGACACCCGCGCGAGAGCTCCAGCCACCGCGCGCCTCCCGGGCCACCCGCCCCCGCGCGCCGCGCCCCCGCGCGGCGCGCGGAGGCTTGCCTTCGGCGCCCCCTCGCGAGGCCACCCCTGCGACGGGCAGCACTTTGGCCCGGGCCGCGACCCGCGAAGCGCGATCCCCTTCGCGCCCACGGGGGCCGCCCGAGCTTCCGTGCTCGGCCATGGACCCGTGCTCGTGATCGAGCACCTCCACGGGAGGAAGGCTGTCTGAGCATCGTTGCAACGAGCCCCGGGCCTCCTGGCATGGCCGTTCTCCCCGCTGGCCGGCTCGCAGGGACCTGCCCCCACCTGATGGGGGGGGTAGCACGGCCTTCTCCCAGGGCACGTTCCGACCAGCAGTTCGAAGCCGATCCAGCCGTCGCGACGAAGGCCTCTCAAGAGGCTGGCCCAACGAGGTGAACACGAGGCCAGGGTAAGGGCACGAGGCTTCCCAAAAGGAGGTCCCAGTGGATGGGGTCGGAGGATCGCGTCGCCTCCTTCTCTCCCC